>RQTK01000482.1:345442-371492 GCA_003991915.1 Elysia chlorotica
GAGAGAGAGAGAGAGAGAGAGAGAGAGAGAGAGAGAGAGAGAGAGAGAGAGAGAAGGGGGATTAAACCATTGCTTCCCATCGGCGAGAAAACGTCAGTATTGAATCAGTCACTTTGCTGAGAAAATCTGAAGAACCAGGATTGACTTAAAATTAGTGTTAACCATTCTAACACCTGGGGACACTTAAACTTCTATTATCACAGTAGATTTCCCATTATTGAAGCCGTTATAAAATTCGCCGTAATTTAAGGTCATGAAATTAATACAAATATAACCTTAAACGACTTCGCACATATAATTTAGTAATTTAAAACATACCTAGCGCTTTCCGTTATGTCAATCATGACTGCAAAAGAGAAATTTTTAAATTGACGAATTTCAAAAGACAACATTGCATAACGGATCAATAAAATTACCTTACTCACTCCAGCCTAGTCTCGCATAGAAATTTTCTTAAATAATTATTCTTTGACTAAACGAAGTCAAGTAGAAAACTAACGTTACTCAGTGTATTGACTGCTAGTTTTTCAATTAGTCATGGGGCTGTTTAAATAAAAGCATATTTAGAGCTGTCTCGTTCGTGAAAAAAAATTTGAAAAAAGGAACAAATAAAAGTATTAACCTAAATAATCCATTTTCACTAGCCTTGAGTTTGCGAAACACAAAATCAGACTTACATGTATTTTCCATTTTATTCAATCCCGTTAAAGTACCACTAAGAAGATTCTTGGTGTTTCGCTAAAATCTTATTATTTGTTAATTTGTTTTGGCTTACAAATCGTAAGCCTCCTTATTCACATAAATTAAAACATGTCGTAAGTGGTAACGTTTTACGCATTATCTGTTACAAGATCCCGAGTGCACTTAAGTGCAACATTTGTTAACACGTCTAGCAGTCATCAGGGTCAGTGACCATTTAAGTTTATTTGAGCATGCTAAAAACTCTGGAAATTACTAGATCTATTTTGTTTTATTTTTTTACCAAATACACTTCGCCAACATGCACTTTTCTGCAAACTTTTTTTAGCGACCATTTAAAAAAACAACAGATTTTGTACTTAACTTTTTCAATCGAATATTTCATACTCTCGCTTATATATTGATGAAATACTATTTTCTCGCATAATTAATTTGTCAACAGATATCGGCCAAATTATAAACCCCTCAACTATGGGAATCTCCTTATATTATGAGTGAATAATTACGTTACTTCTTAGATTACTTTATAAATGATCCCTTTCTATGGAAAAATAAAAAGAAAAGCTACATGTTATGTACGAGTATGTGAACAGCAATAAAATTATATTGATGGCGTTAAGATTTAACTTTAATTAAGTATCCCTCATGATTACTTTGGTTTGGTTTGTTGGTTTTGTAACGTGTATCGTCTGCGACTTAGCTATATCATGAATAGGTCCAGAGTTCAACGTCTGACAATTTTACATGCTGCCATACAGAGCCATAGTGTGGATACCAGGACTAGGGCCTACTGTCAGTAGGGAGCAAAAACCATCCATTTAGGAAGCAGGTGAAGATCAGATGAATTCCTGAAGAGAAGTCGCACACGCAGCCGCTAGTGTTAGGCCACAAACTCTACCCCTATCATGCTTGTCTGTCTCATTATGATATCAATTTTGTCACCTCAAATAGTCACGATGTTGAAGTGAGTCTCTATAAACATTATGATTAAAGGCTCCCATAGAAAACAATACATAAAACTAATACATGTACTAGAATAGACAAAAATTAATCACCAATTCATCAATATGTCTTTCATTTTTATTTTGATTATGCGACAACATTGTACATTGTTCATTGTATAATTATGTATGAGTCAACTGTTGATGGTTATTTAGGAGAGTGTTCTCATTTTCACATACATCATAAAACATGTCATAGAATAAGAAATACTTAAAACTACATGTATCAATAATCTGAATGGCGTGCTCATCTGTATCAAAACTGTAAACACACATTGTTACGATCTAACTTCTACGTAAAAAAGCTGTCTCTTTGTGAATCAAATTCTCCTCAAGCATTCCATGACACTATTGAAAGGCATACACAAATTAATAAAAAGTCATTACAGTAAATGTGTAGGGACAAAATTTCAATTAATGCATTAGATATTGTCATCTCATATCTGCATGCAATTACTCTAAACAAGACATGGAATGTCTTTCCACAGAAAATAATGTGTGCATTTAAAGGGGTACTGGTCGACATATTTACACACTACATTGTATTAGACATTAATATGAACGTGCATGCTATGAGCAACACACGCCTCTTTTGTTATTTCTCCAAAACTTTTAGCAAGACTTCTTTTTTACTTACTCACAAAATTGAGAAAGGAGCGATCATAGTGCACATATAACCACAATGAAGATGGAAATGAATACATTTCAGTAAACATAGCGCTCATGTCAACAATTAAAATGTCAAAACACAGTGATTTCTTTTTGTTCCTATTGACTCACTTAAATCTGCCTTAATATAATTAGGTGTCTGCTTTGTATCCACAACATTGCCCTTGATTTATAAGCTAAATTTTAGCAGTTGGGTTCTGAATCTCTTCGTGACCAGTGACGTACAAGGTAGGGCATACTAGATACGGAATAAACCGCTCTAGAGGCACCTAGGCGTTGTGGCCTTGTGTCCCAAAGGGGTTAAACATTAGTCAGACAAGTCTACTGTTCAGAGTGGTATCTCCGTGTGTTACAATGATATAAAATCACATTATATTAGACATATGATACAAGACTTGATAACGCTACACAATGGGATCAGCTTATCCACTTGCAAAACCTATTAACACACACACACTGCTGCAGCAGAAATATATACACATACAGGCATACATTCCACAGACTTCTATACACAATATGTGAAGCAACAAGGGCGAATAAGGGACAAGTCGGTATATGGACTTTTAAAACTTTCTATAGTGTGTTACGAAGCATGAAACACACTCAAAGAGATTGGAAAAATTGCAACTCTATCATTTCTAGAACCAGAGATATTACCTTCTATTTGTGAATGAAAAAGGTTAACTCTTTAAGCTCGCATGCCCATTCCATGTTTTGACTAAGGGTTTTTAGATAGATCTGTAAATGGAAAGAGAGTATTTTTTCGTTTCCCGTTATATTTTGTGATTTTACTGCCGCTCGGGCTTAAATAATTAATATAGAAAAGTTTCTCTATGTTTAGGGGGCTCTAGCTCAAAATTTATATCAGTGACGTTTGCCTGATTCAACCTGGCTGCCTCACATACATACAAAAACAAACCACAAAGCTTCAGGTTATATAGTTATTGCAGCATTCAGGCTCCCATAATGAAATACGCGTATTAGCAATTCTCTCGCATTCCATTCATCTAACGATTATTAATATTATTATTGTAGTTATAATGAGTTGCTTGCGTAAAACATATGTTAGAGGAATGATACAGGGAATTTTTTTGTGTCCACACATAGTTATTTTATTACAATGTCCATCACTTTGTTCGATCCAAACTCATTACCTCATTTAAATTGGAGGTAAAAATAAAGCAGGTAAAGCTGACGATTGGTCAAGAATTCTGAAGCATATTTGATTAAGGAAAAAAAAGGTCAGAAAAACACAGTTGAAGAATGACTTTGGAATGGACAATAGTAATTCTTAGGAAAAAAAAACAACAAAAAAAAATGAATAAATGACACAAAGGTGAAACAGTGAACTAGCAAAAAAACATGTCATGACATGAGAACTCAAGTGGTTGACATTGTCAGCACCATTCTTGAACAACGCAAAAATATTTTAGGTCTGAATAGCTTTAGTAGTCAAGTAATGTAGGATGAAATACTACAGAACTAACAATAAAAGATTCATGTTTCTGTTTATGTATTGCTAGGGGCTAACACCATTTCAGTAATTTTACATACCATTATTTGCATACTGTTTTAAATTTTGAAATGGAAAAATAAGGATAAATATTTTTGTTTCAGTAACTTCAAAATAGTGGCCAAGTTATTTTATTTAACCTTTTGAAATGGAAAGTTACAGCTCTATCATTTCTGGTTTCAGAAAATACAGATTTGGCAGGTTGGTGAAAAGGCATAACTACACAACATTTATATATCTATGGTAAATATCTAAATCTAGAAAAAAAACGAAAAAAAAATCTTAATGAATTTGAGGTTTATTCACATGAGGAACAAAAATTTTCTCAGGATCACTCTTTTAAGGAGGACAATTTCTGTAGCATGTGTTCCGAAAGTTGGTCGGCATTCTAAGGACGACTTTTATGACTCTCCAAGCTACTTCTCAAACTGTTTACATCAAGTGATGCTAACTGGATCCTTAATGTTTTACTGAACCTTTTTGCTTAAAGCTGCATAGCATATTGAATCTCAAGACATGCCCCTTGATAGACATTTACAGAACTCTGACCTACCAACTCTTCTTTTTTTTTTTTACCGAACATCCGCAAATTTATATAATTTTAGCATCACTATTATATGGCAAAAATTTATTGCCCCTACAATCAGAAAAAACCACCAAAAAACTCAACAAAGAAAAACCAACAAAGATGAAAATGCACAGCCATTAAATAACAAAGATTTTTAAGCTCAAGAAAAGATAACATGCAGGAAAAAGAAAGATTTGCTGCTGCATCAAAGCAAAGATTATCTTCACTTTTTCACTTCTCACAATAGATTTTTAAGCGCAAGAAAAACATAACATGCAGGGAAAAAAATGCTACTGCATCAACAAGCAAAGGGTTAATTTATCCAGTATGATGCACTTGGTTTGAAAAAAAAAAAAAAAAAAAAAAAAAGCCTTTTTACACATTATGCTGATCAAAAGCAGATACAAAAAAATGTAGACATAATTATGTAGAGTGAACAGGCTCGATTATGGTACATGTAATGGTTGATGAGTCAAATGAAACAGTTCTGACAAAACATAATGGATATTGCACTTGTGAAAATACTGATGACATACGACATAAGCGTTGACAATCTACAGTGTGAAATTTTTCATACATTATGTGTGACTGTGAGTATAATTATAATCTACAAGCTGGTCTATACAGTTAGAGCGAAAGTTAAATCAACACAGTCATGTTTTGTTTGTTGTTGCTTAGTGTCCAACCTCAGCACTATATGGACAAAGATGTGGACGTATCCGAAAACTACCGTATGACAAGTTTACGTGCTGCCACACAGAGACAGTGCGGGGACACAGTCATACAATCTCAAAGCTGAACAATAATTCTGCACCTCAGTTGTAGCATGGCCTATATACATATTTCTACAATATTGAAGCAGGCCACTTTTCTTCTGGGGTGACGATATAGAGAAAACAGGTGTAAAAGAGAAAAGGGATAGAAAAATCACAAAATTTTCGTTTAAGAATGAAAACACCTTGCACCATTGGATATTTGAAAATTACACGGAGACAACATCAGGTTTCTCTAGAGAAATAGAATATTGCCATCTAGTGAGCTTTTCAAATCTAGAAAGCCAACCCTAGCTAATCAAGACAGGGTCACATTGAGGGCAAAAATAGAAACTATACAACCTTACAAAGGTTATAAAATATAGGAAATAACAAATAGATTAGAAATGGTGTGCATTTTGAAATTAGATATGGAGTTCTGTGATAATGTAAAAAATGCATACTTTTTATATTATCCGTTTCAACATATGACCCTACCAGGACCATGCAAAACAGAGCAGCCATCAAAGCCAACATTTCAAACAGAAATTGCTTGCTTGCTTTAAGCCCAACATCAGCATCATATTATAGGCTATGGTAAGAACAGGATACAAGACTTTCGTCTGAAATTTGTATGTGCTGCCACACAGACACAATGCGAGGATACCATGACTCCTGTTCCTATCTCAGCCAGTCACAATACCAACACTGACACCAGATCGGACAAATACATATTTGACTGACCGTCGGTTTTGAACCAGAGATCTTTCGATTGGGACACGAAGGCTCTGCCACTTGCCCCACTTTGCCAGAACCAGGGGCTTCCTCATTAGAACTAGAAGCTGCACTTTTTATTATAGAAACCATCTAAGTTCTCTTCATAGACCTTGTAAGCAAATTCTTCTTTATCCAGCTATTTCAATAATCTTAAAATCTTAATCCACACAATTGCAAATATGTTGAAAAACATTTAGACTTGCGCAGGTTATGAAAAAATGCATGGTTACATGATTGTATTAAGAAATATATCACCTTTTAAAATTTAAATGCAGCATCCAGCCTATGTGGACTGGACGAGGGTCATGTCAAAAAAGGCTTCTTGGTGTAATCTCCATTAACAAAAAAAAAAAAGAAAAAAAAATCCAACAAAAATGAACAACTTTGGTATTGGGATGCACACGCCTTAGACACAGAATCTTTAAAGCTTTGCTTGCAAACTCAATACTGATACTTTTTTTTTTTTTTTTTTAATCAGGTTTGAGATACTTTTTATAGAAAGAGTATAAAGAAGAATATTCATGTGAACAATAACAATGGTCATAAATAAAACAACAAAAAAATGAAACAAGAGCAAAAATCTCAACTAATTCTAAACTGATAATTGTGAGTGTTGCAGGAACAGCTCAGATCCACGGTTGCTTAATGCAGACGTTTGCCTTGGTTTGGTTTTGTTAGTTTAGTGCCCATCCTCAGCAAATAGACTTAGCAGAAAGTCCCAAGACTAGCATCTGACAACTTGATGTGCTGCCACAGACACAAAGTGGCGAGACCAGGACTTCTGCCTTGGCCGGCTGTAACGAGCCAACCAGTAGGCAACAAGATACAGGTTGTAGACAAAGCTTTACAAAATTGGTCATAGGAATGAGAACCGAAAGAGGTAACTGATTCCGCAAGTGGCTAGAGTATGTTTATTTGTTTATTTCTTTTGTTACTTAAAGCCCAATGTCAGCATGATATAGGTTATATTTTGGACGGGCCCCAAGAATAATGTCTGACAATTTTATGTGCATGCGGCTGGAGGAATGTGTGGGTGTGTTTATACCGTGAAGTACTTCACATGGGGAATTGAACAGTTTCAGGTCAAAGTCTTTTAACCCTGAACGGTAATGCACCAGTATCACTAAATAGTCATTGTTTCAATCTTTAACTATAATGCACCTTAATCAATTTTAAGTTAACTTGCTTCAACCTTGCACAATGCGTGACAAAGCTTCCAGATTGAGCAATATCTTATTGTTTTCTACAATTATAGAAAACAATTTGAAATATTACATGAACATGTGAAACTCCTAGAACTCGCACTAAGTATGTTTCCATCATTGCTGCTTACTTTGACATCCCCTCTACTTCAAACACTCAAAGATTTATAGTCACCCACTTACACATTTTCCTTTTTCTCACCTAACCCCATCCTCTAAAAAAAAAAAAAAAAAAAACGACGAAACGATTTTCCATCAATTTATAAAACCACAGCCATAAATTGAAACAGATTTCCCTGTGTTGAGTTCTCTCCCCTGGCAAAGGACGTACCTCAGTCGTTGATCGGCGTGACAAAACTCAGGGGGAACAACCCTCTTCGGCCTGGCTGCCCTTCAATCTCTCCTTCCTGAAAAAGGAAAACAATATAAACTGTATTAAGGGGGAAAAAAGTGGCAACAATTTTTAAAACATTCAAACTTCCTGTCTCTATTTATAACGATAAAGTTCTAGTAAGAAATAAGCATTTAAATAATGATTTATTATCACAGAATGTATCTTTTCATATAACATTATATATGTCTGTATTATGTATTTGTTATAAGAATGGGCATGCTTTTTTAAAATGTCCAAAAGGGATCAACAAAGTTCATCTTATCATATCTTAACACTGCTTCTAATTCAACACAGATTTACTTGATTGTTAGATTACAAGATACATCTTAAGCAAAAACTGGAGTTGATTGATGTATTAATAAAGTAATAATAAATATAATAATAAAAAAACCGCAAGGAAACCGGAACAAGTCTTTAAAAAACTCTTTATATGCATATATAATATAAAAACCTTAGGGAATCTTGGATGAGATGTAAAAGAAGAGAGAAAAAAATGTACTGACCCACCACTCGTCCTCCTCCTCATAAATAACGACGATAACCTCCCCTTCACTGAAAGTGAGCTCATCCTCGTTGTCGGCCTCGCAGTCGTACAGGGCTCGGTACAGACGCCTGGCCTGTGACCCTTGACCTTGACCTCCGGCCGCGGGTGCGTGGGGGTTTGGCTGAGGCTTGACCGCTGCGACCGGTGGCTGGGGCGGCTGAGACGGCTGGACCGAGGGAGAGAGAACCACTCAGCAGCCCATCACAACAACAACACTCTCACCGGGGTTAAGGGGGGCGGGTTTAGTGTCAAACTCGTCACGCTGCTAATCAGTAATGGTCTAACTCAAAATCACTAGTTTTTTTTAGAAAAAGGAAAGAAACTGTTTAAAATTGTGTCTTCTTTTTAAGCTGTAGGTGATTTGGAAGATTATAAATTTGGCCCATTTGATTTTTTTTGCATCAGAGAACAGAGAGATGAGAAATTATTCAAAGATTTCTTATTGCGGGTCAGACGACCACTGTTATGTTGGTTCATCTGTGAAACAGACCACTATGTTAGCAACGTGACAAACTGTTTTGAAACTGGCAAGGATGTAGTGCTTTGTGAAAGTGAATTTCTAAAGAGAATCCTGTTCAACTGTTTTTACACTGGCTGAGTTGCCTTGAATTGTGGGAATTTTATGTGAACTTGCAAATTCGTTTACACTTGTTAAGAAAAGAAAAGAGAATATTAGAATTTCGTAACAGGTTCTCTCTTTCTTTCGTTGTTTGAATTTACATTTTTAAGAAATATTTGAAACAGAGGGGATAAAGTTAACAAATATTAACTTTGATCTATTTATATTTAAAAAAAATTCAAAACTGGAATTAGTTTCGTTTGGGGGAAAAAAAAAGCTGTGTGGGCAGTAGTATCTTAAACACACAATGGGAGAGAATAAAACTCTATCCATCTGTTTCTTGATTTTACAAAGATATGTATACATTCACTTCTAAATGCAACTTGTAGATAAAACACATTTAAGCTTTGGCTTAGACTAAGTAAGTATCCCTTTTTTTCAGAAGCTACAAAATAATCTCCATGTACCATTCTGAACCCTCCCCCAGTCCACCCCTTTTCACCAATTATCTTTTCACTTGAATGTTATTTAAAAAACAAAGGTCACCATAAGCCCCAGATCCAACTTTGAGTGAGGTGTCAGTGAGGCTTACCTGATGTTTAGAGTTTGGTGTCGTATTTGTCGCCGGCTGGCTCTCTTTCTTCTTCCTTTCCTCTGTTGAATACAAGATAGTATAAGAAAGTACTTTATTTTAATCCCTCTTGCCCACAAGGGGAAATGAACAGACCTTTAAAAAATGTTTTTAGATGGTATGATTCAAGGCCTATTACACTATTTTGGACATTTTTGTGTGAGAGAGAGAGAGAGAGAGAGAGAGAGAGAGAGAGAGAGAGAGAGAGAGAGAGAGAGAGAGAGAGAGAGAGGCACAGAGACAGACATAAATTGAGAGACAGAGATGCAGAGAGAGACAGAGAGAGGGGGGGAGGGAGGAAAGCAGAGAGAAAGAGGTGTATTGCACTATTTTGGGGAATTTTCAAAAGAGAGAGAGAGAGAGAGCTTTCTCCAGCAAAACATTGGAATGAATAACTAGGTCTACATAGACATTCCTACAAGCACAGCGAGTTTACCTAGGTTAGACAGGCTTCTCCCTTGTGACTGACCTTGACCTTGCGCATCCCTGCATAAAGATAATAAAGGTAAAATGTTAAATAGACAAATTAATTACTTGTTGTAAATTTAAAATTATAAGAAAAAACAAACACAAAAACCATTTGGATTACAATTTTTAAGCACCATAGTATATAATTGGTGTTTGATAATACTCAGAGTTAAAAAAAAAACAACCAAGAAACAAAAACAAACAAAAATCCAGAAAGCAAACAATATATAACACATGATTAAGCCTTTCACATAACTAGGCATATTCTGTATACAATTTTTATGAAAATATTTCTAACACAAACAGTAAATTGCTTGCTTTTGCTCCCCTCCTGCTAACGAACGATGCATTGAAAAAACTACATCAGTGCACAGATGATATTCAATCTTTACTTGCATCTTCAAACATTTTAAATTGACTCCAAATCTCATTTGATATGTGAATCTTTACAAATTTACACCTCTTTCTAAGCATCAACATCTTCCTTCTTTCAAAAGAAAAAGGTCACCCTACATTTCACAAATTGAATGAAAACATATTTTTTTTTTCCCCACACACTACGACAAAATCCAGAAAATACTCACCCTTTGTCAGATATATTTGAGACAGATGGTTGTTTTGACCCTGTACAACAACAAAAAAGACATTAATAATCATGTCGTTGTATAAAGTATTGTTTGTATATGTAAATAGATGCAAAGAATAATTTCAACACAGACGTAATACATAATTTTCATATATTATGTAATACACTATATTTTATTAAGTGAAAATGAAAAAAAAAGGAAAATAAACAAAATGGCATGTATTTGTAAACCTTTCTTGGAGACTCTCCATGGTAATCCTAGTCCATCACAAAAAATATCAATTGTTTAAAAAAAATACAGAAATAGTCACCAGCCCCTGCAACCCTCTCTCCAATTCCCAATCTCATTTTCTAAAAGTGTGATTAAAGAATTAATGACATTATAACATAAGCAGATGCAAACTCCTACCACTAGACACCTTCATTTTCTGTCAGATTAAAGAATCTATGACATACTGACATAGGCCGATGCCAGCACCTTCATTTTCTGTGAGATTAAAGAATCTATGACATAAACAGCTGCACGCTCCTACCGCTAGTCACGCCAGCCGTGTGGTTAGGAAGAGGTTGTTGTGGTCGCGGCGGGGGTTCCGATATTGTCCGCTTGTGTACCAGGTATGATTGCTCGCTCGCGTCGGATCTGTGGGAGAATGAAGAGGATCATGAGTTGTGCTGAGATGGTTCCATTGAATAAAAGATGCCTACTACAGAAGTGAAAATAATGCAAAGCATTTGACAGATGTCCATGTTATAATTATCTGAATATGTCTTGACTTTTGTTGCCTTGAAACTTACTGATCTCTAATGTAAAAGTCATAAAAAGGGGCTAGTTGATAAAATGTATCATGTATTTAAGAAAGTGTAGACTTTCTATTCTCTAGTAAAAAAGTTACAAAAGGGGCTCAATGATAAATTAAATCATGTCAAATATGAAGTTTAAAGGAAATATAAAGATAAAAAAAAAATAAAAAAGATCGGACAGCGACAGAACGACCCACTTGTTGCGGCTGAGTCCCGGCGCTACAGGCGGAGGAGGGGGCGGGGGGCGTTTCCCTCTGGGGGGTAGGGGAGGTAACATGGTTCCCCTGACCCCGGTCCCCTCCAGTGCCGACCCTTGACCCTGCGTCACATGACTAGCAGACAGCGAGTGCGCCGAGTGACCTACGGCCCCCAGGGACACGTTGGACGGGCTGACCCTGCCGTTGCCCCCGGCAACCGACGTCATGGAGGAGGAGGATGCAGGAACTGGAGAGGCAAAAATATAAAAGAACTCTTTTTTTAATTTTAACACAAAAATAGATTCGTCTGTACAGACCATTTTCCACCCAACTTCTTCTGCTTATCCCTGCTTCAAAACTAAAGGTTAATCAAGCTTATGTTTTTTTATGTTTTTTTTTTTTTTTACATTACAGTTTCTTCATTTCCCTATTTGTAGCTGCAGTTTATAAACAAGTCTAGAGAAATGTCTGTAAACATTTACTTCATAACTATAACAAACGAAACAAAATTAAACAAATTTAAAAGAATAGGTCCCGACAACTCAACTATGTGCTGTACGCCTGATGATAGTAACCATCATTAGACATTTGAAACATTTGTGTCACGGATAACATGGCCGTAACACCATAGTAGGGTAACGTCATAACAGATTTGATTTACCTTGGAAATATTACATTTGTTTGAAGGCTTTAATGACAAGGCTCCAATTTACCAATTTTTGTAGATCCTACCCATACCTCTACTTCCCTGAAATTCGGTTTTCATTCCTAAGGTATAAAAATAGATTCATGATCAGAATCAAGCACAATTAAAAAAATACCTTCACAAGTTTTAGAGTTTTGAGACTTAAAAAGAAGAAAAATGCTTCCGCCTCATATCCATTAAACCCCGCATTTGTATCCGGACATAACTCACTACAAGTAGAATCTACATGTTAAAGGAGTTTTTTCTGTGTTGAAATAATGTAAGCAATAAAAGTGAAATGGCTTCTACTTAATGATTTAAAAGCCTTAGATATTGCCGTTGAGATCTGAAGCAGGGAAGCAGAAAAATCAATTGTTAAGTCACATGATATGCAAGTGTCTAGCTATGTTGCTACATTCTCTTTTCACTGTACTTTTAACTGTTTGTTTATTTTAAACAATTAAAAAAAAAAGGAAAAAAAAGATACAACCAGTTGAAATTTAAGTTATAAAAAGGGGGGACAATTCTTGCATTATTTCATTTCAAATGAGACTGAACCAAGCTTTGAAAAAGAAATCACTTTTCAAATTTTAAATTTAAAAAAAAAGATCGTTGCAGGTGGATATAATGCAGTATCCAAAAATACAAAAATATTCATTTCATTTCAAGGAATGCATAAAAAAAAATTTAAAAAAATTAAGTTCGACATGATTCCATAATTTTTTTCTTGTATTGAATCCGGTATTTATGTTAAATTTGTTTATTCATCCGTAATAATGTTTCAAAAATACTTTTTACACTTAATAAAATATTGATATCTGGTTTAAACGGCTTTAAGGTATTTATGTCATGTAAAGCGCACAGTAAATGCTAATATAATCATTATTTATCATAAGTTTCATTTATTCTGCACATTTTTTAGGTTAACAGATGATGGTTTATATAATAAAAAAAGAATAAGGTGTTCACACATCCAAAAATTATAAATTTCAAATAAAATTACTTGAAGTAAAACATGTCTCAAAATTTATATTTCTAAACCAAATTTTAAAAAAAATGTTTTGTACAGTCATGTGTTAATGCATAATTGTAAAAAAAAAAAATATATATACATATATATATATACTAAAAACAAATGTCAAAAAGATATCTATAGCAGGTGACATGCAGCATTAAATTATGGATCAATATTCATAACTTATACCCACCAGAAACTGAAAGGATAAAACAGGTTCATAAAATGAACCTTCAAAATGTATATCAGAAATAAATTTGAGTACATTAAAAAAAGAACAACACAACAAAAAAAAATACATCATTTATTAAATGGCATGCCCCACTTCCTAAACAAAAAACCTAACAAAACAAACACAAAAATAAAAGCAAACATGCAAAGACAAAATACTAAATAAACATTGAACTAATATGAAATAGAAAAAAAAAATGCAATTGCATCATCGTATGTATATTGACAAAGCTCTAGACAATAAAATTAACAATTGAAAAAAAAAATTTACAAATTTACTACATAAATCAAGGTGCTAAAACCAAAGTAAAAATCAAAGTTTTTATTTAAACACAAGACAATTGCACATCAAATCAGATGATATTTGTTAACTGTGCACAGACAACAAATTCACATGAAATTCCCTAAATCAGACTAATGATGGTATGCCTTGAAAAATAGGTGATCAGTCTTCCATCAATTTTTTGCAATTAGGAAAGTGAAAAATATTTACAAGTCATCAGACCTCTACCTAAACTACTTTTTGTTCATTTTTTCTACCTAATCTCTCTTAACATTCACATTTACTATCATTGAAATGGGTAGAAACCCTTCAGGCCTACACTGTAATTGGTCAAAATCCTTCAGATCTACACTGAAATGGGTCAAAATCCTTCAGATCTACATTGAAATGGGTCAAAATCCTTCAGATCTATACTGAAATGGGTCAAAATCCTTCAGATCTACGGGTCAAAATCCTTCAGACCTACATTGATTATATGGGTAGAAAGCCTTCAGACTTACACTGAAATGGGTCAAAATCCTTCAGATCTACACTGAAATGGGTCAAAATCCTTCAGATCTACATTGAAATGGGTCAAAATCCTTCAGATCTACACTGAAATGGGTCTGCACTAAAATGGATATGAGGACAAGGCCACAGCTAACCACATAGATCGCACTAGCAGCAAATCATTTATCTAAATAACTTCCTACACAAATTCTAAACAAATCTTAAATTACCTTACAAAGCTTAAAACAAAATATTTTTTTTCCAATGAATAATAATTATTTACACCGACATGCAGACTGTTAAAACAATGTTGAAAGCAGAATCAACCAAATCAAATAATATCAGCATAAATATAAACCAATATGAAGCTGTATCAAACTAAAAACAGATTTGTAAGACACACAAAAGTTGTAAAAGCTACACAAACATGCATTACATTCAGTTGTGGAGATACAGTGCTACACATACTAACACCACTACAACAATTTGTTCATTGGCATTATATGTCAAAGGTGTCTCAAATTTAAAAAAAAAAAAAAAGAATATGCATGAATTTAGTCCTACAGAAACGACCACCAATATTGGTTGTTATCAAAGTTACTAAATGCTGAGATTAAAAAGATGTTCATATTTTAAATAACTAAATTTTACTCCATTGCATCACAAGTATGACAATTGTACATATCTAAAAACATACTAGAGCAAGTCATAAGATAACCTAAGATGAATTTAGAAAACAAGACATTTTTTCTTAATTATCTCTGTAAAAATATAAAAATCAAGATATAAGAACCAAATTAAGAGCTAATTTTACGTTTAAACCTAACTTACGAGTTAGTAAAAAAAAAACTTTTCCTTTAACCTATTCCTAGCAAAATTTATAAAATTAGATTAACATAAGTGCATGTTTAGAGGGACGGCATTAAGATACCAAATAAATGTACAAGAAATAATTTCCTATGTTTAATGTAACACCCAACAAAGATGGCTTTTTGCTGTGATGAATTTGACAAGCATGCACCCACTTTCGCTTTGTGAGATTAAAAAGGTTCTGTCACTTGAGAAAAACGCAATCAAAATTTTGGACTAAAACACTTATGACTAGGCCATTTGTCCTTTTTCAATTTTAAAACATGCCGTCAATCTCTACAGTTTTTGTTTTGATGATTCTTCTGTACAAATAGAACCTTACCATGCTGGCTAATTTTTAATTTTGCCAAAACTTCAGATAGAACCTTTTTAATGTTACTCCGGGAATCATACACTAGTTTTACCCAATCATCCACAACATAAAAAAATGCAACAATATTGCAACATTTTTTTCTACATCTTGCACAACCACTAAACATCCACATCCAGGTAAGGTCCACACCAAGCGCTGTGCCGTGGCACCACTAACCAGACTTTGCCCAATCAACTACAACGACAACAAAAAATGCAAATTTTTACTTCAACCTGCACAACAGTGAGGCAAGCAGAAAGAATCAGGCACAAGTTGCTGTTTTATGTTTTAAACTAGTGAGTCCTCTAAATATAGAAAAATGGCTCTATATTGGGCTTTTTCATATAAATAAAATTATCTCTGGTTCTAAATATGATACAGCTATAATCTTCTCAACCTTTTTAAAGTGCATTTGATGCCTCTTAACACACTATAAACAACTCAAAAAGTAAAAATCCCAGCTTGTGGCTGATTCTCCCTGGTTGCTTCACAATTTTCACTACTAAACAGCCACACCCAGACAGGGCAGTTCCACACTAAGCGCCGTGCCACGCCACACAGCGCCGCCACTCACCGGACTTGATGGAGCAGGTGTCCGCAGCGTCCAGGGACAGGTCCAGGCTGGCGCACGTGGTGCTCGACGCGTGGGACAGGCGGTACTTGCTGTTCAGGCTCTCTGCGGTTATACAGGCACAACAGCCATCCCAGTGTTGAGTGCATAGCTTCGTTGATTCATATGCGTGATTTCTACAATCTTCTTGATTCATGTATATAATTTTTACAATCCTACTATCTCATACCGACATTAAATTTGGTTATACAGTGGTGGTTGAGTGCATTGCTTGATTCATATTTATGTTGTGTCACAGAAAGACAGTTCAGAAATACGAATCCTGTCTCAACCATCAGATCATACTGACACCGACCCAACCAGCAGGGGACAAAATTATACAATTGAATTTTGTGATCAACCATGAGTTTCAAACCAGAACTTTCCTGATAGGGAGACCAAAACTTTATTACTTAGGCCAGTTCACCCTCCTGCTATGTGAAGGAGGGTGACAGAGAAGTTATATTGGAAGGACATAGTCAACAAGTTCATTGCTTAATGTCCAACATCAGCACCATAAATACTATATTGTGGAAAGGTGCCAAGAGTAATATCTTGACAATTTTGTCTACTGCCACACAGGCAGTGCAGGGATACCATGAGTTTTGTCTCAGCTGGTCACATTGCACAGAGACACAACAAGTTCTATGGACGGAAACAGAAGTTTTTTGTGAAAAGGTACAGACAGAGACATGGTATACAGAAGACATAGACGCCCACATTAGACCTACTAGAGCTCTTTGGTTTGGTGCCGGATGCCAGAAGACCACCCTCCTTGTCTTTGTTGATGACAGCCAGCACTTCTGGGACGCCTATCAGACTGGACGGCCGCGACCGAGTCTTGGGTTTGTCTGGCGTGTGCTGCAATAACAATAATAATACAATTTATAATAAAAATAATAATGATGATATAATATTAATAATAATAATAATAATAAATAAAAGTAATAATAATAATAATAATAATAATAATAATAATAATAATAATAATAATAATAATAATAATAATAATAATAACAACAAAACAACACCTCTTGGGTAAGGTCACTAGTTTAGCCTCAAACTACAACCATCATAGTCGTTAGTCCAGCAAACTACCGAATTGGCTACCTGGCGTACCTGTGGTCATCACCTGTCAAAGGTGAGAACTCATTGTAGGGCACTTTTTTGTTTATTTTGTTGCTTTACGTCCAACGTCAGCACCATATATACAATAGTATGAAAAGGCCCCATGACTGAGGTCTGACAATTTTATGTGTTCCCACAAATGAGACAGTGCTGAGAGACGCAGACTCTTGGCTTAATCTGTCACATTTTACTGGCTCAGACCCCTTACAATAAAAAGTGTGTGTGTGCATTTTAATAGAATTTGTTAAAACTTTATACATACTTATAAATATACAGAAAATTAAAATGCTGGTATCACTTGTACAATATATAAGTGTAATGTTAATATACACATAAAATTATATAAAACTTTAATATTTACTGTTCATTATTATGCAAACAATAGTTCAAAGGATCAAACAAGTGTTAGATTAATTGTGTTGTTTCTCATTGAAATAAAAAAAAAGGCAGAAAACCCCAGTACATCTGGCTGAATGTTTTCCCAGCGCTGGCTTAACCCATTAAATGATTATTTGAACAATTTTTTTTTAAGAATTATAAAAAGAGGTAAGTTTGTTAAATGATAATTTATGAGCATGTTCTCTACTAGATTGAATCAAATTGTTTTCCTAAAAGTATTCACAGAAAACTGAAATTTGCTTGGATAAATTATTGCATTAAATGTTAGTTCAAGTTTTATATTTGTATCACTCAGTTTCACTGCTTCCATGTGTTTATTTTCTCTTTCTATACCAATTGAGCTTCACTGCTAATTGGATTGTTGAGAAATACATTTTCTTCATAATTTTTTATATAAAAAAAAACAAAAAAAAACAAATAAACCCCAATGGAAATACAATTATCAAAATTTATTCTACAACCAAAGGCGCAGAAGAAAAACAACCTAGAGCTATACATGTTTTTCTCTCAGAGCTATTATTACAAAGCAGAGACAACCAAACTCACATCCAAGTCATCATCACTGTAGTCCATATCATAGTACCGTTCATCCTGAAAGAGAGAAAAATTCAATTGAAAACTAACTTAAAAATTTTGAGAGTGTGACAAATTTGTGCAAAAAAATAAAATAAAAAAAAAATAAAAAAAATACGCCAATAGACCAACATGAACATTTGGTAGCAGTGTGGAAAAAAAAAGCTTGTGTACAGTTAATTGAAGATTTATTCCTGTTATTCAGTAAATAAATAAATGAATGAATATAAAAAGCGATGCTGGGAATACTTACAGCATTCAAGTCCCAGTCAATGTTGATGTGTATGAAGAGGTCCTTCTTCCCAGTGAGGGCTGCCGTCAGCTGCGAAATAACATGAAAATTAATATTAACACATTTTTAAACATACTATAGCTATTTCTTACTTAATTTTTTTAAAAACCAGCTTTTCCGCACAAATTTCAGCCGTACCACTAAAAGGACCCATTGTACAAGTCTACATGTTGTGTATAAAATTAAACAAGTTACTTATTGTTTTTTTAATTTTAATATGATTTGGTCATTTCAGCTTTGCAATGGCCCATCTCGTCTTTAAACTGCTACATATCTCTATGTGCTTTCGATGTCCCTACCATTTAACCTAAGTTTCGCCATTGTGTTTTCATCTTTCCCCGTTGTTTTCACCTGCTGCTGCTCCTCTTCAATAATTCCAGCTGTTCTCTTTTCATCGCACAACCAAAAAAGCACTATATAGGCAATATTGTGGACAGGCTCCAAAATTGCCCACTGACAATTTTATGTGCTGCTACACACAAGACAGGGCGGGGTTACATGAACTCTTGTCTCAGCCGATAACATTATACTGACAAAGGCCATACCAATAGGGGACGAAATTAAATACATTTTCGACCAACCCTGGGTTTCGAACCGCATGCACCCAATCAGGAGGAGACCAACGGCTCTACCACTGGCGCCACTTGCCTCCAAGTTCAAACCAGAAGAGAGTTCTTTCTATAAACACAGATTACTCACAAGCTTCAACCAAAAACCTTATGCCATGACTGTAGCCCCATCACGATATATAATCAGCACTTTTCTTTTCATTACTTGAGATTTCTAAGTATTTGAATTGGTCAAACATGACTCACCAGCTCGATGCAGGTCTGGTGGTTATACATGCGCGCCACGTCCAGGGGTGTGCGACCCTCGTTGTTCTCCACCTTGCACAGATCTGTCCGCGTCCGTAATAACAGCTTCATGCACTCAGTGTGGTTGAGCTCTGCACACATGTGGAGAGCAGTGTCTCCGCTGGTCGTCTTCTTGTCCAGACAGCTCCTGGAAATGGAGAGACGGGGGAGTTGACTTGAGTTGAGTTGAGTTTGTTGCTTAACTATATTGGTTATTATGTGGACGTATCCCAATACTAATATCTGACATATTTACAGGCTGACATACGGAGACTGAGTGGAGATGCCTTAAGTCCTGTCTTAGCCAGTCACAGGAGAGAGGTAGGAGTTTGGTAATTTAACCCTAGTAGTGTTTACGGCCTTTATCGGTCGTTAAGTCCCTGCTGTAACCTTTCGATCGATATGATTGGACGTAAAACAGGGTTTATTTTATGGTTGACTAAAGCTTCTGTACACTGTCAAATAAATAGAAATCATTCTTATAGGACTAAAGAAGAGTTCCACTTCTATTCAAGTCATCATCATCATCATCGGTATTTTGATTAACGTGCAGGTACTGGGGCAACATCCACATCAGTGGACCCCCTTCCAGGTAGCTGGCTTGCTGCACGCATGGCTGATCTCACACCAGATCTCCAGGTGTTTCTGTCATGAGGGTCAGTTGTTGAGAGTTTCCAGTCTTTCCGATCCCTCTCTGTCACCTGCTTCCATGTCATTCTGGGTCTCCCTTTTCCACGACTTCCTGTTACTTGCATGTCCAATGCTGTCTTGATAGCTCCGCTTGACCGTTCCACGTGGCCATACCACCGGAGTCTTCTCTCCTTCAGAATGAGGTTCAGGTCCTCAAGGCCAAGAAGCGTCAATAGCTCATTTGACCTAGTGGTGGCCACATCTTCTGGCTTCACATTGCAGATCTGTCTTATCATTGCCCTGTCGTTTCTCTGCAGGCGTTGAAGGTTTGGCTTGGTCAAGGGCCATGTCTCGCTAGCATGGAGCATTGCACTCCGCACACAAGTGCTGTACACATGACCCCGCGTCTTGTATGAGAGGTGGCGAGACAAAAGAACTGGTAGTAGTTCTTTAAACTTCTTCCAAGCTGTCTTCACACGTGTTGTGGTTGCAAGGTCACAGCCACCAGCTGCCGAGAGCATATCTCCCAGGTAGCAGAAAGAAGCTACGACATCCAGCTTGTCGGATCCCACCTGGACTTCACTCTGTGGTCTGCCATCGATTGGTCTCGCAGTTCCCTGGCATCGACTGCACTTGAAATCTGAGTCCTTCGTCAGGCGTTTCAGCCCGCTGCATTTCTTGTGTACCCACTTCTTGCAGCCTTTGCAGAAAATGCTGTTGCTACCTACACCAGTGCAGCAGACAGCACAGGGGAACTCGCCTGAGTTCTGGAGAAGATCCAGGTTATTACCGCAGATCATGATCTTGGTCTTCCTTGCATTCACTCTCAGACCCTTTTCCTCCATACCTTCCTTCCACGTCAACAGCCTACTGACACATTCCTCAAGTGACTCCGCTATGATGACTAGGTCGTCAGCATAAAGGTCCTCCCAGGGGACACCAGATCGGAATTCACGAGAAAGGGCTTCAAGAACGACGATAAACAGCAGTGGACTGAGCACAGAACCTTGGTGGACTCCAACTTTCACCTCGAACTCTTCACTGTAACCGTCACCTACCCGGACCTGACTCCGTGCATTTGCATACATGCCCTGGACCAGACGCACAATCCACTCCTCTACACCAAGTTTCCTCAGTGCCCACCAGATCACTTTCCTAGGGACTCGATCGAATGCTTTCTCCAGGTCCACAAAAGCCATGTAAAGTCTTTTGTTGGCTGCTAGGTATTTCTCCTGCAGTTGTCTGACAACGAAGATTGCATCTGTTGTGCCCCTGCCTGGGACGAAGCCAAACTGGGACTCGTCGATCGACACCACCTGTCTAATGAGGCTATCCACAATCCTCTCTAAGACTTTCATGACCTGCTCCGTCAGCTTGAGTCCACGGTAGTTGCCCCTATCCAATGCATCCCCTTTGCCCTTGTACAGGCAGACAATGAAACTCTGCTCCCAGTCGGAGGGGACTTTTCCATCGCGGATGATAGCATCTGCGAGGTCATGGATCATGGAGGCGCTAATATTATTTTCTATAATATACAGAGATTTTATTTTTAGAGAAATAGAAGATGCTCCTGGACTAAAGGTTGGGGGTGTGAAAATGAACAACCTATGATATGCTATGATATGGGTGGTTTTGGATAATTTCAATTTTCATTGTGCAGTAGATCTGGGCCTGCACCTGTCTCCTTCAGAAGTTTAAGGGAGGAGTATATTTCATTTAAGGAGAATGGCTTATTGTAGTAAAGACCAGAAAGATGGCAGACCATGGCATCCAATCTTTGGAAAGAGAAGGAACTTTGACTGAGTGACTGACTGAATAACAAAATAAATTAAAATGATATAGCCATTTGACTCAAACTAAAGATACAGTAATAGTCTAAATGATTCCTAGAAAATTTACATCCTTACACCTTGTAGATCTTTGTCAAAACAAAAATGCAAGAAATTAAAAATATACTACCAAAATTAGAATCGCTGATTTACATACAACTTAGTAATAATATAAGAAATGCTTTAAAAAAAAATTAATCAGCCTCCGATTTTATTTTCAATCAAAAACTAAAAATGTTGATTGGATTCAACTTGTACTGTTATTCATCTTGAAAGTATCAGTCTTAAACATTTTCTATAGATCCTTCCCATACTGTTTTCTTTCAAATATTTTTGTAGGGAAAAAAAACCCTTAACAGAATCAGTTCTCACCATGGCTTGAGAGAAGGAGACAGAGTGACATGAGCATGAAGTTTGTCTCTCTCATATACAAGATCAATAGTCTGGATGAAAAGAATATCAAGATAAAATTAAAAAACATACTAACTTCCTTTGACTTTCCATAAGTTTCTAATCTTTTTAAGTGAACAATTCAAGATTCTTTTGTTGTTGCTTTTTATCTCAAATAAGTATGTCTCGACTGGGTATGAAAAAATTAATAACATTTGATGATATATCCAAAATTTAAAAAAAAAAATAAAAAAACACCCCAAAAAAATGTCTGAGTCACTTTTACGTAAAATGTGCTTAATTATTTTAAAGCAGATACTTCAATGAACTAACTAAGATACATTGTTGTGTGAAATCATTAATTTATCCTTTTCCTGGCAACATTGTTGTCATTCCTTTTGTGTACCGAACCGATTAAATATTCTTGTAAATCATAGACATCAACAAATTACTAAAAAGAAAAATGTGAATGACCATTTTTTTCCATGATAACTTCTACCTTACTTTATAAACTTGTCAGATTTTGATGGCGTTATATTGAGTACAGTCGGACCAGCAAAATCAGAAAACGTGAAATTAGGGGAATTTTTGCAAAATCGGGAAAGATGTTGGGGGATGAAATTTTTTCTATATAAAGGCATCGTTAAATTGGGAAATATTACCTGATTAACCTGATTAATCGGGGGGGAGGGGGGGGGGATCAGTCACCAGTCTCCAGATTTAGATCTTGACTACTCCATTCATGAACTCTCTGTTTCTCTGTCTGTCTGCTCCATCCTCTTTCCCGGTTTATCTCTATCTCTTTCCTTCTGTCTTTCCCTTGTTCTCTCTCGATCTTAATTAAGATGTAGACTCCAGATCTTCATCCAGGCCTATACCTAGGTTCTCGGTCTAGATCTTCAACATAATAGTCCTCATCATTTCACTGGCAATCTTTCATTCCCTTGATTATTTTCATTTCTCTCTCTCTCTCTCTCTCTCTCTCTCACACACACACACACACACACAAGTGAAACCTGGGAAATTGGGAAAACCTGCATAATCGAGAAAAAGGACGTATCCCAATACTAATATCTGACATATTTACAGGCTGACATACGGAGACTGAGTGGAGATGCCTTAAGTCCTGTCTTAGCCAGTCACAGGAGAGAGGTAGGAGTTTGGTAATTTAACCCTAGTAGTGTTTACGGCCTTTATCGGTCGTTAAGTCCCTGCTGTAACCTTTCGATCGATATGATTGGACGTAAAACAGGGTTTATTTTATGGTTGACTAAAGCTTCTGTACACTGTCAAATAAATAGAAATCATTCTTATAGGACTAAAGAAGAGTTCCACTTCTATTCAAGTCATCATCATCATCATCGGTATTTTGATTAACGTGCAGGTACTGGGGCAACATCCACATCAGTGGACCCCCTTCCAGGTAGCTGGCTTGCTGCACGCATGGCTGATCTCACACCAGATCTCCAGGTGTTTCTGTCATGAGGGTCAGTTGTTGAGAGTTTCCAGTCTTTCCGATCCCTCTCTGTCACCTGCTTCCATGTCATTCTGGGTCTCCCTTTTCCACGACTTCCTGTTACCTGCATGTCCAATGCTGTCTTGATAGCTCCGCTTGACCGTTCCACGTGGCCATACCACCGGAGTCTTCTCTCCTTCAGAATGAGGTTCAGGTCCTCAAGGCCAAGAAGCGTCAATAGCTCATTTGACCTAGTGGTGGCCACATCTTCTGGCTTCACATTGCAGATCTGTCTTATCATTGCCCTGTCATTTCTCTGCAGGCGTTGAAGGTTTGGCTTGGTCAAGGGCCATGTCTCGCTAGCATGGAGCATTGCACTCCGCACACAAGTGCTGTACACATGACCCCTCGTCTTGTATGAGAGGTGGCGAGACAAAAGAACTGGTAGTAGTTCTTTAAACTTCTTCCAAGCTGTCTTCACACGTGTTGTGGTTGCAAGGTCACAGCCACCATCTGCCGAGAGCATATCTCCCAGGTAGCAGAAAGAAGCTACGACATCCAGCTTGTCGGATCCCACCTGGACTTCACTCTGTGGTCTGCCATCGATTGGTCTCGCAGTTCCCTGGCATCGACTGCACTTGAAATCTGAGTCCTTCGTCAGGCGTTTCAGCCCGCTGCATTTCTTGTGTACCCACTTCTTGCAGCCTTTGCAGAAAATGCTGTTGCTACCTACACCAGTGCAGCAGACAGCACAGGGGAACTCGCCTGAGTTCTGGAGAAGATCCAGGTTATTACCGCAGATCATGATCTTGGTCTTCCTTGCATTCACTCTCAGACCCTTTTCCTCCATACCTTCCTTCCACGTCAACAGCCTACTGACACATTCCTCAAGTGACTCCGCTATGATGACTAGGTCGTCAGCATAAAGGTCCTCCCAGGGGAAACCAGATCGGAATTCACGAGAAAGGGCTTCAAGAACGACGATAAACAGCAGTGGACTGAGTACAGAACCTTGGTGGACTCCAACTTTCACCTCGAACTCTTCACTGTAACCGTCACCTACCCGGACCTGACTCCGTGCATTTGCATACATGCCCTGGACCAGACGCACAGTCCACTCCTCTACACCAAGTTTCCTCAGTGCCCACCAGATGACTTTCCTAGGGACTCGATCGAATGCTTTCTCCAGGTCCACAAGTATTGTTTTGAATGCAGACAACAGCTGTTTTCAGCTCAAACTTTGTTTACATGTTGACACTTGATTTTCTCTTGAAAGCCACAATCTCTAACAATATATAACCAAGGAGCAGGTCCATCAGGAAGGAAATTTCTTACTCGAGAACAAGTTTTAGATACTTTAGATGGTGAGATTGATGATCATTTTGATATTGTTAGTGATGTGGTGAGATTAATAATCATTTTGATATTGTTAGTGATGATAGTGGTAGTCTAGTAGATTTAGATCTAGTAGTGACAGTGAAGGCGAGGAGTCAGTAGTTAGATCTACATCTAGAAATCTAGATCTAGACCTAGCGATTCAGTGCCAAGAGCAGTTGAGTTAGAAGTAGATAGAAACGGAAATGTAGATCTAGATCTAGATGTAGATCTAGTTGATGAAGATAAACATGCCAGCTACGTACCCAATCTACTTCTGCATGCTTTTTACATGTCATTCTATTGTGTTGGCAATGGTCAGAGAGAAAACTCAGGAACATTTTTGAAGGTCATGTTTCCTTTTTCTGCTGCATGAATCTGCCACGGCTGGTTTATTCTTGTTGTGAGGCTATTAGACCTAGACATTTTCTAAAAGCTGATAAATTATCTACAACTTTTATTCTTATCTTTTGGAGCCAAACATGTTGGTCTCCACGTTATTTGATGACAAAGTTGATATTTTTTAGGCTAGAAACCTTGGTATTTCAAGGCCAAGGTCTTGTCACAAAACACTTGTATGGTGCCAAAACCCGCTTCAAAATTGTGTGTGTGTGTGTGTGGGGGGGGGGGGGGGGGGGGGGGGAGGTGGAGGGAGTGTGCTGGTTATACAATATAACAGACTTTTCAAAGGAAGAAGAAAAACAAAAACAGCTTCAAGCAGTCAGTGTGGTTGAGGTTAGAGCACATGTGGAGCACAGTGTCTCTGCTGGTCGGCTTCTTGTCTAGGAAGCTCCTGTTTGGATGGAACACATGAACAGTTCTTCTAGGGGGAAAAAAAGCATTTCATGATCCCTATGTATTATATGTATTACTTAGTTATTTCATGTATTTAAAAACCTTCCACTCTGTGTACTTTTGGGAATCTAACAGACTATTCAAAGGGGATTCGGTAGCCTTGGTGTTGAACATTGGCTTTTCACTCAGGTCCAAGGCCCGAAAGCCCACTCAGGAAACTAGTCCCCTGCTGGTTGGGTCGGTGTCAGTTTAATGCAACCAGCTGTGAGGCAGCATGTAAACTTGTCAGACATTAGTCCTGGGGCCCTTCCACAATATGAGCTATATGGTACAGACGTTGCACACGAAGCAACAACACTTACTATAGAAACTATTCAACGCTAATCACTTACACTGGAGTATTCTGTATAAGGAAGTCAATGAGAGGCAGTGAG
>RQTK01000483.1:0-10580 GCA_003991915.1 Elysia chlorotica
AACAGCTTAGGGTTGTAAGTACAACGTGGCTGTAGCTTACGACTCGTCATAAGGCTTCTCTTTCGCTTATATCAAATCAAGTAAACTTATCACAGCGTTGTACTTGCGACCCGTGGTTTCTAAAAAAAAAAAGAATGTGAAGTAGACCAAAAATGCTGGTTTCCTAATTTTATCAACGTAAAATTACATCATTAAAAAATCAAATGCATTCCACTTTCAAAGATAATTCGACTGTATTGTCACTGTGTTGTTCCAATTAATTTGGGCATTTTAAGTCATTTTTCTGCTTTTGATATTATCTAGAAAAACTTTGTTTTCTTCTTCCTGATAATAATATATTTGACACAGGTTTCTAATAGAAATGAAACAAGACGTTATAAGCCAAATTTTTCATCTAAAAAATGTAAATTTTACATAGATCAGATTTTTATTGTTACAGTGATATAATTGAATTGTGCCCTAGCCATTGCCCTGTGACAGTGGAAAGTAGGGGAATCAGTGACCATGTCACCTTGTCTGTCAGCGAATCTGCCCGTCTCTTAGTCTTGGCACGTCAGGAAGAACTGCATCAGTGCACCAGCTTGTTCTGGGGTTTGTATGTGTGTGTTGTATGTGTGGGTGTGTTGTATGTGTGTTGTGTGTATGTGTTGTATGTATGTTCTGTGTGCTGTAGGCCTAGGTGCTTTATATCGTGTATGTGTATGTGTGTGTTTTACGTGGGTATTGTGTGTTGTTGTTGTTTTTTGTGTCATTTGTGTGTATGTGTGTGTTGTTTCTGTTGTTTATGTTTTGTATCTTGCATGTGTGTGTGTTTTGAAAGTTGTGTGTGTGTGTGTGTGTGTGTGTGTTGTGTATGGGTGTGATGTGTGTGTGTGTTGTATGTATGTTCTGTGTGTTGGAGGCCTGTGTTTTATATTGGGTGTGTGTGTGTCTGTTTTGCGTGGGTATTATGTGTTGTCTTTGTGTGTTATGTGTGTGCGTGTTCTGTGTTGTATATGTCTGTGTGTTGTGTTATTTGTGTGTGATTTGTATGTTGCGTATGTTGTGTGTGTGGTATGTGTGTAATGTGAGTTATGTGTGTGTTGTGTGATATCTTTGCTGAGTATGTGTATGTCCTGTGTATGTGTTGTATGTGCTCGGTGTGTTGTGCGTATTGTGTATGCTGTGTGTGTGCTCTATGCTGTGTGTTGCAGGTGTAGTGCATGGTGTGTGTATGTTATGTGGGCTATGTATGTTGTGTGCGTTGAATATGATGTCTGTTTTGTGTATGTGCTATGTGTGTTGTGTGTGTGTGTGTGTGTTGTGTGTCCTGTGTTTTATGTGTTTTAAGCGTAGTGTGTTTATGTGTGTAGCGTAAGTTGTGTGTATGGTATGTGTGGTTTTATATATATGTTATGTACGTTGTGTGTTGTGTTGTGTGTATTGTGTGCTTTGTGTTATTTATGTGTGTAACGTAAATTGTGTGAATACTATGTGTGTTTGTATGTATATGTTATGTACGTTGTGTGCTGTGTGTATTGTGTACTTTGTGTTTTATCAAATTGTTTTGTGTGTGTGTGTGTGTGTGTGGAGGGGGGGGGGGGTAAATTTGATATACATTGTTATCAGCTGTGTGTTGCTTGTGTTTTATTATTTGTTTTTTTTTGTCATTGTATGTAATCTCCCATAGGACGACTGTGAATGTTTTTACTCATCGAATGTTAACTAAACGTATTTATTTGAGTCTGTGCTTATGGCGTGCCCTGAGAAGAGTAGGCTTGGTGGCTTAACGTTCAAATCCAGCACTTTATAGACAATATTGTCGACGGGATCCAAGACTGACCTCTGACAATTGTATATGGTAAAGAGTTGTTGATGTTGTTGTTGAGTTGATTTAACGTTCAACATCAGCGCTATATAAGCTATATTGTGGACGGGCTCCAAGACTGGCGTCTGACAATTTTATGTGCTGCCACGAGACAGGGCCAGTCACATTAATGTGATAAAGAGAAAGAGAAAGAGGAAGAGAGAGGGAGGGATAAAGAGGAACAATATTGTCGGCGGAACCCAACACTGAACTCTGACAATTTTATGTGAGAAAGAGAGAGAAATGGAGAGAGAGAGAGAGAGAGAGAGAGAGAGAGATAGAGAAAGAGAGAGAGAGAGAGAGAGATCATTGCATCACTGCCTAGTCTCTCTCAACTTAGGAGACGAAAACATAAAAACATTAGAGATAGTAAGAGAGCAGCTTCGTAAAATTGCAAGAATTTCACACCTCGCTGAGAAATCTTTTTACAAGCGCGATGAGACAAGCGTGGACTTCGTGGTGTAGGTGTTGAATTGGTTTGAACGTCCTACATCATCAATATATGAGCTATATTGTGTACGGGGCCCAAGACTGATGTCTGACAATTTTATGTGCTGCTACACACGAGACAGGAGGGGATATCATGACTCCTGTCTCAGCCGATCACATTAAACTAACACCGACCCAACCAGTAGGGAGCGAAATCGACAGGACTCGAACCACGGACCTTTTGCGTTGAAAGCCGATGCTATACCCTAGGGCCACCGTAGATTTCGTGGAGACTGTGTGTTGAAGTATAGACATGCTCTCTGTTGTTAGGACATAATAGTCTCTCGACTTGGAACTGGTTAGCCTTTTTAGGTTGATGTCAGTATAATGTGAGTCATGGTATCCCCGCCCAGTCTCGTGTATGGCAGCACATAAATTTGTCAGACGTCAGTCTTGGGGCCCATCTACACTATATTCTATATAGTGCTAACGTTGGACGTTTACAAATTCAAACCAACTTTTCTTGAGTTGGCTTTTTTCTTCCATCTTCTGCTAGAGGGATTAACGAAATACATCGCTTCATTGAAATGCTGATAATTATATACTGCATATATTTATATATTATTATATACTGCATACTGGATATGATAGTCGTTTCTTGTCTGGCTTTTTCTCATACCACGAGAAAACCACTTGCAATTTTTCATAGCACTAATGGGGAACACTAACGAAATACTTAAAAACAATCTTGTTTCGAGCTTGAGGTTATGATTTGAAGTTAAAGTGAAATCCTTTGTCACCAACCACTGGAATTTAGGCGGATGTCGCGGCAGCAACGTCTAGACTCTAGATAAAGAATTTAAATCTAAGAAAGATGATTTTGTTTCTTTATCTCTCTCTCTCTCTCTCTCTCTCTCTCTCTCTCTCTATCTATCTTTCTTTATTTCTTTATTGTTTTTCAGCGGTTTCTTTGATAAATTTCTTCAAGATTCTTCAAGAGGCACTCCACTTTAGGCTTTGCAAGACGGATACCCAAAAAACATATGCCACATTTCGCATCTTATCTTGATACTAATAGAGATAGCAACTTGATCATGCCCCCCTGAGTCGCATTGTCTTACCTCTAGGCTCCAGCACAGAGAAATTAATAGACACGTCAACTGAAACAGTTGTCAGAGAGATGTATATATTATATGAATGAAAGATCGAGGAAGAGAGAGAGAGAGGGAGAGAGAGGGGGGAGGAGAGGATATGGAGGAGATGGATGAGGAGGAAGAAGAAGAGAGAGCGAGAGACAGAGCGAGAAGGGGGAAAAACTGAGAGAGGCAGAAGATGTCATTTGGAGAGAGAGAGATGGAGGGAGATAGGGGCACAGAGAGAGGCACGGAGAGAGGGGATGGGAGATAGGAGGTAGATAGGTTGTTGGGTTTTTTTTTTTTGTTTGTTTGTTTGTTTGTTTTTTCATTTTTTTTACTTTTCGTGCAGCTGTGAAAAACTATTTTTTTCCTAAAAAAGATATAAATGAGTACGTAATACATGTTTATACCTGGAACTTGTCACATCATCTTTTTTCAAATGATTATAATTATATTTATTTATGTAAAACCACTTGTTTTCTAGTGATTTTAGCTCTTTATAACTGTACCAACATTGTTGTAGAGTTTGCAAGGGAGGTAACTTATCTTTTTAAAGCCTTTAACATAATTATTATTTATCCTCGATTTTAATTTTAATTTCATCTGCTTTTCCCTTTGCAGAAACGTACTACTTCTGGTCGTTTTCTAAAATGTTTTCCTTTCTGAACTCTCTCATTACGTTGTTCCTCTTTCTAAAATCTCTACCTTTTTACGAACCGTATCATTTTTCTTAAACTTATCTTCTTTTTATCATCCTTTAGAACCACTTATCAATTTCTTTAAGAATAGTACAACCATTTTAGACGGAACTAATTTCATATAAAATTCCTCGATCACTTTTATCATTTTATCATGTTGAAAAACAAAGTCTAGAAATAGGTACAATTTTGACTAGACGTTTTTCGTTTTTTTGTTTTTTTTTTTGTTAAACACCCTCTTTTCCATAAACTTAAACCCATATCAACGTATTAACTTTCATGTATTTTTTATACTCATATCCATAAAGCTATTTTATTGCACGATATTTACAAATCATTTTTATGTACAAAAATTATGTAAAGCGTTTTGAGACTGTTATTGTAATTTTTTTTTTAACGGAAATCGTTCTTTATTATTCTATAGTTTGGCCACCCATCCCAACTGGCATTACCCACTCTTATTGAATGATTATTTGACTCTCTTTTAGGGTCTAGATTTGGTTTCTTTACTACTGTTGCTTTTATTTTAGAATTAGATCTTTTATATTAATGATCTTTTCATCTATTTTACTTTATTGCATTTTTTTATCTATTAAATGTCTTATTGTGTAGGTATACATCGTTTAATCGTCTGAAGAAGGCTTAACAGTCGAAAGCTTACATCTGTGTATCGTTTGTATTCTAAGAGTTGTACTATACCTATTTTAAAAAATGTGTGCCTGGCATTACTCACAGTTGTAGTTGTTGTTGTTGAGTTGGTTTAACGTCCAACATCAGCACTATATAGGCTATGTTATGGACGGATCCCAAGACTAACGTCTGATAATTTTATGTGCTGCCACACACGAGACAGGGGGGGATGCCATGACTCCTGTCTCAGCTGGTCACATTAAACTGACACCGACCCAACCTTACCCACAGACATGCAATGATGATTTTGGCGGGCATGCGGACTCTGAGAAAAGACACACGGCAAGAGAACAGAGGCATGATAAGGGTCAAGATTGTAAATCAAAGACAGGAGAGATCTGTGTCTAACTATCTTCAATCTCTTGAGGAGATTTTTAACTCCCTGGAGTGGATTACCTGGGTCCTTGAGGCAGCGAAACATCAGATGGTCTCACTGAGCATTAGGCACTATCTCAGTGGAGCGCTGGTTTCCGTCTCAAACAAAGAAATTCGTAGACGTGCTACAGTATAGGTCAGGGATTTTTCTTTTAATTCCTTAAAATCATGTACAGGTTTAACCGAGTGAAATTCAGTTGAATGGTGCAGGGGGCTGGGAGGGTGAGTTGATTTGATTTAACGTCCAACGTCAGCACTATATAGGATATATTGTGGACAAGTCCCAAGACTGACGTCTGACAATTGTATGTGCTGCCACACACGAGACAGGGCGGGGGTACCATGACTCCGGTCTCAGCCGGTCACATTAAACTGACACCGACTCAACCAGTAGGGAGTGCAATTGCCAGGGCTCGAACCCGCACCTTTTGCATCTGAAGCCGAAGTTCTACCCCAGGACTACCGGCCCACCATGCTGCAAGGGGGAAGCCAGAGATGTTAAATTTAAACTTTTGGTGATCAAATCGTTTTAAATTAAAACTTAAAAGACAGATAAACAGTGACAGTCGTTACAAATCAAAATTATATTTTAACATTAACATTGTATAAGAATAAGATTACAAACAGGGAAAAAATAGCAAAATTAGTCCGCACTAGTTAAAAGTCTTCAAGAACATGTATACATTACCTCATTGTTCCTAAAAATGGACGTCATTGATTTTTCCGTTGTGCATTTCAATAGTATTACTGGAAGCGGAAATATGACTTAAAACAAAGGGTATGGAGTAGGGTTAGGGTTAGGGTTAGGGTTAGGGTTAGGGTTAGGGTTAGGGTTAGGGTTAGGGTTAGCGTTAGGGTTAGGGTTAGGGTTAGGGTTAGGGTTAGGGTTAGGGTTAGGGTTAGGGTTAGCGTTAGGGTTAGGGTTAGCGTTAGGGTTAGGGTTAGGGTTAGGGTTAGAGTTACCGGTTCGACTCCACCATAAAACAAATTATTGGATTCTGTACTCTACTAGTTTGAATGGATGTCGGTATACTGTGATCGGCTAAGACAGGGTTTCTCTATAGTGGGAGGGAGAGAATGAAAAAAAAATAAAAATAAAGTTAGGTTAAGACAGAACTCCTGGAATTCCGAGAAGTATCTGTCTGCTAGCACGCCATCCCACGTTTGAGAATCCGCCTTCAGAACCTGGAAAACCTGGGAGACTCAAAGAGGAGGAAACTTCGCTTTCTCCGGACAAAGATTTAAGATAGTAAAAGACAGTTTGCTTTTTGCAAAATAAAATAAATGTACATGTAATTCCTAAGACACCTATTGGGCGAAGAACTAATCAGGCACTTTGTTGTACGTGAATTAGCTTTTTAATAGCTAAATTTTATGCTAAAAGTAACTATTTTGTTCTAAACATAGGAAGTGAAAGAGGAGAAATTAGAACATGTCTCATGAAATATTAATATACAACAACGCTGTTTTTTTTTTTGTTTTTTTTTTTTTTTTTTTTGGAAAGTCTTTAACACAAACGATGACTTTTCCACATCTTTCCCTGTTGGTTGGGTCGGTGTCAGTGTATGAACGACTGAGACACAAGTCCTGCTACCTTCGCTCTGTATCTGAGTGAAACCGATATCATGTAAAATTGCCAGACGTTAGTCTTTGGCTCCGTTTGCGATTTAGGGCAGTTGCTGACAAACTAATCCATTTTGAAATCATCAGACTAAAAGAGTTGGAATTGAGACACCTAACTAAAAGAGGTCAAGTATTTAGATAGCTGTTTAAATTCTCTCAAATATTTCGTCTCCTAAGTCCACCTAGAACTCTCCAGAACTAGAGATAAGGTAAGGAGTGAATACTTGACAACAGCGCAGTGACTACAGGGACAAAGAAATAAGCTCAGCTCTGTGATTCTTGAAACAACTACAAGTCTTCAACAACAAGATAATTATTAAGCTTGGGTGCTTGTAGATTCTAGATCTATGGTGGCAAGTACAACATCGGAATAGCCTACAAACTTGTCGTAAGTTTTATTGGGCTGTAATTACAACGCCGCAGTAACTTACAAGTTCCCATCGTAAGCCTTCTTATTCGCATACCTTAATGTATATGGATAATGGCATAAAATTGTTAAGCGCATTGAGCATGATTGTTCATTGAAGTGTGCTATAAAAATGCAATATGTTATTATAATTATTTATTATTATTAATGTAAGAGGAAGTGCAAGCAAAATTATTTCAACGGTGAATTTGGTGCTGGTAGATTCTAGAGCCTGGAGTCGTAAGTATAACGTAGCAGTAGCTAACAATTCGTCGTAAGCCATCTGAGGTGCATACCTTAAGACGAGTCGTAAGCATAATACATGGCGCCGGTAGATTCAATAGATAATGTCGGAAGTACAAGGCCGCAGAAGCTTACAAACTTGTCGTAAGCCTTCTTATTCGTATATCGTAATATAAGACGAGTCATAGGCTAATTACAATGTTGAACGTAGAAACTAAAAACCCTAGTCGAGCAGAAAAGGCCCAAGGAGATTTCGCATAGAGGTTTTTGAGTCGGAAGTTTACTACGATGTTGTACTTACAAACCGAATTTGTGCAGATTTTAAAGGTCCAAGGGGATTTTATAAAGAGGTTTTTGAGATCGGGAGTTTACTACGATGTTGTACTTACCAACCGATTTTGTGCAGATTTTAAAGGCCCAAGGAGATTTTATAAAGAGGTTTTTGAGATGAGACTAGACCACCTGCGGGAGACATAAGTGTGTGTGTGTGTGGTTGGGGGGGGGGGGTGATAACAACAATCTCTGGTACTGTAGTTGGCCAAGTAAGCTCTCTCTCTCTCTCTTATTCTTAGCTCTCCTTCTCTATATCTAGGTCTATCTATCATCTCCACTCAAGTATGTAGGCGACACCAGCTGTCTTATTGTAGTTACATCTCTTTATCAATCTCTAGCTTTCTGTCAGAAATCCCCATATACCTCCCCACCCTGGCCCCCCTTCAACGGTTTTCCAAACAACACTCCTTCTTACTTGGCCAACTACAGTACTAGAAATTGTTGTTATCACCCCCCCCCCCCCTAGTCTTGGAAGAGGCACGAGATTGTCCAAGGTTTTCTTTGTAGCAGAGAAACTCTCTTTAGTTTTGGTAGGGCGGTTTGGCGCAAGTGGTGGAACGTTGGTCTCTTAATCGGAAGAATCCAGCAGGTTTGAAATCCACGCTGGAAGAAAATCTATTTTTTTATTTCTTTCGCCTAACAGATTGCGTAGATGCCAGTATAATGTGACCTACTGAGACAAGAGTCATGGTATCCCCACACTAGCAGCACGTGAACTTGTCAGACTTTAGTCGTGGGACCAGCCCACAATATAGCCTTGTTGCTGACGATGAACGTTAAGAAATTGGCTCTGTCTCTCATCATACCCGACTTCTTCAAGTGACAGCCTCCTCATCTCTGACGGTCTCTTACTCTCCTTCAATGTGGGCCTCTCTTTTACTCCCCCTTTTCTCTACAATATAGCCGTTACTGTGCTGATGTGCCGTCAAACACACAAAACTTTTCTCTCTCTCTCTGCACATCAGCACAGTAACGGCTATATTGTAGAGAAAAGGGGGAGTAAAAGAGAGGCCCACATTGAAGGAGAGTAAGAGACCGTCAGAGATGAGGAGGCTGTCACTTGAAGAAGTCGGGTATGATGAGAGACAGAGCCAATTTCTTAACGTTCATCGTCAGCAACAAGGCTATATTGTGGGCTGGTCCCACGACTAAAGTCTGACAAGTTCACGTGCTGCTAGTGTGGGGATACCATGACTCTTGTCTCAGTAGGTCACATTATACTGGCATCTACGCAATCTGTTAGGCGAAAGAAATAAAAAAATAGATTTTCTTCCAGCGTGGATTTCAAACCTGCTGGATTCTTCCGATTAAGAGACCAACGTTCCACCACTTGCGCCAAACCGCCCTACCAAAACTAAAGAGAGTTTCTCTGCTACAAAGAAAACCTTGGACAATCTCGTGCCTCTTCCAAGACTAAACATAACAATAAGGCGATGTACATACGCGTGGCGTGTTTTGTTTATTTAGCGGAGTTGTACCGTTAGGGACTTGGCAAGTTTAACAAGAGTCGCGTGTCATTACATCAATGTCAATACATTATACACTGAACACCTTGAGGGTATAATCACACAAACACTTGTTTGATGTTTGTTTGTGCGTTAGTTCTAAATTTACACGTACCTCGTATGTTCACCCGTTCACATATTACGCATTTAACCCCCACGTTGTCGCGAACTAACGTCAGTAATGGAGAGTAGGTCACCAAACCAAGAAGTCTCCGGTTCTAAACCCAAGATTGTTAAAAAATGTAATTGCCAGATTTCCTTCGCTACTGGTTGGGTCGGTGTCAACACAATGTGACCGATTAAAACAACAAAATTCAATACTTGTATCCACTCATTATCTCTGTGTAGCAGCAGCAACAGTTGTCAGGTGCAAATCGTGGGACCCTTCGCCGTAAAGGATCATCCATGGCGAAAACAAAAAGATGTAAAAGTAAATGAGAGCTTGTCTCCACAAAGAAAGGGTTAGATCTCCTTGGGCCTCTTCACAAGACTAAACATAACAATAAGGCGATTTACATACAAGTAGCGTGTTTTGTTTATTTAGCGGTGTTGTACCGTTATGGACTTGGCTAGTTTAATAAGAGTCGCGTGTCGTTACGTCAATGTCAATACATTATACACTGAACACCTTGCGGCATGCATCACACAAACACTTGTTTAACGTTTGTTTGTTTGTACGTTAGTCATATATCACTTTACCCTTTGTACGACTATACTGCGACTTGACTCCCATATTGTCGCCAACTGGTGCAAGTGGTAGAGCGTTGGCCATGCAATCGGGAGAACCGACCAGTCAAAATTATTCTGTCTGATTTCGTCTGCTACTGGTCTGGTCTGTTTCTGGTCTCGGTGTCTGTATATATTATGTGACCGACTGTGAGAGGAGTCCGTGTATCCCCTTATTGCCTCTATGTGGCAGCACGTACAGTTGTCAGGCTTGAATCTTGGGGCTCGTCTACGAATAGGATCCGTCTAGGAAAACAATGAGACATTAAGTTTCTCTCCTACTAAGAAAACCTTGGACCATCTCGCGCCTCTTCCAAGACTAAACATAACAAATAACAAGAGTCGCGTGTCGTTACATCAATGTCAATATTATACACTGAACACCTTGCGGCCTGCACCCCACAAACACTTTTTTATGTCTGTAAGTTGGTTCTAAATTTACATTACACCTAATTTGTACGTGTACTTTGTTCTACTATACTGGGCCTCATATGATCCCTCAGGGGAACCTTGGAGACATAAAACTGGATCTTTCTCTCTCTCTCTCTCTCTCTCTCTCTCTCTCTCTTC
>RQTK01000483.1:20515-33833 GCA_003991915.1 Elysia chlorotica
TGCAGGCTCAAGTGGTAGAGTGTTGATCCCCCAAGTGTTGAGGTCCCCAATCCCGATTCGAAACCCACAATCAGTCAAAATGTAATTATACTATTTCATCCCCTACTGGTTACGTACTTGGCCCAGGTTGTGTCGGTGTACAGTGTATACATAGATTTGTATTATAAAATCTTTGAGTGTATATAACGTGACCGGCTGAGACAGGATTCATGGTATCCCCGCCTTGTCTCGTGTGTGGCATCACTTAAATTTGTCAGACGTAATTCTTGGGGCCCGTCGCCGAATATGACTCCCTAGACGAACCTAGGAGACATTAAACCCTATAGAGAACAGGAGTCAAGGTTTCTCCGCTCTGTCTTTGTGTGGCAGCACTTAATTAATTGTCAGAAGTCAGTCTTGGAGCCCGTCCTCAATATATCCTACACAGCGCTGACGTTAGACTTAACAATCAACTCAACTCAATCCATGCCTAAGCGTTGTTAATACGTCATGAGTTTTTGTGACACAGATCGCAAGGTCTACAATGGGCCTACCACAGTCATTGCCCAGCCCCGTGGGTTTGTTGTGATAAGAATTAGGGGAATTACCCCAGATGTCTTCTGATGCAGTGTCGGGGAAGTGTGACTTAGGGCCTTTTCGAAGAAAGAAGTTTTAACTTTTAGTTGTACGTCTCCTAAGTTACCACGGAGGGGGCATAGAAAGTGGCGGGTGCCAAGATTTATATATATATACAGTCATATATATGTATGTGTGTGTGTGTGTGTGTATTTCTGGTAGCATGTTCAAAATAATTTGATTTGGGACATAAATAATATATATAATTGTTTTTTATGTGCTGCCACACAGAGGCACATCAATGATACCATAACTTTTGACCTATCCCGTCATATTACTGTATACTAAAAACCAATAATAATTTGCTCGATCATAGGATCTGATGGAGCTTCGGGATCACCCAATAAGGAGCCCAACGCTCTACCACCTATGCCTGCTTCTTAACACCCCCCTCAAAAAAGAGAGAAAGAAAAAGAAAGGGAAAAAAGATAATGAATGGATGAATGAATGAATAAATGAATGAATGAATAAATGAATGAATGAATGAATGAATGAATGAATGAATGAATGAATGAATGAATGAATGAATGAATGAATGAATGAATAAATGAATGAATGAATGGATGATCAGAAAAAAATGTTTTTAAATATTTTGATCTGACTCCCCGCTAAACCATACCATGATATAAAAAAAATAATTACATTGTAGTTACGTCAATATACCACCTACCACATAACATATTAAATTTCCAGCCTAGTGGGTTTGTTGTTACTAGAAGTACAGGAACAACCCCGGCTTGGTGCCTTCTGGCACGTTGTGCAATGTCATGTAGTACAGCAGTACAAGTACAAGTGTGACTTAGGGCCCACGCTCTGGCTACTGGGTACTCCCTTTCACTGAAAGCCGATGGCAGAGTGGTTAAGCACACTGGTCTTCGCCTTGGCAAGGCGGTGGGTGCCGAGTAGAAGGTGCGGGTTCGATCCCCGTCCATGTCATCAGTCTAAAATATGTCTTTGTCTACTTGTCTTATCTGTTGGTCTCAGCTAGACCTAGGTTTGTGTCTGTCCCTTCTAACCTATTATTATGGGATATTTACTGAGATGTATGAGATGTGACACGAGGAGAAGGGCATGGCTTTTTCTGAACATGAACTGCATGTACGTCCTGAATCAAGGGTTTTTTGTTGTTGTTTTTTTTTTTTGCAATATCCTTCATACAAGGTTGAGTTGAGTTGAGTTGAGTTGATTTAACGTCCAACATCAGCGCTATGTAGGCTATATTGTGTACGGGCCCCAAGACTGACGTCTGACAATTTTATGTGCTGCCAATTGATTTAACGTCCAACATCAGCACTATATAGGCTATATTGTGGACGGGCCCCAAGACTGACGTCTGACAATTTTATGTGCTGTCATACACGAGACAGGACGAGGATACATGTACCGTGATTCAAGCCTCAGTCGGTCACATTAAACTGACACCGACCCAAAGAGTAGGGAGCGATATCACCAGGGCTCGAACCCGGACCTTTTGCGTCGGAAGCAGATGTTCTATCTCAAGGCAACCGCGAACCCCTGCCTTAATTCCTTTTTAACTGCAATGTGGGTATAAGGATCACGTTGGATTTTGCTTAAGATAATTTTTTTTAAACATATATATATATATATATATACATATTTCAAACACTGCATTTTTTCTGTGTGTGCTAGGGTGCAACCTTCTCATATATCGTTTCGGAAAAAACCGAAAGACCATAAAATAATATAGCTTTATAGCGCTGATGTGGGACGTTAAACCAACTCGACTACTACATTACTGCACATCATCCCCCTTTACTGGTTGGGTCGGTGTCAGAATGTGATGATGTGAATGTACGTATGTGTGAGTCTTTTTTTAACCCATTACCATCCAAAGGTTCGAGAAGATTAACTTCTGTTCTGTAACTGGCACGCGCGAGGGATAACAATGTTAAATATTATAATCCCATGCCATTTGCTATTCTCTGTAGTGCATTGGGTTGAGTTAATCCTTAATCCAAACATACAACAGGGTCCGAGACTGCACAACAACAATAACTCTTCCTGACATGTCACCCTCCATCTTGACCCATCTCGTGCAAACAGTATTGTCAAGATTGTCTCCCCTTGTATCAGTTTAGAAAGAGATGTCCCTCCCTCCATGACCCCCCCCCTCCCCTTCCTTCCTATTCTCGCCACCACACCAAGTCAGTTAAGGAGTTCTGTTAATCCGACCACTCAACCTCTCTATCTTTCTCTTTCTTTCTTTATATCTCTCGTTCTCTCTCTCTCTCTCTCTCTCTCTCTCTCTCTCTCGCTGGCACCCTCTTTCTATTTATATCTCTCTCTTTTTCGTTCACCCTCTGGTTGATTGGCCCTTTCTTTGGGAATCCCCGTTTATGTTTAAAAGGGGGGGAAAAAAAGGGGGGGGGGGCTCTCTCTCTCTCTCTCTCTCTCTCTCTCTCTCTCTCTACCTTTCTTTATCTCTCTCTCGCTCTTTTTTCTCTGTCTATGTGTCTCCGTATCTATCTCTGTGACTCCGTGTCTTTGTCTCTGGCTCTCTCCCTTCTCTATCTTTCTGTTTCTCTCTCTCTCTCTCTCTCTCTCTCTCTCTCTCTCTCTCTCCAAGTTATTATATCCAAGGTTCCATACAAAAATACCAAAGCAAGGATTCCACAAAATATCTTCAACAAAACAGTGCACTCTCTCCTCGCCAAAACACCCTCTTCTATATTATCACCATCATCATAACCATCGTTACAGTTTCAACCACACAACAGCAATAGCTGTCACTGCCATGTCACTCCTTTCTCGTGCAAACAATAATGTCTCCCCGTGTATCAGCGGTGGCCCTGGGGTAGAACATAGGCTTCCGACTAAAATGTCCGTGGTTCAAACCCTGACGATTTCGCTCCCTTCTGGTGGGGTCGCTGTCAGTTTAATGTGACCGGCTGAGACAGGAGTCATGGTATCCCCGCCCTGTCTCGTGTGTGGCAGCACATAACTTTGTCAAACTTAGTGTTGGGGCCCGTCCACAATATAGCCTATTATAGTGCTGATGTTGGACGTTAAATTAAACAATTCAACTACAACTGCAACTACTCCCCGTGTATCACGTGAGAAAAATTCACCACACATCAGCCATTAGAAGCTTTGCGATAACTCAACAGAAGACGGTGGGTACGGTAATTTGCATCGGTATCAAGTGTGAGGGTAGTAACTCTATTCGACTTTCGAGACTAGCGGAGCCAATCTTAACCGCCATGTCTAAGGGACGTCATTATTATGTCATCCGAAAATATCATCGTGTAATCGCAAAGTCTGTACTTCAAAACCGTCCAGTTATTTTATTAACCCAGTCTCTATAAAAATTACAGTCGAGCCTAGGCAGCTGTTCAGTTGATCTTTCTACCTTTATTTTACTCTTTCTCTCTCCCTCCCTCTCTCTCTCTCTCTCTCTGTCTCTCTCTTTCTCTCCCCCTCTCTCTCTCCCTCTCTCTCTCTCTCTCTCTCTCTCTCTCTCTCTCTCTCTCTCTCTCTTTCTTTGTTTTTTTTCTCTCTTTGCCTATCCACCATTTTATCATTCTGTCTATCCATCTTTCTATCAAGCTTCCTACCTATCTTATTCTGTATTTGTCTATCTGTCTGTCTGTTTGTCTGTCTGTATGTCTGTCTGCCTGTCTGTCTGTCTTTCTCCCTCTCCTTCTCTCTCTCTCTCTCTCTCTCTCTCTCTCTCTCTCTCTCTCTCTCTCTCTCTCTCTCTCTAACACTCACACACTCCTGCCCATACAACACATGATTATCCAACACAAGTGCACTATCTCATCACGCAAACTTCATCTCCGATGCTTTCACCATAATCAACAACATCATCATCATAATCATCATCATCACCATCATCATCGCATTCTACCGAGTCGATCTGCAAACATGGGCCTGTCAAAATGGCTTTCTAAGTGTTTGCCGGACGGCTAATCGTTCAGGACAGAGATTATCGCAGATTAAAGCTTAACAGGTTCCTGATCTTTCAGGTCGGATTAGGGCCAGTGACAGCTACGGGATCAGAGATAAAACACTCATTTTAAACATCTCCGGGGATTATCATTGTCGCCGTATAGGATCCTTCAGAGGAACCTAGGAGAATATATGTCAGTCTTACTAGATTCTTTCTCTCTCACTACTCCATGCTGTCTCTCTCTCTCTCTCTCTCTCTCTCTCTCTCTCTCTCTCTCTCTCTCTCTCTCTCTCTCTCTCTCTCTCTCTCTCTCTCTCTCTCTCTCTCTCTCTCTCTCTCTCTCTCTCTCTCTCTCTCTCTCTCTCTCTCTCTCTCTCTCTCTCTCTTTCTCTCGCTTTATAGACAAGTAAAGATAGCCAGTCTCGAAAATAGCTTTGTTACATATTGTAAAAATGTTAAAAATAATCAGTTTATAAAGGGGATATTTTTGGTCGAGCGTACGCTAATAATCGGAAATTAACGGGTTAGAATCCCACCCTAGCCTTGCAACACCTCTAACCCCCCAATGCCAGTAAAAATGAACCTGATCTTTTAGCATCACAATTCACCCTAGCTCGTTCGCTTGATGACCTGAACGTCATGAAATGAATGCATTTTTGGATTCACGTGTGTCCTCATCTTTTGGAAAAAAAAAAAACAATCTTGGTAAATCTTGTAAATTATTGTAGAAACATTTTTTTTTAATTTGCTATAGGTTTGACACCAGCTAAAGTCTCTATTTAAAAAAAAATGAACAAACCCAGTGGTGCAATAATTATGAGTTTAGGCAGGGGCTGATAATGCCATTGTCGTTAATCGAATAGCCACGAATTTGATATAAGCACAAGAACCCTTAGGCCCCTGACTTTGGGTAATTTTAATAAGGAAAAACCAAGGAAAAAAAGCCGTTCCGTAGTTGCATATTGAAGTTTAAAGAATCGCTGTATTTATCTCTAGATTACAACCATGGTCCTATCAAAGGGTATTTCAGAAACTAGACCACAACAGAATTACAAGGACCAATATAACGATGTGGCCCAATTTTCTTAGTTTGAACCTTAGAACCAAAGGCACAAAGCTTACATTGGGTTATGATGATGGGTAGGTTATTACTAGAGTCAGAACAAAATCAAAGTTAATATGAAATTGATAAGGCGAGTCTGTTCCACGCACATGAACGCATTGATGTTTTCTAAAGAGTAGTATGTATAACATGGTTGCACATGACTTGTGTATCGCGTGGGGGTTCCGAATCTAACATGTGGTTGTGCACGCACCCGAGAAATAAAGGGAGAGATGGGGAGAGGGGAAGAGAGAGAAAGAGAGACAGACCAGACAGAGAGAGAGAGAGAGAGAGAGAGAGAGAGTGAGAGAGACAAAGGGTGAAGGAGATAGAGCAAGAAAGTGTATGTGCCGGAACAGAATCAAAGCTTTTTAACTAATTGATGAGGTGAGTAAAAAGCACATGATTGCATTTTTTGTATGTTCTGAAGTGCTTTATCCTTCTTACCTTCCAACATCGGAAGCTAGAGGAGTAAGTACAATTTGTATGACATTGTACTTAAGGCCCCTTGGGCCTTATGCTATACCGTAAACGGGTCCCAAAACTAACGTGTGACAGATGTACGTGCTGCTACATGCTTTGTCATGGAAACGAACCGATGCCGTCCTGAATTAAAGGCCAATGCTTTACCACTTGAGCCAGATTGCCTCCTAGTGGGATGAATACCCATGGAAACAAAATCAAAGTTAATTATTGATGAGGCTGGCTGGGCTATTGCGGGCGTGGAGGCAAGCATGCAATCTTGTGAGAACCGTTATATCGTGGGTAGGGGAGCAGGGTATCGTATCAGGGATTCTCAACTTTTCAGTAGCTTTTTTTTTTTATTTTTTGAAAAATATTTATGTTGTACAATGTTGTAACTTAAGGTCTATAGCAGAGAAAATGGATAGAGCTATAACCGGTTTTGTTGTGTGTATTGTATCGGCTACTGATACACTTAATATCATAAACTCTATCTATCCATCCATCTATCTATCCATTCATCCATCGAGGCAAGCATGCAATCTTGTGAGAACCGTTGTGTCCAGGGTAGGGAAGCAGAGTACCATATCAAGGATTCTTTTCAGGAGCGTTTTTTTTTTTTAATTAATTTTTTTTTCTTTTTATTTTGTAAAAAAAAAATTTTTTATTGTTTTATATTTTTACAAAAAAGAAAAGAACCTGCTTTTTTGCGCTGATAATAAAAACAGTAGCTTGAAAGTTGACAAATATTTATGTTATAAAACGGACAAAAATGGATAGAGCTATAACCGGTTCTGTTGTGGGTATCGTAGAATGCATGGCTACTGATATATATAACTTCAGAAATTCAGGGTTACAATTTGACATTGATAGGTAGTCTTGGCAGCAACCAACGTTATACACACACACACAAAGTGTCTTTGACTCACAATACTTGTATATGCCATACGTTGTATGTAACGATCACTGGTAAATCTATTACTTATTGCAATGGTAAAGATGCCCCAATATTTTCCAAGTTAGTGCCAACTTTATGCTTCAAAGGTACATTCTCCTTAAAGGTCTATTTTCTTCAAAGGCTTGCTTTTTTCAAATGTCTATTTTGTTTAATGGTTAACTGGCAATTGGCAAGGGATAAAAACTGTTTTGCAATAATTCTTGTTTCGCAAGATTCAAGCATGTAATTGAAAAAAAAAATCTTCTATCAGTTTCAGATGTTGGATTATACAGTATATTCATTTCCCCCAGTCCAAATCAACGGTAGCCACGGTCATTTTTTCTCCTTTCTTTTTCAAGTTGCAACCTATCTATCTATCTATGTATGTATCTATCTATCTATCTATCTATCTATGTATGTATCTATCTATCTATCTATCTATCTATCTATCTATCTATCTATCTATCTATCTATCTATCTATCTATCTATCTATCTATCTATCTATCTATCTTTGTACAATTAATTAGTTATAATATAATAAAATTATCATAATGATCATATCAAAGTGTTTTTAAATTTATTTATCACGATTAATGTGTCCTTAGACACACTGTGGCTTCAACGATACACTGAGATACCACCGACAGAGCTCAGGAAGCTACCCCCCCCCCCCCCCCCCCCCCCCGCGCTTCTTTGTCAGTCATTTGTCTTTGTTACTCTGATTCCCTTACTCTCTGGTATCTTTGTTTCTCTTATCTCTTGACTTTAGATCTTCATCTTTTTCGATTTCTGTCGGTTTTTTTTTTGTTTGTTTTTTTGGGAGAGAGAGAGAGAGAGAGAGAGAGAGAGAGAGAGAGAGAGAAAGAGAGAGAGAGAGAGATTAAGCAAATGATTCAATCTGTTAAATTATGAAAATTACAATCCAAAATCGCTGAAAATGTGGGAAGAGTGAGTGTAAACGCGAGCGAATCAGATCGAAGATTTCTAACAGAAGAGCGGGGCGCTGGGGAAGTGGGCGTGGCCAAATCCGACAACGAGACGACAGCTTGTGAGCGAGAGGGGCGGGGCAAACTTACAGCTTTTGTAGGCACAGAATCTTGACCATGTGGCGTTGCTTGACTTTTGACAAACAAGGTTTATTTCTTGTGTGTCTGCTAGTCTGTTTGTGGTCCCCGATTTAAATCGGGCACACGATGCTTTTAAAAACTAGCAGAGACAAATTACATAAAATAGAGAGCGGCACAAGAAATAAATCAAGGAGAGAGAAAAAGAAAGATAGACAGGAGTGAGAAATAAAGATGCAAAGAGACAGAACGAAAGGCATTAAGAATCTTAAGAGAAAGAAGCATGTTACACAAAGAAATGAACAAAAGCGGGAGACAGAACGGCTATGAGGTTAAAACCCAGAGAGAGGGAAACAGAGACAAATAGCGACATAAAAAGAAAAAGAAAAGAACTATAGACATACGAAAAACATTGAAAAGAGAGAGAGAAAATGAGGAGGAAGAGAAAAAGAAAGAGGGAGAGAGAGAAGAAAAAAACGGAGAAAGCATAGACAAAATAATGTACAGTAAATGTATACACCAAAAAAACTATCAAAACAGAGGAAAAGGGGGGGGGGGGGAATCAATGATAAATAGAGAGGGTTACATCGATTTTGAAATTCATACTGAAAAAAAAGTTCTGTCAAATCTTGCTTTCCCCAACCCATTTTTTTTTTTTTACATTCCACGTTTCTTTTCGAGGTAACTCAGAAAAAAAAGTCTTTCAATGAAAGCAAAAAAAAAAAAAAAAAAAAAAAAAAAAAATTCAAACTTGAAAATAATTTTATATGAGTACGTAAACGGTTAGCGGTAGGCAAAGTTAAAATCAATATTTATATACATTATTATACAGAAATGTAATTATGGGAAACTTCACTGTACCAATACATTGTGCTGGGATCTTTAATTAATATAATAGTCTCCAAAGTATCTCTCATAGCCTAGAGCCTATCATTCTAATTTGAGGTATACAATAATCATTATGAATAATTATAATGTTTTTCTGTCTTTCAAATGTGTTTGTAATCATATTCATTTTATTATTACGCTATGTTAATTTCAATACTCCCCTAAGGTAAATTAAAAAAAAACATGCATAATTATATTCTATCAAAGCATCCTACCCTTTAGGCCCTATATAGAGTACAATCATGTGAAAGGTTATCTGTAGCAGCCTTCTCCTAGATTAACGTGTTTAAGATTTCCAAGGACGATCATATTTGGTGACGGATCCCAAGTCTAATGTCTGAATATTTTACGTGCCGCCACGCAGAGACAGTGCAGGGATACCAGGACTTCTGTCTCTGTGTGTATACCTACACAAACAGTTAGGGACGAAATTCGATAAAAATTCAATAATGTTGCCTATTCGTGACTTCGAACCCAGGACCTACCGAAAGGGAGTCTTATGCTCTATCATTTTAAACCCTTTGAAATAAACAAACATAATAAAAAAAAATTATCTTATCATGTCTTCACATAACTTTATGCACTCTAGCGCTATAAAAATGGACCAGGGCTAAAAAAAATGGACTAAAAAATTATAATTCCAAAAGGGTAAAGCCAAAACAAGGAAAAGTGGGAGGGGCGTGATTGAACCGACGGTATGGATAGAGACCCTGCACTAAATCTCGCGACCACCACTCTCTCTCTCTCATAACGACAATCTTGACAGCGCAGTGTCGCCTCGCCTCGTCGCGCGTCGCGTCACAAAGTGGGCGGGGCTACTAACCCAGTATTGCTGTTGTTTGTATCTTGCTGTCCAATGAGCTCCTGTTTTTTAAGGTTTCGAGGTTAAAAAGAGCGGTGGGAGAGGGCGGGAAAGGGGTGGGGAGGAGGGGGGAAGGGTAGACAGAGACAGAGAAAGAGACAAATCACAAAACAGAGTAAGTTGTCAAGTCGCGCCCCCGTTAGAAAGAAAGGCCCCTCGGAATCTAGGAATCTAGATCTAGATTCTGTGAACGGACAGCTGAGGGTGATTTAGTGAGATCTAGATTCGAACTTGGAGACACTTGGAGAGCGTTGGATTGGTTGGCCCAATAATCTGCTTTCATTCTGGTGGCGATTGTAGATCTAGACCTAGACCTAGACCACTACATAACGTTGGACATTCGGTCAGCTTTCACAATGTTGGATTACCTAGCGGACAGATAGCATGTAGATCTATAATGCACAAGGAAAAGACTTAATTATTTTATGAACAAGTGTATGGTGCAATTGATAAAAAAAAGATTTATTTAAATTAATACATTGTCTATAGTAATTGAACTTGGTGTAGATCTGGTAATTGTTTTTAGTTATAACTATTTGTGTTATTTTTTCATAATTATTTTCTTCGACGCTCCAGTCTCAATTCTACGGATTAAACCATAACACAATTTTTATTACAAGGTGAGTTGATTTGATTTTTTAAGGTCTGTGAGAGTAAAATAATTATTTTTTATTATAGTTTATTTCGTCGGAGAAGTGGTTTTATTGTGTGATGAAGTTTTTTTTTGTTTTGTTTTTTTGTTGGTGTTCTCTCTCCCCCAATCTCATTGTCCTATCTGTCTGTCTGTCTCTTTGCCTGCCTATCTCTCTGTCCTATCTTTCTATATCTCTCTCTCTCTTTCTCTCTCTCTCTCTCTCTCTCTCTCCCTCTCTCTTGCAGTCTCTTTTATCTGTCCTCGATCCCCTTCTCCTACCCCCTCTGTCTTTCATTTTTTTCACATGATCTCTTAACTTTAAAAGGCCAAAGATTAGGAGGCATATTAAACCACCATGCGTTCTATTACACTCTTTAAATTCAATATAGGATACCTCTTCACTTTTTCTGTATCTGTTAAAAACTAAAGAAAATCTTAATAAACATATGCCATGGTAAATTTGTGAAGTTTTCTACCCCCTCCACTCTCCCTTTTGTTTTTCCTTAATCCCACGATACAGTGAATGTGAACTATTTTATGCAATTTCTTCGGAGTGGTACTATTTTTGTACATGTATTGTTTTAACAATTTAACACTATGTTAGAAAACCTCAAAAAAAATATTTATAACTGACTTTTTTTGTTTGTTGTTTAAACATTCTAATGTGCGGACCGACGGATGTATTTTAAATTTATTTTTTAAGTGAAAAAGAGGGGAACTATGTTCAAATATTAAACAAACTCTAAGCCACACAGAAACAGACTAAAGAAATAATGACTTATCTGTCTGAGCTAGTTAAATTATACTGACACGGACCAAACTAGAAAGGAATAAAATCCAATGACTACAATTTAGGCTACGGTGTATTATGAAAATGTGCCCAATCGGTCGTGGGATCGAACAGGGTACTTCCCGAATAGAAGGCCAGTGCTCTAACGCACTTAACCCAGCTCACCTGCGCCCCCCCCCCCCCCCCCCCCCCTGCACACCCCTTTTGTGTGTGTGTGACTGTGATCATTGAGAAATTATTATTATTCACCACTAGCTCGGTTCATAAACTAGAATTCAATGAAAATAATTATTATTTTCTTATGGGCAAAACATCGATTTTTTTAATTGGACTGAATGTTTAAGATTGTTAACTTTGCGAGTTTCAAACTAAATAATGATTGCTTATGAATAAAAAAAAAAAAAATTTTTTTTAACAATAATGTGATAAAAAAATTTGCTATCTACGACTACATTCGGCCGAATTATTATTGACAACCATGTGATTGGTTAACAATTATCAAATGAAATTGTACAAATGTTAAAACAGGTACAAAACAACAACAAACAAACAAACAAAAAATATAAAACAAAACAAAAAACCCACAAACATCCTCCATGTCCATACATCTTATTTTGCATAATGTCCAACCTCATTCCTAAAATACTCCCAATTTTTTATAATCTACAAAAATAATTAGATCGCACACTATTTTTTAATTTGTTTCACTCAAAGGTGACGATTAATATAGAACAAGATTAAGAGTCTAGAGTGCTAAGATTAAAATGGAAACACGTACTAAAAAAACAAATTCCCTTTAAAAGGTAACTGCATGTGACATACAAAAAAAAAAAACCAACTAAAATTCACATACAATCTAAACAGCTGCAAAGCGAGAAAATAATATTTTACGCCCTACATAATTATGTTTTCAACCACTGACACATATTAACACAGAATAACAGAAGATAATTATAATGGAGTGCTAAAATCGCCAATATCTGTAACCTAATTCATCTAGAAAATAAAAGCTGGAAAATAGAAGTAAAATTAATTATTCATAATAAAATGAGATTAAGCTGACTTAAGAAGTTAATGTTAATGGATTTAAAATGGCAGGTCTTGGGTTCAAATCTCTGTCTGTGGGTGTGATTTTTTTTTCTTTTCTTTTTGGTACATGCATGTACCAGCATTAATTGTTGATTGCTGCTTTGTTTTGTTTGGTTTCCGTTTTTTTTTTTTTTTCCATTTTATTTCTTTATTGTTGGGTTGTTGTTTTTTTTTGTTTGCTGTTGTTGTTTTTTCTTGTTGTTGTTGTTGTTTGATGTTTTGTTGAAAAAATAATATCTAAACGGGATAAAATCCAGGAATCATAAATGGTTAGGGAAACTATTTATGAAAATTAAATCTTTCTACTATCATGCTGTAAAAAAATAACCATGTCTGAGCATAAACGAGTTTTCTCTCAACAATCTGAAGATTTTTTTTTACAATTTTTACGATTGTAGGATCATTAATAATTTATTGTGTCGAAGAAACAAACTCATAATAATATTATAAAGGATATTCTACTGCTACTACCACAATCCTACCGAAGTCATTAATGTATCAAATAATATGTTTTAACTCGCTATAAAGAGGATGTTTTTCATCTTTTAAAATTGACACAATCTTACTTTCACATTTACACAAATATAGCATTATCTACATGAAGGAAACTATCTCTGGGTTTGCAAACTTTGTTATATTTGGGGATAAGTGTGTCTAGTATACATCTTATTGATACATTTGCAGCTCCTCCCCAAATAACCAGAGCGAAACAAATCACACTCTCATTATTAGTGGTTTTTTGTTTGTTTTGTTTTTTAAGACACATTATTTTCCTATCGACATAGAATTAGTCAAGTTTCTTTAAAAAGTACAGATGAGTATTCAACCTTTTAAAATCAATGGTAGAACATGTTTTTGGTCGCCGATCGGATGTACAAATATTGTGATGTTGAGTTTAAAATTTTTATCATGTTAATAACACGAATAATATTTAATTATTATTATTATTATTATTATTATT
>RQTK01000483.1:42253-58232 GCA_003991915.1 Elysia chlorotica
TCTCTCTCTCTCTCTCTCTCTCTCTCTCTCTCTCTCCCTCTCTCTCTCTCTGTCTTTCTTTCTCTCTCTCTATTCCTCTCTCTCTATCTCTATCTCAACCTTTCTCCATCCCTCTTTTTCCCCCTCTCGCCCCCTTTCCCTGCCTCTCTCTCTGTCTCTCCCTCCCCCTCTACCACCCTCCCCCCCTCTCTCTCTCTCCTCCCTCCTCCTCTATCCATTGTCTATACATAAACTTATAAATTTCAGTAAACCCCATCCTGAAATCAATCAGAGCCAGTAACACCCTGCCCTGGTGTTGAATGTGTACATCCCCCACGATCAAGCGGTGTTAGAAAATATCACCGCAGCTTCGATCCCAACAAGAACACGGGCTATCTTTGTAACGCCTTACTCTCTAACTATTTTTTCTACCTTATTCTGTTTTTTTTTTCCTTTACTGTTTTCATTCACACCTTTTAACCCTTGTTTACCATGTGAAAAAATCGCTAGTAAAAAAGTGAGTCTCTCTCTTAGATGAACATATCTTACGCCTTAAGAAAGTTCATATACGACGACAGGACCTCAGAGCGGACTTTGTTGCTTTACGTCCAACGTCAATACTGTAGCCTATATGCTATTTTGAATAGAACGCAGGAGAGAGAGAGAGAGAGAGAGAGAGAGAGAGAGAGAGAGAGAGAGGGAGAGATGGAAAAGGAAAGAGAGAAAGAATGAGGAGGAGATAGCAAAGGCAAAAGAGAAAGAGATAGATAGGAGGTAATAGAGAAATAAAGAAAAAAATGAGAGAGAGAGAGAAAGTGAAAGAAAGTGAAAGTGAGAGAAAGAAAGAGAGTCAATCAGGATTATGCCATTCTCACTTCCGGGGGTGTTTTCACGCCTGGAACCGAGGTCAGGGGTTGTTACAGACCAACACGGTGTTATCCCCCTTCTACATCTCTATTGCTATAAAACCCTGTTCCTCCAATCAACACACACAGCCCATACACTGTCAACCTGCAAACCTGACGCAGCTGGGAGACTGTTATTGACCTGTGATGGGCCGGAGTCCGACAGGTCCTAACACTAGAAGAACTGCCAACCATACCTCCCAAAAAGATTTCTTATTCCAACAATAGAGGTTTGGCGAGAATAGGCCCATGTTGAAAATGAAGGCGATATATGTATATTGTAAGAGAGTTTGCATTATGATAGCTACGTCTTAAACTTACGGCACCAATCAGCGATCGTTTGTTTTTGCTTATCATCCAGCTGTAGCACTATATAGGCTATATTGTGGACAAGCCCCAAGACTAACGTCTGACAATTTTATGTGCTGCCACACACGAGAAAGGGCGGGGATAGCATTACTCCAGTCTCATCCGGTCACATTTAACTGACACCGACCTAACCAGTAGGGACTTAAATCGCCAGGACTCGAACATTGGACCTTTTGCGTCGGAAACCGATGTTCCACCCCTGGGCCACCCCCTACCCCCAAACGTCAGCACTATACAGGCTATATTATTTTGGACAGACTCCAAGACAGACGTCTGACAATTTTACGCGCTGCCACACACGAGACAGGGCGGTGAGACCTAGATTGTAGACACCTGTCTCAGCTGGTCACATTGAGCGATCTGAAGATGTACCCTATGTCTTAATGACGTGATTACACCATCCAGTATTGTAAAACATATCGCAAAACCTGTATTGACCAAAATGCACCTAGTAGCCAACGCCGATAGCTGTTGGTTCAATAAGATTTTTTTTTTTGTACATGTAATACATCGTACACTGAACTATTTTTCCCAAATAATGTATGTACAATGTATGTATGTATGTTTTGATGTGTGGATAGGTTGGCATATTATGCACCAGGCCCCCACCGGCCCACTGCGAGATTGTGAGGCCACGGTGTAATCCCCATAAAACTGAGAGCGTTACAACCCCAGGTCTAGCACGGTTTTGATTTTAACTGCTCGCTGAGTGTTTGGCCTTCAGCCGCCTGTAGAGCGTCAGGATCGAGAGGAATATTGATTGAGTTATATATGTTGTGTATTACATGTGTGTGTGTGTGTGTGGGGGGGGTGGATAGGGGAGGGGGCGAACTGTCGCAAATGTCAAAGCGCCGTAATCCTGAACAGATTATGCACGGTTCAATTCTACAATCGGACAAGTGTATTTGTTGAATTTCTCTCTCCCTACTGATTGGATCGATGTCATCATGTAAACGGCTGGGAGCGTCCTACTGGTATCCACGCACTGTCTCTGTATAGCAGTACAGAACATATATTTGTCAGATATACGAATTGGGACCCGCCCGTTTGATTATTTAGGAGACACCTTAAAACCCTGGTCTAGCACGGTTTTGATTTTAACTGCTCACTGAGTGTTTGGCCTTCAGCCGCCTGTAGAGCGTCAGGATCGAGAGGAATATTGATTGAGTTATACAGGTAGTGTTTTACATGATCCTCTACGCCCTCCTCCCCCAGCTACACACACAGACAGACACACATACCTGATTTTCTGATACGCCCCCATTATTATGTACTGTGTTTCAGCAAAGAGAGGGGGGATGGGGGTGAACTGTCGCGAATGTCAAAGCGTTGTGCTCCTGAACAGATTGTGCACGGTTCAATTCTACAATCGGATGAATTTCTCTTTCCCTACTGATTGGATCGATGTCATCATGTGAACGTCTGGGACCGTCCTACTGGTATCCACGCACTGCCTCTGTATAGCAGCACAGAACATATATTCATCAGATATACGTCTTGGGACCCGCCCGCTTAAATATCCAGCAGACACCCAAAATCTCCAGTCTAGCACGATTTTGATTTTAACTGCTCACTGAGTGTAATAATTGCCCTCAGCCGCTTGAAGAGCGAAAGGCATATTGATTGAGTTATACATGTAGTGTGTTGCAATGTCCACCTCAAAACCTCAATCCACCCCCCACCCTCAACCACCCCCAACACACACACACACACACACACATACACCTCCACAACCGGGTTTCTGATACCATCCTATTCAGTGCACACACATGTGCTGTGTTTAAGTGCACATAAAGTGTCTTGCTTTTACAACCACAAAAAAGGGAGGGGGAGGACACAAGTGGTAGAGCATTGGTCTCCCAATTGGGAGGTACCAGCTAGTTCGAGCCTACAATTGGGCAAATGTGTTTATCGGATTATGTCCCCTCTTGGTTGAATTGAGATCACTACATGTACCAAATTGATCAAGTCTGGGACATACCATTGCCGGGTTCCGTTGCCGTGTAGAATCTCCCTTGGGAGTAAAGAAGATCTTACACTAGGACATTGCTCTTCACCTCCACACTCCTCTCCCCCTCTTTTTGGTGGCCCAGGTTAAAACATCGGCTTCCGACGCACAAGGTTCAGGTTCGAGCCCTGGCGATTGCACTCCCTACTCGTTGGGTCGGTGGCAGTTTAATGTGACCGGCTGAGAAAGGAGTCATAATATAGCCTACATAGTGCTGATGTTGGACGTTAAACCAACTCAACAACAACACCCCACCCCCCTCAAAAAAAAAAAATTAAAAAAAATACCACAATAAAAATAACAAACAAAAAATAAATTGTCCTATATTCCTCCCCTGATAACCAAGATCACACTATGGCCAGTAAGCGACCAAGAAGATCATCAGGAGAAGCGGTCGACATGACGGCAGAAAACTCACCACACCGACAGCAGCAACAGCATCATCACCAACAACAGGGAAGTGAGCACCAGCAGAAGACCGTGGCGCCACCTAGATCTAATCCAAGGGCCACAACTCGGTTCTGTGCGTTCCGCCCCTGGTTGTCAGAATCTTCGCCCTCTTCTGAGAAGGAGGATGTGGAAGGTAGAGGTAAACATTTGTGTAGATATCTATAGACCCATTATATTTTACTCCCCCCTCTCTCTCTCTCTCTCTCTCTCTCTCTCTCTCTCTATCCCCTATCTCTCTCTCTCTCTCTCTCTCTCTCTCTCCCCTCTCTATCTCCCTCTCTCTTTCTCTCTCTCTCTCTCTCTCTCTCTCTCTCTCTCTCTCTCTCTCTCTCTCTCTCTCTCTCTCTCTCTCTCTCTCTTCTCTCTCTCTCTCTTCTCTCTCTCTCTCTCTCTCTCTCTCTCTCTCTCTTTCTTCCTCTCTCTCTCTCTATCAATCAATTTGAAATCAGCAAATCGTAATTTTGTATGTAATTATTAACTCTTTTTCTGTATTTAATAACGAAAGTGAAATCGTAATATAGTGCCAATTAATTAAAGAAACAGAACGGAGTATAGATAAATGGTCAGCCATCTGTTTTATTCCTGTATTCATTTTACGCGATTTGTCCAATTGGTTAGCTCCCTAAAAGAGGAAGGACATTTCAGCATTTTTCAAACTCAAGACCAACAGTCCAATCTAATACCGAAATATATTTGATGGTTTGTTGTCTTAGTTTTCTTTAACCACCGCCTGCAACTAAGACATACCGTGGACAAGTCTCTAAAGTGAAATGCAAAAAAATATGTTCAGTTCAGACACGTCGCGATAATTATAATACAACCCCAATGACAAATTCTTTTTTTCTTTTCTCCTCAGATTTAGACCCAATCCCTCGATGCTCAACACCGAAAAAGAAACCATCAACAGAAATCCCTACATCACCAGACTCCACCACCCACGTACAACAACAACAACAACAACAACAACAACAACAACAGCAGCATCATCATCCCAGCTCTCCTAAACCATCTCCTTCACCGCCAAGGCTCCAAACACATAAAAACATGGATTCGCCTTCATTATCACCAAACACCCCACCTACTGCGCCTGATGGGATTAAGACTTTGACCCGTTCAAGAGAGGCAACCCCAGAACCTAGAGATGGTGTGGAAGAATATCAAGGACCATCCCCGAAGAGGGCAAGACTCTCCCTAAAGAACTACAACAGCCCGCTAAGACACTTCAAGAAAGGCGTGGGTATTTCCAACGAGCAGCCAGTCGTAGCTATTTCTGACACGGGAAATCCCCGAATCTCGGATGGTTCTTTACCCCATTCCCATCTTCCTCTAGCTCTGCTGGAAGCGTGTTTAAGGGGCCAACGTCCTCTTAGCCAAGAACTCAACCTGTTCTACCAACAGCAACAACAGCAACAGCAGCATCTGCTGCAACAGCATCATGAGCAACACCATCATCACCATCACCAACAACATTATCAACAGCAGCAGCACCAAGAGCAGAACCGTAGTCTAGGCATAGATCCTAACATCTCACATTTACTTTCAAAAACAAATGTACCTCCACCCCTATGGGCACTCTCACCGGAGGATCTCACCTACATCCAACGCCAGCAAAACAGCGCGTTCCCTTCCATGCTACCTCAGTATTTAGAATCTATTTACAAAAAACCAGCGGCCGCGGCAGCCTATCTACAACAACATTTCCAACCTCAATTACAATCCCACCTTCAACAGATGCTCAAAAACCATCACAAGCTTCAGCACCAACAGATGCTGTATGAAAACGAGCAACTTGAAAAACTGTACCAACAACAGAGAGACGATTTAAAGCACCACTTGCTCATGTCGCAGCACAAACACAACACTGGAGTAGCAAGCCCCGGATCTCCAGCAGACAAGCTGTCTAAAGCTCTGTCCCCGCCTGAGCTAAACCGACTAAGACACGCCTCTGTTACAGGCACAAACGCTGTCACGCCAAGCTTCCACTTGTCCAATTTAGACAACCTCACATCTCCAATGGTCTCTCCTCTAGGCCCCATCGCCGCAGTGTACCCGTGTAACCCCCAAGCGCTTCTAGACCACGCCTCCTCCGTCTCAAACCCCGCCTTGGCACTCCAGCGTCACCACGCCCCTAACCTGCAAAACCACGCCCTCTCTCTTTCTAACCCCCAAAGCCTCCCACTTCCCACGCACCTTACCCGGGGATCCAACCTTAACAACCCCAACAACCATAGCCATAACCACGCCCACCCCAACCCAATCTCTCCCGCCCCCTCCTCCGCATCCTCCCTGCCCATCTCCCCCATCACGGCGACGGGTCCCAGCCGATCCCCCTACGAGGCGAAAGGCTGCTACGAGTGCGTGAAGTGCGGGAAGCAGTTCAGCACCCCCCATGGCCTGGAGGTGCATGTGAGGAGGACCCACTCTGGGAGGCGGCCCTACGCCTGCGACATCTGCAACAAGACGTTCGGGCACGCCGTCAGTCTGTCCCAGCACCGGGCCGTACACACCCAGGAGAGGTCCTTCCAGGTCAGTTGGTTAGAGAGTTCCTTCCAGGTCAGTTGGTTAGAGAGGTCCTTCCAGGTCAGTTGGTTAGAGAGGTCCTTCCAGGTCAGTTGGTTAGAGAGGTCCTTCCAGGTCAGTTGGTTAGAGAGGTCCTTCCAGGTCAGTTGGTTAGAGAGGTCCTTCCAGGTCAGTTGGTTAGAGAGGTCCTTCCAGGTCCGTTGGTAAAGAGGTCCTTCCAGGTCAGTTGGTTAGAGATGTCCTTCCAGGTCAGTTGGTTAGAGAGGTCCTTCCAGGTCAGTTGGTTAGAGAGGTCCTTCAGGTCATTTGGTTGAATGTTCAGGGCTGACAATCCTCCTCCTTTAGGCTGAAATTCTCCTTTTTTAAATTCTAGTTCCTTCTTTTTTAATCTAGTTTCTTTTTTTAATTTTTTGGTCTAGTTTCCTCCTTTTTGGTCCTTCCAGGTCAGTTGGTTAGAGAGGTCCTTCCAGGTCAGTTGGTTAGAGTCATCTTTTTTGGGTCTAGTTTCCTCTTTTTTTGTCTAGTTTCCTCCTTTTTGGTCTAATTTCCTCCTTGTTGGTCTAGTTTCCTTTTTTTGGTCTAATTTCCTCCTTTTTGGTCTTGTTTCCTCTTTTTTGGTCTTGTTTCCTCCTTTTTGGTCTAGTTTACTCCTTTTATGGGTCTAGTTTCCTCTTTTTTGGTCTAATTTCCTCCTTGTTGGTCTAGTTTCCTTTTTATGATATAGTTTCCTCCTTTTTGGGTCTAGTTTCATCCTGTTTTGGTATAGTTTCCTTCTTTTTTGTCTAGTTTCCTCCTTTTTGGTCTAGTTTCCTCCTTTTGGGTCTAGTTTTCCCCTTTTTTGGCCCAGTTTACAGGTAAAATATTTGTGGAGGGTTAACTTTACACATAGTACATGTAGCTATTTCTCATTCTCTCTCATTTTCAGGCATTCTCTATACACGTGTTTCTAATTCTCTCTCTCACTCGTTCTTTGTCACTCTGTCTGTGTCTTCCTCTGTCTGTCTGTTTGTCTGTCTGTCTGTCTGTCTGTCTGTCTGTCTGTCTGTCTGTCTGACTATCTCTGTCTCCCCCTCTCCCTCTTTCTCTATCCCTTCCTCTCTCAATTTGTATCTCATTCTCTGGTTCTATCTTTTACAATCTCTCCTCCCCCCCTACTCTCTCCATTTCTCTCACTCACCCACCACACACACCCCAGTCTCCCTTTCTTCTTTAAGGTTTCTATAAACACATTAAACGGAGGGATCGAGGGTATGGGGTGGGGGGGGGGATAAAATAGCACACAAAAATTTTGAACAACGCCATCTCCGACAGATTTCAAACATATTTCAAAAAGGGAAAAGAATAAAAAAAGAAAAGAAAACGGATGAAATATGTGTTTACAATGTATTAGAAAAGACGGAAAATTAATATCAGGGATATAAAAGTGACATTAAATCAAAACAGGCTGACACATGTAAACATGTATACCAACATCCAAGAGAGCTCACCGCTTGCCTGCTGACGTTAGATAGAGAAACTAATGCAATATTTTGTCTCATTCTGTTCCCGTTCGCTATCTGTCTGAGTTTTATTCTTCTTTCTCTCTTTCTATACCTCGCCCCTCCACTCTCCTTTCATCTTTTCAAATAACGAATCTGTTATTTCTTATTTTTTGTTTTTATTATTTCCTATTATCGTCTCTCCTTCTCTCTCTCTCTCATTCTCCCCCCTCTCTCCCCCTCTCTCCCTCTCTCTCTGTGAATAGCGTTTAACACAGCGAATACCAGCCTGTCCGGTTCTACCATTGTTTCCACCCCTCCCGTCACTGTTCATTGCCTATTTTTTACCTGCATGGGGACACCCAAGAAACCCGTACCCCAACAAAAACCACCAATCTCTGCCTGCTATTCTCTCATTCTTTTCATCACAACTCAAGGCATTATCATAAATTTGATTTGCGGCGCTAAACATAAATAGAGTCTGGAAAATTATGGCCTGTGTGTTGAATTTGTGAATGCTTTGTGGAGTTGACTTTTGAAGGGTTGTGTGTCTGTGTGTGCGTGCGTGTGTGAGTTGTTTTTTTTTGTGTTTTTTTTTTAACGCAAAGGCTAATTTGGGCCCTGTCTCAAAATTATGTATATTATGGGACACCATATGGCAAGTGAGAGAAAAGGTATGAGAGCGAGAGGGGGAGGGCAGAGGGACAGATAGAGTGGGGGAAAACGAGAAAGGGGGACGGGGAGTGGAAGAAAGAGAGAGCAAGGGAGAAAGAGAAGCAGACAGAGAGACAGAGACACTTAGACAGAGAAAAGTATAAAAGATAATAAAAAAAAGGAAAAGAAAAGAAAAAAAAATCTGGGCCAAGATAGAATCACATTATAAAGTGTGAGAATTTATTTTGCTAAATCTGAATATACACAGAGCGCAAGCAGAAAAAAACCAAACAACTAATAAACCAACACCAAACAAATGTCGACATCACCTGTATTTTAGGGGGGAAAGTGTGGCCAAAAAAATATCCCATAATTTCTTCTCGAACAGCGTCAGCTGGTCGATGGAGGCCAGAAAACGTTAATAGGTGATATTATAGCCATAATATTTTAATATTGTGCTAATTTATATGCGGGTGTATAGGCACAACATTTATTGTAACTGTCGTCTTTAGAGTTATGCAGTAACATTAAAATTCTGCCCAATCTGCATGTATTCTAAAGTGATATAAATTTTTCGGATTTCCCCTCTCTGTGTTTGGCCACTAGTTTAAATCACTGTGACATAATTATAGTTTCGATTTTCTATTGGTCTTTTTCTCTTTTTGTTTTTGTGTTTGTCATTGTACGAATTATAACAATGGGTAGAATCTATTATACAAATCTTTTATTTAGGAAAGAGCAAATTTTGTGTGGTTTAGAGAGATAGATAGATAAAGAGATAGAGAGAGAAAGAGAGAGAGAGAATGAAAAAGTTAGAAAAGGTGAAATAGACAGCAGAGAAAGAGAGTTTTAGATAAATAAAGATAGATATAGAGAGTAAGAGAAATATATATAGAGAGAGTCAGAGATCCAAGGAGACAGAGAGACAGAGAGATTACACTACATAGAAATATTTCTGCATCACACAATCATACAATCACAAAATTCTTATCATCCGTTTCGACTCTTCCCAGAATACCTTATCAAATCCCCCCTTTAGAAACTCAGCTAACCCCATAGAGGGAGTCCACATTGTAAAGATGGGGGCTGGGAATCCATGAATCCATAATTCATAGTAACAGTACTAACACGTTGTGGTACCACGGGAGGTGATGGCTCCATCACTACTGAACAAATTAAGCCTGACCCCCAGTGATGGGGGCATGTTAGAAACTCCCGCTATTTGGAGAACCTTGGTCAAGTTAGATTTTCTAGCAATCTTATGGACTTGGACAGACATAGAGAGAGACAGAGGCATACAGAGACAGACAGAAACAGACAGAGACAGACAGAGGCAGACAGAGACAGACAGAGACAGACAGAGACAGACAGAGACAGACAGAGGCAGACAGAGGCAGACAGGGGCAGACAGAGACAGACAGAGACAGACAGAGACAGACAAAAGCAGACAGGGCCAGACAGAGGCAGACAGGGGCAGACAGAGAAAGACAGAGACAGACAGAGACAGACAAAAGCAGACAGGGCCAGACAGAGGCAGACAGGGGCAGACAGAGAAAGACAGAGACAGACAGAGACAGACAAAAGCAGACAGGGCCAGACAGAGGCAGACAGGGGCAGACAGAGAAAGACAGAGACAGACAGAGACAGACAAAAGCAGACAGGGCCAGACAGAGGCAGACAGGGGCAGACAGAGATAGACAGAGACAGACAGAGACAGACAGAGATAGACAGAGACAGACGAGATGGACAGAGACAGACAGAAACAGACACAGACAGACAGACAGACAGAGAGTTGAGAGGGAATGATAATGAGAGTATAGATGCAGCATGAGAAAGAGAAGAGAGAAAGAAAAAGAGTGTGAGAGAAAGATATATAGAGCTTTAGAGTTAAAGATTTTGAAAGAAGGATAGGCAAAGTGAGTCAGAGAGACAAGCAGACAAAGAGAGAAACGAAAAGAAATAAAGAGACGAACAGACAGACAAATAGAAGGAAAGAAAGATGGAAAAAATGCGGAAACATAAAAGAAAGAGAGAGTCACACAGAACGAAGTTGATTTTTGCCTGGTCCCACGTGACCGGAGCACGCCCGGTCCGACCAGCTCAATAATCGGGTTTTCCCGATGGTCCAGTGGTCGAACTGGACGTTGGTCAAACGCTCCCTGGACATGAGGGGCGTGATCGGCATGAGCACCGGGAAATCTGGACAGGGGACAGTCGACAGTGGACACACAGCCCTGCTATACACCCCCCCCCCCCCCCCCTCACGCCTTGCCCAAATCCCCATGTCTGGTTGTCTAACTTGTCCCTCTAGTTCAAAAGCAAGGCATCTTTGAAGGCAATCTGATTTGAAGTTTTCGCGTGTGACTTCTCTTTCAAAGAACTTTATGACTGTTAGGTCTGACCTTTAGCTGGTTATCTCCATTCTCTCTCTCTCTCTCTCTCTCTCTCTCTCTCTCTCTCTCTCTCTTTCTTCCTCTCTCTCTCTGTCTCTAGCTGTCTCTCTCTTTCTCTCTCTCTCTGTCTCTGTCCGTCTCTTTACCTCTCTCTAAAATTGCACATTGTTAGTCTTGGAACATGTCCACTTAAAAAAAAAAAAGCAACAACAGACAAATCCATAATCTGAATTCCGGTTATGATCTGGCATAAAGTAGAAACCATTCACTTATAGTCCTTTTATTTTATTTTATTTTATTTTGGACTCTGTCGGTCATTGTTTTTTTCGGTCCTCACGGTTCGAATCTTGCGCGCTTGCCTAACGTTACAATCAGAGACAGTACAAAACAAAGAGAATTGGAGCACGGTAGAGGGAGATAGAGGAAAATAGGGAGAGAGAGAGAGAGAGAGAGAGAGAGAGAGAGAGAGAGAGACAGGGAGAGAGCGAGAGAGAGAGAGAAGAAAGGGAGAGAGAAAGGCTTCCGTAAGAGAAAAATGCATTGTACTAATTTCAACAATACCATAAGAAAAACCGTGAGAAAATATTTTTTGTCGGGGGTCCTTAATGTTCCGTTGACTATTAAATTTGATACTGACGTGACAAAGTTGAGAGATTGCTAGATCTACTCAACGTACAAGTTAGTGTTACTAGAGACATTGCGATAATGAGGCCCAGGCGAAAATAAAGACGATATGAATGGAATCTACACCAGCGTCCAATCACAGCTTGAACTCGGACTTACGGAGCCAATGAACGATCGGGCTACCAATGTTTAAAGGCATCAATTGCTGCTCATTAAAACAGCCATTAAAAAAATAATAAAATAAAATCTTAGTTTAAACCCTCAGACATGTGTGTTACGTCACTATCAGAGGGAAAAAAGGGGAAAAAAACTTTTTCGAAAAAAAATGTATGTAATAATCTGGCGGCCATCTTGGATTTTTCAACGACGTTTAGATTTTTTCCCTAAGGCTTTTTTTTTCTTTGCTTATGAACCAAATTACCTGAAACTGGTGTGCATTCGGTTCACATAACAATACTAATACTATACTAGTTTTTATAGAAGGATTAGTATATTGATCAAATATATCAAATTGTGTGGTGATTATGTCACCCATAGCGCCATGTGGACCGCAGCGTCTGTACTACACTAGGCCTGTGGTGCCGCAGCCAACTCAGTTCACATTCACTGTCCCCAAATGGCCATGCCACACGCACCCAACCTTGTCCATACAGTCATGAACAGATTGGGAACCACACCTGGGCGAACAAAATATAATAACGTATAATTATATATATGCATAAGGCCAGTGATAGACTGACGCTGGTGGCTGGGGTGGGGTTGTGTGTTCTCTATAGGGTTGTTCTAAGGAATCCTATACGGTAACGGACCCCAAAACTTGCGTCTGACAATTTTATGTGCTGCCACACACGAGACAGGGCGGGGATACCATGACTCCTGTCTCAGCCGGTCACATTATACTGACACCGACCCAACCAGTTAGCTGGTGGGCTGTGGCTTCCGTAAAACCCTTTTGTATTGTTTTAGCCTCGGTCTGACTGCGCAAATAAATAAAAGAGAGTTTCATAAAGAACCCCCAGTCCAGCCACTAGTGACAGTCTGGTTCTGGACTAACTATAATGCACAAAATGGTAGCTCAGGGAATCAGCCATGTTCACTCAATGTATTTGAACTCCTACGAAAAAACCGTTCTACCCCCTCCCCCCCCCCTCTTCCCCTTTTCCCCACCTCAACCCTACCCCCACAACCTCGCTATCTCGTCGTTGGTTTGCCCAATAAAGATAATTATGATGATGAAGTTCAGGCTGCCGGCGACGGAATACGTGTTCTATTTTCGATTGACAGGCTAAGTAAAGTGAACTGGTGTGGCTTTGCCATATATTTAATATACCTATTTGAATCACAGATACACAACAAAGTCTCCTTAACAAATACTTTAAAAAATCACAAGTCCATTAGTGGGTTTAGTCTATAGCCTTGTTGCACTGAAAATCGTTCAGTATTTCATATCAACATTAACTACCAACATCGTATTAACTGATTAAAAAGTTTCGTGCAAAGCTCAATCCTGAATTCCATTTACTTCCAAGTTCAATTAGGTGGATACCCGTGCAATAAGTTTAATTATCTGTTCTCCGAATCACGCGAGACTATAATTATTAAAGAGAGTTATGTCTACACCTGTTTCGTAAAAATAAACGCATTAAAAAGTTAGGAAAATTAGACTAAAAGTAGATTTTTTTCAATTTTACAACCTGGCTAGCAATATCGACAATATTATTTTGATGATTCTTCTGTTAATAACTAACTTTTTATGATTTCAGTTTCTATTTTACAAAAAAATAATAACATTAATAAAATAAGAAGCAGATAGAACTTTTTAAATACTACCTCACGAATTGAGACAAACCGAACTCTTCCGAACCGTCATCTACTTCGTTAGGCCTCCCACATTATTTGTATTCCTTCCACCATTTGTCGCTTTTTGTGACTGTTTTGTCCATTCTGGTTTCTTCCAAACTGAGCATGCGCGGCGGAACGGAACCAGTTCGCACATAACATGGCGTGATTAATCAGCCCTAAGTGCTGCTACACCTTGTTGTAACATCCGCGTCCTATAAAGGGTTAATATTTCAACCTTAGGTTCTGCTACACCTTGTTACAACAAATCATGAAATGTCATGCGTTACTGTCATGTGTAACGTAAAGCCTGTATTCGTGGCGCACATGCATAGGGGTTAGAGCATTGGCTTCTGATGAAAGAGATCCGGGTTCGAGCCTCATCTTTTGGTTAGTTTTTTCTTCTTCACTGATTGGGCTGGTCACGTACGCATGTATAATTTGACCATGCAGATCTCAGAAACCTGGATCTAGGATCTCGTCGCCGTACAATAGTATGGACTGTCTCTAGTAAAACCTAAGTGAAATATTATTGTAATCATCATCATCATCATCATCATCATCATCATCATCATCATCATCATCATCATCATCATCATCATCATCATCATCATCATCATCATCATCATCATCATCATCATCATCATCATCATCATCATCATCATCATCATCATCATCATCATCATCATCATCATCATCATCATCATCATCATCATCATCACAACTATTATCACCACCTTCACTATCTTTACCGTCCGAAAAAAAAACATGCACGATAACGTCCGTCACCACATAATTGCCAAATATTTAATGTTACCACCGACTTTTAATTAAAAACAAATATTTTTGTTTGTACCACAAATCTGAAAGATCCTTACGCCATAACCCTAGTTATGACACTAGTTTTGATTCTCTTCATTAGTTTTGTCACCGCTACTTTGGTTGGTTTCACATGAAGGGGCAGCAACTCTGCCTTGCTAATAACATCACAGCCCTAACAAAAGTCGAGCGTCCTATAACAAACAGCATAATTATTAAACCGAGGCCAGCCTAAATCCATCTGGCAAGATTAGTATCATGAAGAGCTGCCAACCCTTTAACCCTTAAAGCATTACTTTTATAGTCCAAAACAGCGTAAAACTTGATTTAAAATACCACTACATTAGTTGTATTGTCATTAATGTTATCCCCGCACTGTTTTTGTGTGGCAGCGTGTAAAATTGTCAGACGTTAGTCCTAGAATCCGTTCACAATATAGTCTATAGAGTACGGACGTTGGTCGCTTAGAAACTCAAAAGCTTTCTAAAACCGAGGTGGCGATATTGCTTTTAAATTCCATATCAGTTGCATAATTTCCTTCTCATTTTTAAATACCCAATATTTAGAGAATTTATAGATATGAGATTTGACATTCTAAAACTAAGATAACTATGCACTCTTTGGGATTATGAGCTCACTTGAACTATACTCTACTTTAGTGGTAGAGTTGGCAGCTGTGAGTGAAGAAATGGTAGCGGTAGTAACCGTAGCGGCCCCTCCATTACTAAATCAGCAGTAATGAAACAAGCACCAGAAATCATCGCCGAGTTGCGTGCAGGCCCGGCTCGGAAATTCGATTACACTTGGAGGCTGAGCTTTAACCTCCCCAGGGACTCGATCCCTCAGTCGGTCCGGTCCTTCGGCTCGACACACATCGATCACGCTAGGAATCGAGTCTGACAGCGCATGCGCAGTGTCCGCGCCGCGGGCGATGTGATTACTGGTGCGTTAGTTTGTTGTCTGTGTAGTCGAATACGATGTCATTGGTGGAACATTAATGTTTGTGAAGTTGATAGAGTAAAGTTTATATGTTTTGCTATATTTAATTCAAACCAAGAGAGGAGATAGACTAGCGGACACATAGGAAGAGGCAGAAAAAAGAGAAGAGAGCGAAAGAGACTAAAGGAAAAAAAAAAAACCCAACTAAGTGCCGATAAGAATTGTAGCAAAAGCGGCACATTGTGATATATTCTAAATATTGATATATATACTAATAGAATCATTAAATAGGGGCAAAACACTATTTTTTTTACAAGAAAAGGCAAAAAAAAACAACAACATACAAACAAAATTTCAAAAAGAAACAATTAGAGAAAGTACACGCAGACAGAGAGGTAAACAGACTGAAGAACCGTCAAACATATTACACTGGTGTGTATAACTGGAAATATTTTTAAGTAAATTTACTGGATCTAATTGGTAATATATTAGGACTTTTTTGCTTACTTTTTGAAGGAAATAAATGTGTTATGCCCTTCTAAAGCATGCAATAACAAAATACAATGAAGACAAAAGAAAAGTCGAGAAACACGTACATGGTTAAAATAATAATTTGTACAAGTAGATCGGTGTCAGTATAATGGGATTGACTGAGACAGACAATTTGGTCATCCCGGCACCGTATCTTTATAAGTATGTAGTACAATTTGTCAGACTGTAGACTTGGTAGTCCAAACACAAATTATGATTAGTAGTTAAAATATCGCAGCCTATCGAAACATTCAGTATCGATATAATATAAGATAAGATAAGATAAGATAAGATAAGATATAACTTTATTTGTCCTTTAAAGGCACATTTGATGGTCCGTATATGCAGCGTGACAAAACAGTATAGACACATGAGTTATTACAAATATCGATACTCATCACAGCATCAATAATAATAATAATAATAATAATAATAATAATAATAATAATAATAATAATAATAATAATAATA
>RQTK01000483.1:59506-73852 GCA_003991915.1 Elysia chlorotica
CTGGTGGATCATTTGGATGAGCAGGGGTGGGGGTAGTGGTGGAGGCCGGGAGGGAGCGGAGAGGGGGATGGGATTAGAGAAAGAGAGAATGAGATGGAGAAGAAAAAAAGGAAAAATAGAGAGAAAGAAAGAGGGAGAGGAATCGAGAACAAGAGGGGGGGGGGTGTTAATGGTACATGGAAAGACATGGAAGCAAAGAAAGGGATGGAAGAGAGAGATAGAGAGAGAGGGGAGAGCGAAAGAATGAGAGATAACGTGAGAGAGCGAGAGAGAGAGAGAGAGAGAGAGAGAGAGACGGGAGAAAAGGGATAGATGGAAGAAGAGAAGAAGAGAGAGAGGGGAGAATTAAAAAAAGGTTGGAGGAGAGAGCTTGGTGGAGGAAGGGGGTGGGGGGAGAGGAGGAGACGGAGAGACAGGGACAGATAAAGAAACAGAGGTAAAGACCTAAACATTACTGTAGGCCGTTTGAGCCACGGTAGGCCCTGGGTGGGACGGGGCGTGTGTGGTAGGCTTTAGTAGAGCCATAGTATCACGTGTATGAGCGGGGTTAGGGCGGTGGTGTGTGGTGGGCTTTAGTAGAGCCATGGTATCGCGTGTATGAGCGGGGTTAGGGCGGTGGTGTGTGTCTGTGTGGCTGAGGGAGATCGGGTTGAGACTTGAGACCAGGGCGACAGCGGCCCAGCTAATTGGCGCGCTCCTGATTACCCCTTTAGTTTAATCTAATTGTCGCTTGGCCCGCCGCGCGCGGTAAACACGGCCCCTTGACGCTTCCTCCGATTGTCCCCTTCTGTTGCCACTGACCTCCCAACACAGCCGCTCCCTCCCTCTCCCCTCTACCCTCTCCCTCACACTCTCATGTCTTCTTCAGTTGCCTCTGACTTCCCAAAACAACCGCTCCCTCCCTCTCCCCCCTCACTCATACATAGTCACTCTCATGTCTTCCTCTGTTAGTCAGTCTCTAACCTCTTCACACCGCTCCCTCCCTCTCCCCTCTCCTCTCTCTCTCACACTCTCAAGTGTTCTTCTGTTGCCACTGACCTCCCAAAACAACCGCTCCCTCCCTCTCCCCCTCCCTCTCAATCATAGATAGTCACTCTCATGTCTTCTTCTGTTGCTACTGACCTCCCAAAACAACCGCTCCCTCCCTCTCCCCCCTCCCTCTCACTCATAGATAGTCACTCTCATGTCTTCTTCCGTTAGTCAGTGAGTCTCTAATCTCTCTTCACACCGCTTGTCTCTCCACCCCAAACACTTTCGTTTTATCCAGTTTACGTCTGGGTCCTTCTCTCTGTATCTCAGTCTCTGTCCTATGATGTCCTATGTCTGCCTGTTTCTCTCTCTCCCTGTTTCCCTCTCTCTGACACTCTCCCTGTTTCTTTTCTCTATCTTCTTATCTTTTCTTTTTTCTCCAATTTACCCACAGGCACATCATTACATTTAGAGATCAAATAAAAAAAAGCATAACAGAGACACATTGGACAAAAAAAATAGTATAGGCTTCATTAATTAAATAGAGTAGCTCTATGCGTTTTAAAATATAAGTAAGTAAAGCTAGATTTAGTACACACAGAATAAACTCTCTCTCTCCTCTCTCTCGCTCTCTCTCTCTCTCTCTCTCTGTCTCTCTTTCTCTCTCTCTCTTTTTTTTCCCTCTATGCTGTTTCTTTATATCCCTCTCTTTCCTTTTTTCCAATTTACCCATAAGCAAATCATAACATTTAAATATCAAAAGAGCATAACAGATAGACACATTGAACGTAAAATATAGGGGTCATTATATAAAGTAGCTCTATATCTTTTAAAATATAAGTAAGTAAAGCTAGATTTAGTACACACAGAATAAGTTATTGACAAAGAAAAGCGCGAGGTGACTGCGAGGTGGAGAAGGGAGAAAGGGGGGGGGGGTGTATGTGGGGAGTGAATAACTCGGCCCGTTCAATCATGGCGGAAAGATTTCTTAGCAACCGACCAAATTCCCTCGGTAGACTTTAAGCTGATTGCTTTCTATTTACCACTAGAGTGGGATTTTTGTCTGGGGAGTGTTTTCTTGTCTCCCCTGAAATTGTACCAGTTAACTATTGGGGACAGAAGATGGGATTGCTACAGCAACAAAGCTAGTGGTGGTTGTAAGATTCGCACATTGAGCGGGGAATTCGGAGGGTAAATTGTCTTTCTTTGGTTGATGAAGTTCTGCCCTAATCCATAAAACTTTAACGATGGAGGGAATTAGACAAGGGAAAGTGAGAGAGAAAGAGAGAGAGAGAGAGAGAGAGAGAGAGAGAGGCAGAAGAATGAGAGAGACTGGACAGACAAAGAGAGAAAGAAAGAGAGTAATAGAGAGAGGGTAGGAGAAAAAGATGGACACACAGAGATGCATAGACAGAGACAGAAAAGATACGAAAAGAGGAACATGTGACGGATTGTCTGTTTAAAACAAAGACAAAATGAATACAATCATTAAATAAAGAAAAAAAGGTTATAAAAGAAGACATATGTTTTGGTTCAGAATATAGATTCCATAAAATAATTATTTTTCTCTTATTTAGGCCGATATTGTCAATTTATTTGAATGTTTTCTTTTGTTCTTATTGTCATAAATTTCAATCTGCGCTTTTATTTTCCTGCTTAATATACACTTATATCTTGTCGGATATCTCCAACCTTTAGGAGTAAAAAATCATTTAGGTTTTATATTCATATAGATTGTTTCCTTCAATCAAAAGTTTTGTTCTAGTATGGACAGTAAATAATTGAATGATGGTTTTCTTTTACTTTCCACTAACAGGAGAAAAACCGTACAAGTGCACACATTGCAACAAAGCTTTTAGCCAGTCGTCCAACCTGATCACCCACTGCAGAAAGCATACGGGGTTCAAACCTTTCACCTGCGATAAATGTGGGCGAGCGTTCCAGCGGAAGGTTGATCTACGTCGGCACGTAGAGACGCAACACGTAGGGGAGGAGATAGCGGTCAGGGACCTGGATCGCTCAGACAACGGGCTTGGCTCTGATGGTCTGGATAGGTCAGTTGATGGACATCAAATCTCTTTGGACCCCAGAAGATCAATGCGAGATGAAGGAGATGCAGATGAAGGAGTCGATCGAGAAAACGAAGGAGACATTGCCATGAGGCGCCTTGAGAATCCTGAAAGATCTGGAGAAGTTGGAATCCCGCTGCCTTCTGTGTACGCAGATAACAGGTCTGTGGAGTTTGGAGCTAAGGGAAATAAAGGCAACAAGGAAGAGAATGGAAACTCCCAAAGATCCGGCGCTTTTATTGGGCAGAGTCCTCGGCAGAAAGTTGTCTCTTCTCCAGAAACTTCTTCCTCCGTCGGTTTTTCATCGCCCGTGCTGGATACCCGTATGGACCAGGGATATCACGGGGTCTCATCTAATGCGTTCTGTTCCACGCCCTCTGACCAGCAACTATACACAGAGAGGGTTAGAGAAACTTCTAGCATTGTACCCCACGGTGTTAGTGCGGGGATCGGGGAGACACCGAAGGGAAAGAACGCAATCTTAGGGAAAACAGAACCAACAGATTGTACAAATATCACAGAACACACAAATGCGCCCAACGCATCGATTTCAGCTACTCAATCTTTGGATTTTCTCCACTTTGATCTCAGTAATATTTCTCAAGGGCCAAATTCGTCTTACTCGTCCCCTCAAGTGAAACAGGAACTTCAGCCACAACAACAGCAGCAACAACAACAGCAAGAGAAGCAGCAGTTTCAGCACCTGCGGACTCCCAACCAACAGCCGCGGCTCCTAGCCCATTCCATCAGTCCTGACTCGGGGATAGAGTTCCCCACGGGGAGCCCTACTGCTGACGAGACGTACACACATCTTTCCTTAAGTTCCTCTTCCTCATCTTCATCTTCATCATCCTCATTTGTAGAGAATCACCAACGCCAAGAATGTGATGACACACACTTAAAGGTGAACAAAACAGATGGCGATTGTTTTGCTGTTGCTGATGAAAAGTTTAGTTGTTTGTCTGATCATCGCAAACCGAACCTTTCTGACACTTCGGGGAATCTCAACGACTCTAACAACAATAGTACAGACACAAGTATTCCCACTCTTGGAGCAAGGAGTCCAGTTGGACCAAAACTCTGATAGGCAGTTCAAGATTACCTCATTGCAAAATCATGTTTTGTAAGACAGTACAAGGAATACTGCTAAAAACTATTTATTTTGGTGTCATAAGTGGGATGGAAAGTTTATATAACAAGACAAGTCTATGTCACTATTTCTGAATATGATGTCTACGTCATGACATTGTCCTCATGCTGAATGTCGCCATAAACCCGAATGGACGCTATAAACAAATCTTTGTATATCCAAATAGTTTAGATGTTTGAAACTAAATAAACCGTGTTTGAAACCATGGCACAAAATTGCCTTTGATGGTTAAAAAGAAAATTTAAAAAAATATATATATCAATAAAAACAGATACATGTATAAGCGAAAGGATCTGAGGTGGCTCAAACAAATGTATTGGTCTAAACGAAATAATTGGGAACAAACATAAATGAATTAGTAGTATTTCACTAACGTTATCATTTTGACGAGAATTCTTGGTGTCAGGGGATTCGATTCTTCAGAGAAAACTGGCGAACATTAATGCTCTTCTTATTAACTTTAAATGCTAAAAAATCGACAAGAGGCTGCCAGCTGTTCTTTAGACGCCAGTTAGTCTCTCTACTCTAAAAAGTGCAGTGTGTTTACAAATAAATTAACTATATTGTTTGTTCTATTAATGCAATAACCCCAGGTTTACTTGTATGATGATGATTATTAATTGTAATGCAGTGTATAAGATGATGCATTCAACCATGGCTATACATTTTCACTGATTGCACACTAAACATCTTTCGATCAGTATTATCATGTGTATCAAAAAATCATAGAATTGTTGTGATTATTTACTTGACCACCATTAGATTTACTCACTGTTTATTGTTTATAACAATTTTACATTAAATTTGTAGTAAGGCTCATTTTAACAACGTTACGGGCTGTAATAGATTGGGTTTTTTTTTACACGCAAAGAATGACAAATAAAACCGCACTGAATGTAGTAATCACAAAGAAGCTTTAACCTTATACACAGGACCGGGCGTTTTAATTAAGAGTGAAATCTAACGTTAGTTGGGAGAATAAGCTTGTACCACCATAGAGCTTACTACCGCTCATCGTTGCTACTTGTTTCGGTCGTTGGGTTGATGAGTATATATGCCTAACTTGTTAAAAAAAATGTTTTCATTAATGTCTAATGTTAAGCTTTCTGCCCTAGGATAGACAGTTATGTTTGTGTATATAAAGGAATCTTCGGTTGCGGTATTTAATTTATGGATTGATTTTATTTATTCAAGATGTATCGAAATGAAATGTACCTTTCTTCTCTCAGGTAACTGTAAAGAAGCTATTCACACGCAACTGTTTTGTGCTTTTATATTTCTCTAAAATAGTATGTATAAGCCTAATAGAATAAAATAACATTCATCGATTCCGTAGGTGCGATTTAAGAAATTGTTGTTGTCTTTGTATCGTGCGTTTTTTTTTTTTTTTCTTTTTAAAGAATGAGATACAATTCACGCCATGTAGGCTCTACACAGAATACAGATACCCTGTTTTTAGAGCGAGTTAAAGTGGAAGTCTCTGTTACAGTGCATTGAATCTTTACTTAGATCTAAATGTATCTTTTTTTATGAATTTTTTAAAAAGAATATTACATTAAATTTTTATTATAAATTTATCAAGTTATCTATTAGGTATAAATATGTGTACAATAATGAGGGGTCTGTAATACCATGTACATTTTACATGTACTAATGTAACAGGGAATGGGATCGTAATAAGAACTATTGCACGGGAATAAGACGCACAGTTTTCCATCATTATTAAACCCTCTCGCTTGTTTAGCTAACATGAACGTCAATTAGAGTTCATGTCTTATCAATATATGTTCCTTAACTCTCGCTGAACTCTAATTTAAAAAAAGGTATGCTATTTCGCCAAAAAAGTAATCTACTTTGTTTAAAAAAAATATATATAGTCATTGTTAATAATCAGAAGCGCCAGAGTGTCAATTTGTTGTAAACATTTTTCGGTTTATACGCATTATGTTCTCTTTTAAAGACTAGAATAGATCACGCTGTGTAGCAAAGCTCAAGGAATAAGACGGAAGATACATGTACGTTTTTTGTGTTGTTGTTTTTGTTTTTTGTTCAATTCAATTCCAAAAGCAGACGGGTGGCATTAGGGAGGTTTGTACCGGAACTTCTTGTACATGTATTTAAAGAGTCGGAATTTCGGGTTCTAGCTTCATGTCATGTTTTATCTGTATAACTGTACATAGTTTTGTTGTATATGTATAATTGTACACAGTTTTGTTTCATCTGCATAATTCTACATAGCTTTATTTTATCTGTATAATTGTACATATTTATGCTTTATCTCTATTATTGTGTGTAGTTATGTTTTATCTGTATCATTGTATGTAGTTATGTTTTATTTGTATTATTGCATATAGATTTGTTTTATCTGTATTGTTGTAAATAGTTGTTTTTTCTCTACTGTTGTAAATAGTTGGTTTATGTGTACTATTGTACATAGATTTGTTTTATCTGTACCGTTGTACATAATCAGGGCGGCGCGGTGGCCCTGGAGTAGAACATCAGCTTCCGACGCAAAAGGTCCGTGTTCGAGTCCTGGCGATTTTACACCCTATTGGTTGGTTCGATGTCCGTTTAATGTGACGGGCTGAGACAGAATTCATGGTATCCTTACCCTGTCTGGCGTGTGGCAGCACATACAATTGTCAGATGTCAGTCTTGGGGCCCTTCTACAATAGCCTATATAGTGCTGATGTTGGACGTTAAACCAACTCAACTACAACTTGTACATTATCATGTATATGTACTAAAATTTAATAACTTATTCATCTTGGGAAGTAATTACAAAGAGCAAGTAGGTTTAGACGCCTGACTATAGAATTTAGATACATAATAAGTGTGGCGTCTAAATCTACTTTGTCTAGGTACAGTCATGTACCACCCCATGTAGCTACATTTGACGAAACTGAACACTAGCGATAAGTCGCTAATGATTATGTGATGGTAGAATAATACTGTAATAACTTAAACTCGCATGTTTTTATTATTGTATGTGAATTTCTTTTGTAAGCTTAAGTCTGTTGGTTCCCTGTGAATATAAAGCCTCAGTAAATCCCCTTCACCGAATTCGGTTCTGGCTGGCCCTCTTAAGATCGAGTCATGTAGTATTATTTATGTTTTTTATGATTATTTTTATAATTTTGTTTCTAGTGACAATTGACATGGTTATTGTGGCCAAGTTTTTAACCGAAAGTGGAACTCTTCATTGTTAAAAGATCTCAAAAGCTTTTGTGTTGTTTTTTTTTTTAATTTGTTTCATAAATGATTTAACATTTAGAGCTTGTCCACTAAACTGTTGCATTTTATAATTCTTTAATTTATTATTTCCGTTTACATAGTTCTAAATAAATATTGACCAAACTAAAGAAATAAATCTGTGTTTTCATGAATATTTTTGTATTATTGTTGTCATTATAATGTTGTTTTCTGTTGTTTTTGTTTTAGTTTTTTTTGTTGCTGTTATTTTTCTTTGTGTGTGTGTGTGTGTGTGTGTGTGTGTGTATTTTCCATTCAGCACGAACTAAGATGCCATGTGCTGACTTTTACTGTAGCGTAAATCATTTTTAACGCAATTAATATATGTTTTTTTTTCATTTCGGTTAGGAGAGTATAGATCGATATGATCAATGTGATTGGTTGGTTTATTTCTTAACGTACGTTTTAAACAAGCGCACTGGCTCGTGAGCTCGTCTCAAGACAAAAGGTTGACAATTTTACGTCAAGACAAAAGGTTGACAATTTTACGTCAAGACAAAAGGTTGACAATTTTACGTCAAGACAAAAGGTTGACAATTTTACGTCAAGACAAAAGGTTGACAATTTTACGTCAAGACAAAAGGTTGACAATTTTACGTCAAGACAAAAGGTTGACAATTTTACGTCAAGACAAAAGGTTGACAATTTTACGTCCTTCCACCCAGACACAGCGAAAACTCCTGTCTTTAGTCTGAGCGTATCCCATAATACAGTTACGTTTGCAGACTCTGATCAAACCAAGAGAGGAAAGCTGCCAAATTGGGATTTGAACCTGCAACTTTTTTATTTCAAATTCTGCGCTCTACCGGCTAAGCTTTCAAAAATATTTGGCAAAGTCACCAAAGTAATTAAAAACTTGCAGTGATAATCAAAATGGAGTAATATATTATTAAACACCGTTGCATCGTGTTAAACAACTATCATTTTTAAATTCTATAAAACCTTTGATATTTAACCATTTGTTTTTAAAATACTACTGACTATAATAAGCGATACCGAGGAAGTAATTCCAATATTGCAGTTCTACCGGTCCCAGATTTTTTACGAGCAACAATAAAATGTCCATACCCTCCCATGGGTCATCAGCAATTTCTGGGTCTATCGTGCAATTATTACTGGTGCTTTACTGCGCATGAGGGATTCTACTGGGCATGGATTGTTGTGCTCAGTTTTCGCTTGAAGCCAAGCTTTTTGATTGGATCTCGCTTTACAGTCAAGGTTTTTGATTGGATCTCGCTTTGCGGTCAATGTTTTTTGTTAGTTCTCGTTTGTAGTCAAGCTTTTTTGTTTGTTTTAATTGTTACTGGCTTGCAGTGGAGGTTTTAGGTTAAATTTGCGTATCACAGGCTGTCTTAGTGTTTTGGTTGTTTCTCGTTGAAAGGAGAGTGTTGTTGATTTTTTTTTAAATTTTTCCCCTGTACACTAACAGTTATTACTTATGATTTGCTTATCGCAGTTTCTTTCAAGGGTTTTGATTGGTTCTCGCTTTGAGTCGAGGATTTTGATTGGTTCTCGCTCTACGCCCAACAGCCAGGGGGTTTATGGTTATAGCTTACACTTACACCCACGGTTTATGGTTTGTTTATGTTTGATTGAATCAAGGATTTTAATTGGTTATCACTCTTGCGGGGAACATTTCTGATTGGTTGGCGCTTACGGTCAGGATTTATAGTTGGTTGAGTCGAGGTTTCTGATTGGCTCTCACTTACAGTCAAGGCTTTTGATTGGGTCACGCGTGGAAAGGGAGTGTGGGGTGTTGCTTGGCATGTTAGATTCCTACCCCATCCTCCATTTATTGAAATGAACCCCACTAATTGTGATTTTCAATTTACTAAGAGACGCTACCTTGTTCCACCCATTCTGGTATACTGCCAGTTTGCGCGATTCCAATATCTCTCATAGCTCTCCACTTCTCTTTGTCATTAAAGTGTGTCCCTTTTTTTTCTATTATTATTTACAGTGGAGAGTAGCTAAGTAATGAGTAAAAGTGTAATAGGAAAATAAATTTAATTATGAAAATGAAAAAAAAATTGTGCGAATAGAGATCTTTTTTTTTAATTCTATTTTTTGTTTGTGAGATTAGATTCTAGATGTAAAGCTTAGGTGCTATTGATTCTGAATTCCTATTTTTTAAATTTATTTATAATAACAGATTGGTATACTATAATACTATATAGAGCAACAGCAGTCTCTGGGTCTATCACCATAGTGCTTAACTGCACCTAGGAGAATTTACAGTTCTCTCAGAACTTTTTTTTGGTCCTAATTTAGAGCCAACGTTTTTTTTTAATTGGTTTTTACTTTTGCGATCATGGTTTTCGATTGGTTCGCGCTTACAGGTATGATTTATGGTTGGTTGAGTCAAAGTTTCTGATTGGCTCTTGCTTACAGGGGAGACTTTTCATTGGGTCATGCGTGGAAAGGGAGTGACGGGTGTTGCTTTGTGTGTTAGATTCCCACCCCACCTTTCACTTTTTTTTTTTGAACCCCACTCATTGTGATTTTTAATTTAGTAAGAGACGCTACTTTGTTCTCCCATCCATTCTGGTTGTTTGCGTGATAACAGCTCTCGTGACCTCCCACACCTATTTGTTATTTGTGTCCCTTTTTTTGTTTTACTTTGTCTGCAGTGAAGAGTAGCTAAGTAATCAGTAAAAGTGTCATAGAAAAATAATTTCAATTGTGAAAACAAAAAATATGGTCCGAAAAGAGGTTTTTTGGTTGTATTCTATGTTTTGTAAGGTGATTAGATTTTAGATGTAAAGCTTAAGATTTCATAGATGCTGGATTCATAATATTTTTAATTTATAATAACAAATTTTCATAATCTCTAATAGGGCAACAGCAGTCTCTGGGTCTGCCATAATAGTTAGTGCTTAACAGCACTTACGGGAATTTTACACGGATATTTGTGATTAGTTCTCACTAGCAGTCAAGCGTTTTGGTTGGTTTTCGCTCGCAGTGACCGTTTTTGGTTGATTCTTTCTCTCAGACATTTTTTTGTGCTCACTTAGAGCTAACGTTTTAACTCTCACTTTTGTGGGCATGGTTTTCGCTTGGTTCTCGCTTACGGGTCTGGTTTATGGTTTCTTGAGTCGAAGTTTCTGATTGGCTGTTGCTTACAGTGAAGACTTTTCATTGGGTCACGCGTGGAAAGGGAGTGTCGGGTGTTGGTTTGTGTGTTAGATTCCCACCCCACCTTTCACTTTTTTTTTATGAACCCCACTCGTTGTGATTTTCAATTTACTAAGAGACGCTGCTCTGTTCTCCCATCTGTTCTGGTATACTGGTGGTTTGCGTGATTCCAATATCTCTCGTGGCTCTCCAGTTCTCTAGATTCCAACCCCATCCTTTTCGCTGTTTGATGTACACTGTATCACACTTATTGTGATTTTCAATTTATTAAGAGACTCGACTTTGTTCGTCCATCCATTTCAGGTACATGGCGTGCTCACGGCTGTTATTATGGATCTTCACCCCTCTCTCTCTCTCTCTCTCTCTCTCTCTCTCTCTCTCTCTCTCTCTGTCTCTCTCTCGCTCTCTCTCTCTCTCTCTCTCCCTCTCTCTCTGTAATGTAAATTCTGTGTCCCTTTGTCTGTAGTGAGGTTTGAGGTGTAGTAATCAGTGAAAGTGTCATGGTAGGACTTGTTTACTTGTTTACTTGTTTACTTGTCCTATGGAACAGCATCCTTGCACAACGGGCAACCCCATACGTGCTCCGCACCCCTCTGCAACACGCAACGAAGTGTGTCCAAACTGACAGTCCCCGTCAAGACTTGGTTGTGTACTCTGCGATAGAGATCAATGAAAAATGTTATGTAGCATTTTTAGATTTTCCATCCAACGATTACGATGCCATAGCTCCTAGATTCAATAATTATTATTCTTTTTTTGTATCATAACATAAACGGTGTATGCTCTCTAATAGGTCATTACCAATTTCCAGATAAATATGTCCTCCCCCTGGTGTTTTACTGCGCCTCAGGGATTTATTATGGCGCATTGAATTCACTGCTTAGTTCTCGCTTGTAGTCAAGGTTTTTGATTGGTTAACGCTTTGCAGTCAAGGCTTTTGATTGGTTCTCACTTATGGTTGGTTGGGTCAAGGTACTCACGCACAGTGTAGGCTTTTTATTGGTTCACGCATGCAAAAAGAGGATGGCGTGTTGCTTTGCGCGTTAGATTCCCACCCCATCCTTCAGTTGTTCTTTTTTTTTTTTTTAAACAAACCCCGCTCTATTGAGATTTTCCTCTATTAAAAGAAGCGATTTTGTCCATTCATCCAGGTGCTTTGCGTGATCTCGTTAGAGAAAGTGCTCACAGTGAAACAGGTACGAAAAGAGACCGCACATTTTGTATTCGATGTTTTGAGAGATGCTCATTTTGTCAAGAAAGTGTTCAAAATCCAGACTGACATTATTTACTGAATTAGATTTAATTCTTCTCATTTTACTAGACATCGACGAATTAAAGATATATGCTGGTTATGTATACATGTACTCGTTTATTGGTTGTTTTCTACATTTGAGCACTTCTGGTAAAATTACAAATTACAACAAGTTTAAAACATAGATTTTGTAAAAAAAAAAAATTCTGTTAAATTTTAATCAATTGTCCTAAATCCTTATATGTGGCCTCTCGGTATGTCTACAACTCGTAATCGATTTCCTGACACTATTTTAAAATTTCTTTAAAAAAAAAAATAATTTAATTGCAAGTGCATAATTATGTTTATTGTATAGGTAAATTTGTTTAAAAAATCTGAATCCTTTGTTTTCTAAATTGCCTAAAGTTCAAATTATTATTTTTTTTTTCAATTTATCATGACATGGACAGAAAACTTTTAAATTTAAGACTTAGATAAAACTCACGCAGTACAGTTATTAAATTAAATTTCTCGGATAAACTACATTTTTATGATGTTCGTAGAAATACGTTTAGTACATGGTTGTAACAAAAAAAAATAAAGCAACAGAATTAATTTTAAACCATTTAAAAAGAGACACACGAAAAGCAGAGAAAAAAATATATTCAATCAGGTTCAAATACTTCTTGAAACACCCACTACTCTATCATCAGAAGAACAAATTACACCGAGGGGTTAATTAGCAAATTAGCAAAATGCGTCATTGTGGTTCTTTAACCAAACTGTGCGCTGCTTTCAAACTCTTCCTAAAAAAACGTCTCTGAAGTCCGTGTAACAAGAAGCACGAGAAACCACACTATACAGGCGCGAGGGCCAATAACCCAAATTAATGATCGCCTTTTGGACTCTCTATGTCCCATAGCGCGTTACATTCTGCGATTACTTTAATTACAGAGCTTCCAACTTTACGCCAAAAATTAAAGCTTAATTGAACGAGTTTTCGTACAGTTTTTTGTTTAGATTGTAGAATTCAGCAGTTGACTGAGTTGGCAGTTCTAAATTAGCATAATGGCGTATGTTGTGATATAAGGAGAGATGACAACCTGACGCCTAAATAGCGTAATAAACGCGTTTTTTTTTCCGTCCATACTATAAGAGCAAAAAGAGGCGTGTCTTTTTTGCCTGTATTTTAACTTGTATTTTCCCATGCCTATTGAAAATGTTATTGGTGTTTTTCTTTTCTTACAGTGTTTTTTCGCATTCTTTTTGCATCTATTTCACCTGAATTTTCGCGACTTTTTCGCTTCCGCAAGCGGTTTTTTTAAAGTATGAACTGTGGCGACTTAAATCTGTTTAAGATTTTATTTTGAGATGTTTATAGAGTTAGGATATAGTGTAGCTTTGAAAAAATATATATTAGTCCATGAAAATGGAACTTGAATAAACGAAGTTTCAGTATCTCACTTTGCATTTTACATCTATCAACTTGTTACATGCCAATTTGCGTTTTAGTTTCGTATCTTTTCTTCCACATCCTTACATTTTCCCTTTTTTTTTTTTTGCACTTCTGTAGCTGGTTGGGTTGGCAGCTTTGTTTCGAGAGCTGTAATAGCGGCGATGGAGATTTTCGAGCTGCTACAAATGGCAAGTCACGGTAGGCATTAAATATTAATTCTTATTGGGCCAGATTATTGGCCCATCGAAAGCCAATTTCAAAATTAGGTGGTCTTGTTTCTTTGTTTTGTTTTGTTGTTTTTTGTGTGTGCCTAGTTTTCAGTTATGTAAATTGTTACTGGAATCAAATGAATATAGAAAAGAACTTCCGAAAACATAAAAAAATGTAAAATTACGTCTATGCTCACTATTGATTCTTTACTTATATCAGAAAGTACTTTGGCGCAGTAGTTAGGGGGCTGGACCAACATTGAGCAGGTACTTAGTTCGACCCTCTCGGAGGACATTTGTTGTTTTTTCTAAGCCACATGTGTCAACTCAGAATGGAGTGGAAAATTGAGCATCTAGAGTCGCGGCAAAGGAAAGTGCGGCCATAAAAATTATTATAACAATGCTGTTTTCCAGGAAAAATGACGACCATAACTATTGGCCCACCACCCTCGTCAAAGAGAGTAGGTCACATTTTTATATACCAAACTACACAATCAGGTTGTAGAACTGAACAAATTGCCATTTTACTTCCGTGGGCTGCACGATATAAAAATGAGTTGAAAACAAGATTTTCAAAGTTTGGTCCGCTTCTGTTTCCATAATCTATTAGTCATTGGGCTGTCCCAAGTAGGGGTTTGCGTGCCATTATGTTTCCATATCCCATGTCAAACGATCGTGCGCCAGTCTGCGGTTCACATGTAGCTGGATCCATGTACACATTTTTGTGTCGTCGTACCATTCCCTGCTGCTTTCACTGCTGTGGCAGCACATAAAAATTGTCAGACGTCAGTCTTGAGGCCCGTCTACAATATAGCCTATATTATGCTGACGTTGGACGGTAAGCATATCTCTCTCGCACTTTCTCCCCCCCCCCC
>RQTK01000483.1:73899-78899 GCA_003991915.1 Elysia chlorotica
CTCTCTCTTTCTCTCTCTCTCTCTCTCTCTCTCTCTCTCTCTCTCTCTATCTGTAGAAAACATTGAGATTTCCGAGCCATTCACAAATGGCGTCACGGTAGCCATTAAATATTAATTCTTATTGGGCCAGATTTTTGCTCTGTCGAAAGCCAATTTCAAAATTAGATGGTTTTCTTTGGTGATGATTTCTGTCATGTAATTGGCTAATAGAAATACATTTGATTAACTATCAAACCGATCGCCTAATTATCTGTTACCGTGTTTAAATTCACCAAAATTAATGTACTTGAAAAAAAAAGGGGGGGGGGGGTCGAATCGGTGCAAGTTGTTGAACATTGATCTCCCAATCTGGAGGTTCCTTATTCGAAACCCACGACGGGTCAAAAATGAATTTGTTAGATTTGCCCCCCTCTGGTTGGGTATAAATAGCCAGTAAAATGGAACCTACAAATTCAGGAGTTCATCTTTCCGCATTGTCTCTGGGTGGTAGAACTTAAAACTGTCATACATTGGTCTTAGAACCCGTCAACAATATTATCTTTATAAAGCTGGCGCTGCATGGGTACTGGGTCGATATCTATTATGATTTTTAAATACATCATGCATAGTATCTCAAAAGAGATGAGTCACAAACAATTCACTGAATATCTTTTAGAAATAAATTTAATACAATCAATAGAAAACAATAAAGTGAATGAAACATATTTATCTTAGATATATAGTTATTCGTGCAAAAATATGACAAAAAATAACAACTGAAAAACAGCAATTTCTGGATATTTAAAAATCTTTATTATTGAAATTACATTTCTAAAGCAAACAGTACAGCAGTTAAGAGCAGACCATATATAAAAAAGAATGAATATATAAAAACGACAAATATCTAAGACAAGTTGTTCAAAGATAAGTTAACTTAAATAAAATACAAGATGCCCCCTGTGCATTTTCGATTACTCATATTATCAAGTTATGTGATTTTAGATTGTGACTATATCTAATATACATATATTACACTCCCATGCCATTCAACAGTACACTATAAAATCTTGCAATAATGGAGTGAGAACACAACGGGGCGTTTTATACTTTTTTTCTGGAGTAAAATAGAACAGTACAACCATATAATTTATATAATTTAGTTGTATACATACATTGGTTTGCTCAATTGCTAAAGATACCCCATCAAGTCAATCAAAGACGTAAGGTACACATACAAACACACACATTCAATTCGCGTTCAACCAGGTTTTGTGTGGTAAAGGTCTGTAGCTGTCGTTGCTGTTTTTGTTGTTTTTATGTTTTGTTGTTGTTGTTGTTGTTGTTGTTGTTGTTGTTCTTGTTGTTCTTGTTGTTGTTATTGTTGTTGTTGTTGTTTATGATGTTTCTTGCTGTTGCTTCTGTTTCTGCTGATGTCGTTGAAGATGTTGCTGCTGCTCTTGTCATTGTTGTCACTGTTGTTGTTGTTGTTGTTGTTGTTGTTGTTGTTGTTGTTGTTGTTGTTGGTGTTGCTCTTGCTGTTACTAATAATACTGGCACTTCTTGGCGTGGTTCATCTTTGCCTGCTTCTTGCACTGGAAGGCCCTAGAGAACTCCTCCACGATGGTGGTACTGCTACTGTTGTTGCTGTTGTTGTTGTTGTTGTTGTTGTTGTTGTTGCTGATGTTGTTGATTATGTTGTTGCTCTTGCTGTTACTAGTAATACTGGCACTTCTTGGCGTGGTTCATCTTTGCCTGCTTCTTGCACTGGAAGGCCCTAGAGAACTCCTCCAGCTGACCCAACGCGGTGTTCACGTTCAGCTCGGCATCCATCCCGTCATAGACGGCGCTCATGTAGGCAGTCCAGCGGTCCTCTACTTCACAGGCGGTCTGCGCGTGGGCTAAAAATAGCATCTGGTCGTAGGTCATGTCGAGCCCTGGGAATGATTGATAGAGATAGAAAAACGATATAGAAACAGCATTGTCATGGGTTTTACAAGTTTTGTAGAATGATGCAGTCGAATCATTGGATGGATGGTGTGTTTTTCGGAAAACTTCCTAAAACGTTGTTGGCACAATTGCTTTGTAAATTCCACATCAAAGAGAAACAGTGCGAGTTGCATGACACCTCCCTCCCCCCCCCCCCCCCAAAATAAAAAAAGCACAAAAAAACAAGCAAACAGAAAAGCAAAACAAAAAACCAAACAACAACAAAACAACAAAAAACAATTTGTTTTGTAGACTCAGTTAGTATGTTTATGTCATAGATTTATATAACTACCAGGGGTAGTTATATGTCTATGGTTTATGTCTATTATACTAATAAAAATAGAGGTCTTGCATTTCTCTGCACTTTGCTGTGTCGGTGTCAGTATGAAAACTATAATATAGGCGGCTGAGACAACAGTCTGAGTATTTCTGCTCTGGCTCTGTGTGGCAGCACGAGCAATGCTTGCATCTAAGGACCCATCCGCAGTCGGAATCTAAGCTTATGGCATCCTTAGTCGGAGGTAGTACCCTCTCTTAAACCAGCCGCTTCTACGGGTGTTTCCCCACGCTTCAGTCATAATATCCTAGCAGTTCCAATATTTAAAAGTTCTAGGTTTACATTGTTCATCTTTAGTTGAGGGATTGAGCTTATAGCACTGTAGTCCGTCCTTGTAACATTTTCCTTAGTTGGGGGGTCTGAGTTATTAGCGGGTTGGGTTGGGTTGGTTTAACGTCCAATAGCAGCACTATATAGGTTATATTGTGGACGGGCCCCAAGACGGACGTCTGACAATTTAATGTGCTGCCACACACGAGACAGGGAGGGGATACCATGAATCCTGTCACATTATACTGACACCGACCCAACCAGTAGGGAACGCAACAGCCAGGATTCGAACTCGGGACCTTTTGCTTCGGAAGCCGATGTTCTACCCCTGGACCACCGCACCCCCCTCTGAGTTATTAGCAGTGTAGTCCTTATTTGTAAAGATTTTCTTAGTAGAGGGGTTGGAGCTTATAACACTAGTCCTCCCTTGTAAAGCTTTCCTTCTTTGGAGTTTTGAGATTATAACACGGTTGTCCTTCCTTGTAAAGCTTTCCTTCGTTGGGGGTTGAGCTTAAAACACTGTTGTCATTCCCTGTAAGCTTTCCTTTGATGGGTTTGAGCACTGTTCTCTAGTGGGGGTCTAAGCCTATAGGGCTGCAGTCTTTTCTAGTACAGAGTTCCTTAGAAGGAGCACTAACTACTAGACCACTCAATTTCTCTTGCAATAAAAAAAACATACCTAGAATGATGCTGAGACAGGAGTCATGGTATCCCGCCCTGTCTTGTGTGTGGCAGCACATAACATTTTCAGACATCTGTTTGGGGGTCCGTCCATAATATAGCCTATAAAGTCCTGACGTTGGATGCTCAACCAACTCGTCTACAGCTACATCTACTCACCTGGTATTAAAATCGTCAGACGTCTGCTTGAGGACCCGTCCACAATATAGCCTATATAGTGCTGACATTTGACATTAAACCAACTAAACTAAAACTGCAACTATTACTATTATTATAAACATTATTATAATTACCCCTACTCACCTGGTAGCAAAATTGTCAGGCGTCTGCTTGAGGACCCGTCCACAATATAGCATATAAAATCCTGACATTGGATGCTCAATCAACTCATCTACAGCTACATCTACTCACCTGGTACTAACCGCTCGTCCAAGCGTTTGGACGCGCTCCAGTTATAGTATCCCCGCCCTGTTTCGTGTGTGGCAGCACATAAAATTGTCAGACGCCTGTTTGGGGGTCCGTCACAATATACCCTATAAAGTCCTGACGTTGAACGCTTAACCAACTCAACTAAAACTACAACCTTTACTATTATTATAAACATTATGATAATTACATCTACTCACCTGGTACCAAAATTGTCAGACATCTGATTGAGGACCCGTCCACAATATAGCATTTAAAGTCCTGACATTGAACGTTTAACCAACTGAACTAAAACAACAGCTATTACTATTATTATAAACATTATTATAATTACATCTACTCACCTGGTACCAAAATTGTCAGACATCTGCTTGAGGGTTCGCCCACAATATAGCCTATGAAGCCCTGACATTGAACGTTTAACCAACTGAACTAAAACAACAGCTATTACTATTATTATAAACATTATGATAATTACATCTACTCACCTGGTACCAAAATTGTCAGACATCTGCTTGAGGACCCGTCCACAATATAGCATTTAAAGTCCTGACATTGGATGCTCAACCAACTCAACTACAGCAGCTGCTACATCTACTCACCTGGTACTAACCGCTCGTCCAGGCGTTTGGTCGCGTTCCAATCATAGTATCCCCGCCCTGTCTCGTGTGTGGCAGCACATACAATTGGGGCCCGTCCACAATATAGCCTATAAAGTCCTGACATTTAGCATTAAACCAACTCAACTAAAACTACAACTATTACTATTATTATAAACATTATTATAATTACATCTACTCACCTGGTACCAAAATTGTCAGACTCGTCCACAATATAGACTATAAAGTGCTGACATTGAACGTTCAACCAACATAACTAAAGCTACAACTATTACTATTATTATAATTACATCTACTCACCTGGTACTAACCGCTCGTCCAGGCTTTTGGCCGCGCTCCAGTCGTGGTAGGCCAGCAGTGCCAGTTTGACGCCGTTGACCCAGGCGATGCCACTGGAGGCCGCGTAGGATGCGTTGACCTTGACCTCCCGCCACTGGTCGTCCGGGTGTAGCACGGTGCGGGTCAGGTTGGAGTACGCCTGCACCCACAGTGGTGATATGGATGTTGGTAATGGGCATTGGTATTAAGATTGGGGATGAGGAATGTAATGGGTATTGGTGATGGTGATTGGTTATTGACATTGGTAATGAGGTATTTAAATGGGTATATATGTAATGGGTATTGGTAATGGTAATTGGTAATACGTATTGGTAATGGGCATTAGGGATGTGTGGTGTTAATGGGATTATGTCTTTTGGTAA
>RQTK01000483.1:83899-86925 GCA_003991915.1 Elysia chlorotica
TATCATTATTCTCTCCCTTACAAATATGTTCAGAGACAAATGAATAAATTTGATTGTCGTAGTATATTTTGATATTCGGCCCCAAAGAACACTACGAGGCTAAGTTAATGGACACCCATTATCATTATCTACCTCTGTACAATTATCTCTAAAGACAAATGAATGAGTTTCACTGTCGTAGTATAATTATGTTGATAGTCTGTCTAAAAGAACACTACAAGGCCCAGTTAATGGAAGCAACCAAATGTGTTATCAAAGGGAATCGTGGTTGGACAATATTAAATAATGGACGGAATTGTCAACACTGAAGAGGTGGCGAGCTAGCGCAGGTGGTAAAGCGCTGGACTCCTAATCAGAAAGTGGACGGTTCGATCGCACGGTCGGGAAAATTTAATGCATTATTTTGTCTGATTGAGTCTTTTATAGTTAAATGTTGTGACCGGTTGAGACAGGAGTACTGGTATCCCTGAACTTTACCTGCGCGACAAAACCTAAAATTATTATACGTTGGTGTTGGGACACGTCGCCGTGCATGATTCTTCTAGTGCGCGATAAAATAGGGATTAGCTTCTCTGCTACAAATTTAGTTGAGGTAATCGAAGAACTTTAAAAGCCAGCTTCAGAAATTTCTAAAATATTGCGTCTAAATACAGAGAGATCAAAGCTCTTTTTTTTTTATATAGTTGAACGTCTTCTAAGCAACCAAGGTATATTAGATCATGAAACATAAGGGCCCGTTCAAATATACTATTACACCGATTTGGGACATTTGACCCCCCCCCCCTTCCCCCTCCCTTTTTTTTAACTACACAATACTTTTCTATCTCTTAACACTATTTTAACAACAGCAAAGAAAATGATCCCGCCTATATGGTGTACGTTTATATTTGAACGACATATATTTACTGTAGTATATGAACTATCAGCTTAAAAAAAAAAACTGAACCCTGTAACTTTACGGAAACTTGGCATCACCTAGGGTACCCACCTGTGAAGTATTCCATGTTGGTGACATCTATCTTGGTACTGGCTGAGATCCCAGCTGTGTTGAACAAGTAGGACAACTGACCGGTCCAGTCAATGACGTTATTGGTCTCAGTGGTCAGTGCACCCAGTGACATCTGAAAGAAAATCAAGAATAGGATAGTGTGGTTCATTATAGGAATTTAGGATTCATTATAGGATAGTGTGGTTCATTATAGGAATTAAGGATTCATTATAGGAATTTAGGATTCATTATAGGAATGTAGGGTTCATTATAGGATAGTATGGTCCATTATAGGAATGTAGGGTTCATTATAGGATAGTATGGTTCATTATAGGAATGTAGGATTCGTTATACACCACCCTCTGAAGTATCACCACCTTTGTATACATTTCATCGCCCGATTCTCCACAGCCAGCGCTGAGTTGATCGAGGATCGCATTCTGAGACTCCATATTGAAAGGTGTCGTTGTTTTAAAGAGTAAAAACCTTTGTATAGGTGCCTTATCAGATAAATTTAGTAGTGTTTGTGACTAAGGCTCTAAAAAAACATACAAACCAATGTCTTCAGTATTGAAGTTTTCCATAACCAAGTCTGAACCACAAATAGGCTCATTTTGAGATATCTCTATACATTGCCATCTTAAGAGGTCAAGGTCATTCGTATTTGACATTGACAAATCCCATAGAGGTCTCGCTCCTTTTATGGTTGAAATAACACTACCCAGCGTCTCTAAGATTAAAATCCTACCTTTGTGTACAATTCATCATCCCAAGCATCATATCCGAGTTGGTCCAGGCTGGCTATTTGAGACTCCATGGTAAAGGTGTCGTTGACAAACTCCTCCAGAAGTCCCTCCGACTCCGTGGCGTTTCCCTGGGGAGGGTCCAGCAAGGTCGCCGCGTCTCTGAGAATGAGAGAGCCCACCCGCCGGATAAACTTTTTGTAGTCCTCTTTTACTTTGGAGTAATAGGTGCTTGTGTACCTGTGTTAGAAGAAAAATGGTATGTATGTGTTAGGAGATTAGTTAAGATTTACTTCCATTTATCTCCAAAGGTCTCTCTCACTTTCTCTCTCTTTCTTTCTCTCTCTCTCTCTCTCTCTTTCTCTCTTTCTCTCTCTTTCTCTCTCTCGCTATCTCTGTCTGCCTGTCTCTCTCTCCCTCTTTTTTTTCTCTGACCGTGTTTCTGTCTCTTTCTTCTCTTTGTCTGTCCTCCCTCTCTCTCTCTCTCTCTCTCTCTCTCTCTCTCTCTTTCTCTCTCTCTCTCTCTCTCTCTCTCTCTCTCTCTCTCTCTCTCCCTCTTTCTCCCTCATTCTGTCACTCGCTCTCCTGTACATACCACCAGGGCTGCATGTATTTCCCAGTGCCAGCTGCTGCCAAAGAGATGATCCTTTTCTCTCCATCACTCCGATCCATTGCGATCTGAATTATTGAACATTGAATAAAACTGAACATTGGACATTCAATTCAGAGACATATTGGAATTTCTTTTCGATAAGAGCAATTATTATCAAGGCATTGTGTTTGGAATGCTCTTTAATACATAATTTTATAAACAGTAATTTTATTTTTTTATGTTGTAAGAATTTGTTACCAATCTATCTTTCTCCTCTCTCTCTCACCCTCTCCCTCCCTCTCTGTCTTTCATACACACACACCCTAACTCTCTATCTCTCTTCCACTCCCTCTCTATCTCATACACACGAACTCTATCCATATATATTTACCTCTTTCCCACCCCCACTTCCTCTCTGCCTCTCTCTCTAACACACACACACACACACTATATCTCTATCTCTATCCCACTTCTTCTCTCTCCCTCTTTGACACTCCCTCTTTCTCCCACTCTCTCTTTCCCACTCCCCCTCCCTCTCCCTCTTCCTCCCCCTACTCATCCTGGGAGCATAAAGCGCCTCCACCCAGAAATCGCTCTGCACTTTCTTGACCACGCTGTTTAAGTCACAGGTGGCAGGTTCTCTCTCTCTCTCTCTCTCTCTCTCTCTCTCTCTCTCTCTCTTTCTCTCTCTCTCTTTCTCTTT
>RQTK01000483.1:87742-108837 GCA_003991915.1 Elysia chlorotica
TCTCTCTCTCCCCCCTCTCTCTCTCTCTCTCTCTCTCTCTCTCTATCTCGCTCTCTCTCTCACTCTCACTCTCTTTCTCTTTCTCTTTTTCTCTCTCACACATACACACACTCATTTCTAGTTCTTTCCCATTACCTTTCGACACCTCTCTCCCTCTCCCTCTATTCCTCACTCCCTCCCCCACTCCCTCTCTCTCCCACTTCCCTTCCCCTCTCCCTCTTCCTCCCTCTACTCATCCTGGGAGCATAAAGCGCGTCCACCCATAAATCGCTCTGCACTTTCTTGACCGCGCTGTTTAAGTCCGAAGTGGCCGGGTTCTCTCTCTTTTTATCTCTCTTTCTATCTGTTCTCTCTCTCTTTCTGTCTCTTTCTGTCTCTCTCTCTCTCACACACATGCACACACTCTATCTCTCTATTTCTATTTCTTTCCCATTACCTCTCTATCCCTCTCTCCCACTCTTTCCCCCATTCCCTCTCCCTCTCTCTCCCACTCTCTCCCTTACTCTCTCTCCCCCTCCCTCCACTCACCCTGGGAGCATAAAGCGCATCTCCCACTCTCTCTTTCCCACTCCCCCTCCCTCTCCCTCTTCCTCCCCCTACTCACCCTGGGAGCATAAAGCGCGTCCACCCAGAAATCGCTCTGCACTTTCTTGACCGCGCTGTTTAAGTCCCACGTGGCCGGATCCCAGGTTCCCAGCAGCTTCCAGCCGCCCAGAGCTGGGATGATGGAGGTCAGGATTGGCAAACCTGAGCGGATTCAGAAACAACATTATGATATAAGGGCTGGTATTAAACAGAAGAAGAACACTTAGACACCCAACTACGGTCTATTCATCCCATATCACATATCGCGTCGTAAGCTTAACACCACGTTGTACTTACGCTGTTGTTGAGTTGGTTTAACGTCCAACATCAGCACTATATAGGCTATATTGTGGACGGGCCCCAAGACTGACGTCTGACAATTTTATGTGCTGCCACACACGAGACATGGCGGGGGTACCATGACTCCTGTCTCAGCCGGTTACATTAAACTGACACCAGCTCAACCAGGAGGGAGCGGAAACGCCAGGATTTGAACCCGGACATTTTGCGTTGGAATCCGATGTTCCACCCCAGAGTCACCGCGCCCTCCTTGCACTTACGTCCCTTAATTTACAAATACAACTGTATAAAAAAAAATAACTTGGAACAAAACAAAAAAAATGACGCACCTCTCTGCTTCTCTCTGGAATACATGTCATTACAAGAAGTGAAAAATTTCTTGAGTTTCCGTTCAGCCGCGTAGTCATGTAGCGCCGAAATGGGTTGTTCCATTACATCGATGATGCGGTCTTCGTTTACCTCTCTCAAGTCTTTGATGACATTCCGACCCCCTGTGTTGAAGAGAGAGTAATGAGTAAGATAAGATGAACGTTAGTCAGGGTTATAGGAAGAACACGTATTGTGATTTCGATTCCGGTATGTTTAAGTCTCTTAAGTCTTTGATGACATTCCGACCCCCTGTGTTGAAGAGAGAGTAATGAGTAAGATAAGATGAACGTTAGTCAGGGTTATAGAAAAAACATGACTGCATTGTGATTTCGATTCCAGTATGTTTAAGTCGGAATATTATTTTATTTAAAAAAGTAGCAATGACGAAATATTACTGAAAGGGCAACCATTGCTACAACAACTAAAACTACATTATATAGTTCCTACTGCCGCAGATCAATAAAATAAGACCTTCCGGTACAGGTTTTGGCCCTACTATTCCGATAAGTCTTGTCTCCCCTTACAGACAGAAAACGAATAGACAGAAGTGACCAAATTTTCTCGTAATCTGTGTGTCAGTGATCCAACTTTATTTAATTAGTACCACAGTTAGAACATAATGACACTCAGCGATTATTTTTTGTTCAGTCTATTCATAATGCAAACTGGCCAAATTATTCCTTATATATAAAACGTTGTAGTTTATTGCTTTTCAGGTTGTTCCATCGCGTTTCCATTTTCTCCTCTAAATGTATGTACAATTAACTTCGCATCTGATGCAGGTATCTGCTTTTGAGTAGGTTCTAGTTCGAGTCCGATCTTGGCGAGCTCATCAGCCATTTAGTTTCCTTCAATTCTAGGTAAACACGTAACAGTAATAGTAATTATGGATTATGAGATAATTATATGAGGTATTCTGAGCTTTTTGGTCGCAAATTGCTAATATACATTTTGAACCCAAGCCCTCTTAATGTAGAAAATTGTTATTAATTGGCTTTTTTCACCAATGACATAAAGGATTAACTCGTATCAAGGAGTGATAAAATTTTATTTTGTCCAACTTAAGATAATTCTTCTTCATGTTCCAGGTCTATTGCAGACATCGGCGATCATGGCCTTCTGGTATCAGTTTTTCTGATGAGTTCATTGTTTGGATTATTTAATCGCTCCTTTGATTTTCACACTGTCTTTGTATTTGTGCATTGTTTTCCTCTGTCTTTGGTACCACAAAACTTTTCCACATAATTATTTGCTTTTCTTTTGTACCAGTTCTGTTTATTTTTCAAAGAAATGGCAGTTGTCTATTTCTGATGGATTTGAGAAGGGATCTTTTGTACCCGACCATAACCATTACATTTAGTTTTTCGTTCGTTTGACTTCTTTTTAGTCAATGATACTCTCATAATTTTTTCTGATAAACCACTATTCTGCTACTTAAAGTCTTCTTTCAAATTCTTTTGTCCAGATCAGAATTCACACTCTCACAGAAGGATGAAAGATAATTATAATGTTTTGTAGGCTTCAGGAGTTTTGATTTTGGTGCTGAATTTTATATTTCTGTTGCCTTTTATTTATAAATTCGTTGATTACCCCAAAAGTAAAAATGTCGATTTGTGCCTGGTTTACCCTTAGAACCTCGTTAAACAATGTCTTACCTTGGTTGGGCAGGACGGGTATAACTTTCTTGTAGTTGCCACAGGCGAACTGGTAGAAGTTCTCGCATGGGTCCACGCTTTTGTTCATCAGTGACACAGCTCGGGTGGCCGTCTTCAGACAGCCCAGGTCGGTGCAGTACCTTTTGCCTGGGGTTTTTGGAGGGATGATGAGTGGTGGGTTGTTGTAGAGTGGACTATGGGTGAGTAGTGAGTTGTTTTAGAGATGATCAGAGATGAGATGTGAGTCAATGTAGAGTGGACTAGGGATAAGTTGAGAGTTAACTTAAGATAGAGAAAATTACTAAAATAACAACAAGGCACACGGTGGCTTATTAAAAAAAAATTGTTCGGCGAAAGTAAACCTTTAGGCACCATAGATCGGATTTTTACCTGGGGGTGCTGTAGAGTGGATTTAGAAAATTAATCTATTGAAGGAAAAAAATAAATCTTTAGATTAGTTGTGGCCAGCTTAAAGAAAAAGAGAACATTTGTTAACAAGAAGACATAGGGTGATCTCTCTCACTCTGTCTCTCTCACTCTCTCACTCTCTCTTTCTTAATCTGTCTGTCTGTGTCTCTCTCTCTATCTTCCTCTTCTGTCTGTCTGTCTGTCTGTCTGTCTGTCTGTCTGTCTGTCTGTCTGTCTGTCTGTCTGTCTGTCTGTCTGCTGTCTGTCTTCTCTCTCTCTCTCTCTCTCTCTCTCTTCTCTCTCTTCTCTCTCTCTCTCTCTCTATCTATCTATCTATCTATCTATCTATCTATCTATCTATCTATCTATCTATCTATCTCCACCGCAACATACCTACAATCGCCGAGGCTGAAGGTACATTGGCTAACTTCTCATTCGTGTTCCCAAAGAGGCCAGCAAATGTAAGGCACATAACCAAGAGAATTCCCGCAATCACGGCGAGAATTACCTCCCTTAGACCGAAGCTCCATCGGTTAAATGTTACAATGGGTATGATCGGGGCTTTGTCGAACTGCTTAAATTCTTCCGTCATTGTTTTGGATCACTGGTTCCTTGCTGAAAACAAAGGAAATAGCAAGATTATAAAGGTTAAAAAATGTTTAGACACGTCGTTACAATGAATAGTACCACAAAAGTTTGTAATAACTGGCATGATCGGGGTAATCTCGAACTAGTGAAATTCCCCCTTAATTAATTCTCTAAAATTTTATTGGAACATGAAAATTAAAATGTCTTTTGACGCATTAACACTAGGAATAGCCTTGGAAAGTGTTTGTAACAAGCTGCATGATTTGGGTTTTGCCGAACTGCTTAAATTCATCTTTAAGTTTTATCACTAGTAATTACTGGAAGCGATAAATGGAATGTTAAAATTTATAAACTTTATAGCTACTTGATTCTTACAAGAAACATGAGAACTGGGAAGGTAAGGATTCAAAAATGTTTGACAAGTTATCAGAATAAATGGCATTGGATCGATTTTTATACATTCTTTGTTTTCAATGTTTAATTATTATTTTTATTATTATTATTATTATTATTATTATTATTATTATTATTATTATTATTATTATTATTATTATTATTATTATTATTATTGTTATTGTTGCTGTTGTTTGTCGCTGTTGCTATTGATGTTGTTGTTATTGTTATTATTACTATTCATAATATCAATGGCAAGACACTGAATCAAAACAATGTTGAATAACATACTCTTGCTTTTCATGTTAAAAAGAAAAACACACACCCTTTACTAATGTCAAATGAGTTTTGTTTTTGTTTGGCTTTTTTATCGTTCGTCCTCCTTTTTAATACAAGGAAAAAAAATATTACATTACATGTACTATAGAGAAATCCACCGACTCGAGCTTGGCAAAATCCTTCAATCTTAACTGCTACTGCTTGCAAGTAAAACTCGACTCATTATTTTAACTACTAATAAGACAGTACATTAAAGAAAAAGAAAAAAAAAGAAATACATTATTTTTTATCCGGTCCATGACAATTATTTTATCAATTTTGATATTTAACAAAAAACGCAAAAAAAAAAAAAAAAAAAACTCCATTGTGAGTAACCTCTATAAAAATAAACACGAAAATGATTTATTAATGTAACAGGCAACCAAAGCGACCAGCAAACTCGCTAATCTAATAATTATAATAGCACTCCATCTCACAGGCACAGTATCTATTCCTAGTGAAACATAGGAAAATAAACAACGGAGACTCTGTCACATTGTCGTTTGACTATGCATTATTTTATTGATGCGTTTCACAAAAAGAGCTCACAATGCGTTTTATACGTGGATGTAGCGCGACGCGCGGTCAATTTATTTCTTTAAGTAAATTTATCATCATAAATAGTTCCTAACATGGTTTAAAGAGGGTAGCTTCGGTTTTATCATCCCGACTTATAATAATACGCTAAATTATCCCAGTGAAACCTCTCACTGTTTCGCACTCGCTGGTAATCGTCTCAAAACCACACACGGACATTTAAGTTTAACAAGATTTTTATCCGAAGACACATGTTAATCCAGATCTATCTTTCTCTATTCATATAAAGACTTTATCTAAGTAAAGTCATGTTCTCTCTATTTAGATCTAGGATCACCCTACCTATAGATTTTCTTTTTATCTATATCTATACTTTGTCCATATTTTAGATATATACTTTCTCTACCTTGTTCTAGACTTTCTCTTCCTAAATCTAGACATTCACTTCGCAATAAAAACACAGGACTGGTTAGTGAAACTTTACCACAGACTTTTAACTTACCACTAGACGTTAACACCCCTCTCTCTGCATTCCATTAAAGTTAAATTAAAGTTATAAAAAGGCCTGATTTCGTTAGACAGTCTAGATAAAGACCGATTACGTCAAACCATGTCAATCGCGTGAATAACACGGACCAAATTATCAATATTACCCTAGAACCATTTATTATTCTAAAATTACAAAGAGCATAGAATTAGTTTATCGAATTACATGGTACGGGTCCATCTAAGACAGGGATTGGGATCATAGGGGAAAAAAACTGATGTGGCGAGTCGCAGCGAGTTGATTTCTTTGTTTGCATTCCTTAATTTCTTGATTTACCTTTATGTCATAAAAATGTCGAATGCAGCAGTTTAATCTTTTGTTGTTGTTGTTGTTGCTACTGCTGTTGTTGCATGTTGTTGTTGTTGTTGTTGTTGTTGTTGTTGCTGTTGTTGTTGCTACTGCTGTTGTTGCCGTCATTCTCGTTGTTGCTGCTTTTGTTGTTGATGGTTTTGTTGTTGTTGTGGTTAAATGCAACAGGTTAACCTTTTGTTGCTGTTATTGTTGTTGTTGCCACTGTTGCTCTTGTCTTCGTTCTTGTTTTTTCTTTTTTTTTTTTTGTAATCTTGTTTGTTATTGTTGTGGTCGCTCTTGTTAACAGGAAATAAAATGGTCACAACACATTCCGTGCGATCCACGCTACATTACGGATGACATAATCGCCATTCTAAGGCATGTGGTAGTCTGATCGCTAATTGGTTCCCTTAGTCTGGGATAGAGCTTTGATTGGCCACAGGTGTAGATTCCTTTAACTATCGCTTTCGTTATCGTTATGACCCCCGTTTACGCAAGACCACTTTAAACGCACTGGGTCCAACTAAATAGTAAAAAGTTTCAGCATTATCATGACTTCCCAAGACAGCTTCTCTGCTTCCATACAATTCGTGTCATCTTTAACGCATGATAGAGAATTGATTATGAATCGTCATGCATATCTGAATGACTTTCTCCTTTGAAGAGTGAAAATGTTCACCTCAAGATGGTGTTATTCGGATTAACAAATGAAGGAGATGCTTGTGATGTCTCTATAGACTAGTGCAGTCTGAACTTGGTGGTTTACAGCACAGACCATAAAACTGTGGTTAGAAGCAGCATAAAATTAGACTGTTACTGTGTGTTATCCTGCACACAAAAAACCCTGAAGTACTCGTATAGGAACAAGGAGTTGAGGAACAAGAAGAGCAGGTTGGTTAAAAGAAAAAGAAGAAGAAGAAGAAGAAGAAGAAGAAGAAGAAGAAGAAGAAGAAGAAGAAGAACAACAACAACAACAACAATAACAACAACAACAACAACAACAACAACAACAACAACAACAACAACAACAACAACAACAACAACAACAAGAGCAGCAGCAACAGCAAGCATAACAACAATAACAAAGCCCCAGCCAGTCACGATGTGCATGTGTGTGTGGCGGGGGGCAAACTGGCTTAAGTGATAGAGCGTTAGTGTCCAGATCGGAAGGTCCGCTGTTCGAACCCCACGATCAGTCAAACATTTAATTGTCCCACATCATCCCCTTCTGGTTGAATCTGTGTTAGTTCAACGAGACAGTAATCCAGATCTCCCCGCCCTGTCTCGTGTGTGGTAACACCTAAAATGTCAGAAGTCAGTCCCGGGGGCCGTCCACAATATAGTCTATATGGTGATAACGTTGGACGTTAAGGAACATTTATAGGCCTATAGAGTATACAGAGTGTATATCACGTGTATAATGATGAAGATATGTTCATTTTGATGGTAGGAGTCATAGCTTCTTTACATTGTCTTTGTGTGCCTGTACGTACTAAAATTGTCAAGACATTACTCTGGGGACCCTCTCGTGGTATAGCCAATTTGCAAATGTTGATGGTTAACCCCTGTGGTGCTGCAAAGATCAGATTGACAGTTTGGGACTGGCACGGGTGGCTTGGAGTTAAACAATTGGCTGTAACCGTAATTGTAACCAGGCTAACTGATCCTCTAAGCGTTGCGCTGATGTATCGAATTTTTAAAAATTATTACTAGTTATAGATTCATAGACCTATATATTTATATTTGTAAAAAGTCACTTGATTTTACTATCTATTTTTTTGTGTGGCTTTTTGTTGTTGTTTTGGTACCCTTGTATTACTTTTGTGTGAGTGAAATAGAGGAGAAACCAGTTATATTATTAGGCTTCTTTGTTTTCTGCAGGTAATCACAGTTAAACTTATTTAACATTTTGTTTTTAAATAAGCAATCGACCAAACTCACAGAAAACCATCTTTTAAACTGTATTGTTATATTGCACATCGTGTTGAAATATTACAGGCGAGGTAAAATGCGCAACGATTTTGCGGTTATAATAGTAACTGTTACTACAGACGTGAACACCTTTACGCAATCAAGACATCGGTACCGGCTCTAGTGGTACATTCATTGTACTCCTGGTACTGGTAGGCATATCTCCGTACTGTGACTAATTTGGAGTATAGATGCCAACACATGCATGCGGTCTTCTTCGTGGTTCTAGGTTTGGACTGAGAGGCCCCAGTTATGTAGGCCTACGCTTAGGTTTGGACCGAGGATACCAGATAGGATTTCAGATAGCCTCGGTTTGGACCCATTGAATTTTGAGAAGAACGAGCTTTATAACAAATCGCCGTATAGGATCCCCCAGGGGAACCTAGGAGATTGTTAAACCCGGAGAGAGGGAGAGAATTATCTCCCTCCCTCTATAGAGAACACAAGGTTTATAGCAGTAACAGGCAAAGACCCTGAAGTAGATAGAGGGTCGAAAGGACGTGTACGTCGTCACGGTAGGAGAAGAGGGGGCTAATTGGCTCAAGTGGTAGAACGTTTGTCTCCAGATTGGGAGGTTCTACGGTTCGAATCCCAATCGGTAAAAGGAAGCTGCACCAACTTCGAATCATAACTACACTCTATAGCTACGGAGCCAATGAGTTACATGTATCTGAAAATCCCAGAATTAAAAAGCACGATTATGTCATCTGATATTGTCACATGGGTCGTAAAGCTTGTATTATTCTCAGATCTGCCGAGCCAATTAGCCCTCATTACAATAGTGTCAAGATTTCGTTTTTAAAAATCAAAAGAAATTGAGAAAAACTAAACATTTTCAGGAGTAAGGTTTGCAAGAAAATTACTAAAAATTAAACATTTCCAGGAGTAAGGTTTGCAAGAAAATTCGTAAAAAAAAACAAAACAAAAACAATGTTATAATTAAGGTTATCAAGAAAATGAGTAATATTTAAACGCTTTCATGAGTAAGGTTATCAAGCAAATTAATAATTGGCAGTTTTTTGCATGATTTTGCTGGTTGTGAAAAGAAACGTTTATGGGTTAGGTTAGATCTGGCCTCAATTCCTTATGCTTAGTGACTTTGGATTCTCTTGCTTATTAGGGTCAAACTCTACTTAAAATGTGTGGTACCATAACGATTAGCACTGATTTACTTCAAAGGAAACTTGCTAATATTATTCTAAATTTGTACCTCGAAAAAGTAATATGCTTTGGGACTTTTTAATAGTAATTAGTATAAAAAGTTCTCAGTTGGGTCGATGTAACCGACTTCAGTTGTGGAGCGCTAGATAGATAGGCCTCAATTTGGGAAGTCGTTGGTTCAATTTCATGATCGGGCAGATAATTATATCGATCGGATTTTGGACTGGTAGACCAGAACCAGACTGCCGCTGGCGGCTGGAGTGAGGCTGTGGATGGACTGGTTGTTTTTTTTTTTATGAAACTCTCTTGTATTTACTTGCGTAGTCAGACCGAGGCTAAGAAATACAAGAGTATTTCATACAGAAGTCACAGCCCCACCCCAGCCACCATCGACAGTCTGGTTCTGGCTTTATGGTTGGTTCAGTGACAGTATAGAGTAATCGGCTGAGATAGAAAACCTGGTGTCCAAGCTCTGCCTCTGTGTAGCAGCATATGGAAAGGTCAGATATAACTATAAGTCTTGGTCTCGTTGTGTTGGTGTCAATATATTGTAACCAGCTGAGACAGGAGTCCTGGTATCCCCGTACTGTCCCTCGTGTGGCAGTACGTAAAATTGTAGAACTGGTTTCATTTTCAGGAAACTATTTTTTTCCCTGTGCTATTCTATACAAATATCGTTTACAACATTTTAAAACATTAAAAAAATCCAATAAAACATCAAATATACATGTATTTGAAATGCTTTTAATTCATAGTACTTTAGTCAGTAAGAAACACATAGGCTAACTTTTACACTGGATTATGCTCTTCAAGATTCTTGGTCTACTGTTGCAATTTAGTTTTTAAAGAGACAAATTAAAGTAAGTGAACAAAAATATGCACCAATTCTTTGTTTAAATGAAGCATTAGAAGTCAATTGTTTAAATAAGTATTTCATTTAAGATTTTTGGGGTTTTTTTTATTTGTTATGTTTTCTCAGGCTAATATTACCTCCATATAGTAATCTTTCAAAAATGATTCAGGTGAAAGGTTCTATCATCAAATGTCTTTGGTGTTGTAGGGTATACTTTGAATGTTCCAGAATACAGACGCAAAACTGAAAAAACTTGGCACCTAAATATAAGTCATTCCCCAGATCTAATAATAAATGATTAGATTTAGACGACTATTGGAATTTATTGGTGCAAACATGGTTTATGAAGCGTCAATCATGAAATCTGAAACTATCACTTATGTACGTTTCACAATTGGTTAATTTTTGTTTTTACTCATTAAAACTATTATGAGCCTAAGTTTATCCACAAAATTAAAATATGTAGAATAAGAGGCCTAGATACTCCACTTTTTAAAAAGTGAAAATGGATACAATTTCAAAGGAAAAATACAAATTTCTTAGAATGCACATATTTTAATCTGAAATTGAAAAAAATAAAACAGATGCATCATATTTATCAAATCTAAAGAAAGATGCACAAACAAACAGTAAGAATGCTGATACGGAAACACGGTAATCGAATTTCCATGCAAGGATTCAAAAATTTTACTGCATGCTGCGATATACAGAAAAAAAACAATGGCATGCAATCAAAGACTCTTCACCCTACAGCGACATTAGGCGTACTATGCAAGTACAAAAGAAAGGTAGATTTAGACGCCCGACTTACAATGCATTTAGATGTAAAGGTCTGGTGCCTATATTTTCTTCCTTCACTTATTTTAAAATCCCCTGCATTCCCTCATTTTCACATCCAGTACATTCAGTCATTTTCACATCCAGTGCATTCACTTATTTTCACATCCAGTGCATTCACTTATTTTCACATCCAGTACATTCATTCATTTTCACATCCAGATCATTCTTTCATTTTCACATCCAGTGTATTCATTCATTTTCACATCCAGTGTATTGAATCATTTTTGCTGTATTATAAAAAAATCAGATGATTAGAAGACTAAGAAGGATATTTTTTCATGCTTTGGAATGACAATATAATTTATGTTAAACAAATCTTATTTAATACTGCAATGGTGATTTGAAGTAGTGGAGTTTATTAGGTCACAGTGACGGAGATAAATAGAGGCCACATAAAATGATCAATAAGTCAACGGTAAGACCCAAGGAATTTTTCAAATAAAATAAAATACAAAGATAAATGTTTCTTCTTTGTAACCTGTAATTATCTTGTGGGTGTTGACACATGTTTGTTCGTATGTCCAGATTGATTTGTCTAATGAGTGTTATTTCAAAGCTTCTATACGATGTCATCCGAATCTAAGGATCTATCTATCTGTCTGTCCGTATGCCTGTACGTCTGTCTATCTGTCTGTCATATCTGGAAACTAAATCAATAATTTAAATCAATCACAAAATTATACACACAGAAAAAATATCACTGGCACATACCAAAGAAAGAAGCCCGTAAAAGCACAGTAAAAGAGTGTATGACAATTTTATGTGCTGCCACACAGAGACAGTGCATGGATACCATGACTTCAAGCACAGCCCATCAAATTTATACTGACACCAACCCAACCAGTAGGGCACCTAATCAGAAAATAGATTTTTTAATTTGAACCAGACACCTACTGATTTAGTGACCAATGTTCTAAAACTTGTGCCAGTTAGCACATATATAACAATAATAACAACGATTAAATTACTAATTAAATAGGTGTCATCTTGAACCTTTGATCACAGCTTCGTCCCATGGTCCATAGATGTTGCTGAAAAAAGAAGAAAAAAATTGCAGTTATTGATCAAGAAAGTATTTCAATAACTCCCAGATGAGAAGAGAAATTATGAAAAAAGTCAAAAAGCAATCAGTACAACTGTAGAAGGTATTTGTATGAAAGTGGATTTGAGTTTTCAAGCTTTGCAGATGCTGATGAGTGGGAAAATATACATGTAACAAAACTGAAACACCTTTACAGAATGTCCCTACTCACTCAGCCAGCTACGATTTTCATAAACAAAATTGCTAGTATAGGCAGCTGACCACATGGCAACTTAGATTATAGCTACCAACCTAGCATAAGAAGGTTTAAAAGGTTTCATTATTATTTATCTTATTTAAACAAATATATTCTTATAATACATCAACAACTTAAAAAAAGAAAATGCTTTGTAAACAAAATACTTTTCTCGTGAAAATAATGTTTCTTTTTTCAAATTTTGAGTTTACAGAGAAATCCCAATCAGGAAGCATATGGGGACTTAGTTCTGAACCCAAAACTGACCAACATAAAAAACTGAAAACACCAATAATTTCAAAATACACACACTCACAAACATAAAAAACATGGACCACTTACTTTTTGTGCTTCTGAAGGCTGAAGAGCCACAAGGGGCACACGGCCATAATGAAAAGAGTTGCCAGGAGGTAGAGAACGGCCCCCACGACACTCTTGGTTGCCAGGAAGGCCAAACAGGCAACAACTGTGACCAGGTTCGACGCCAAATGGACCTCTGGCCACCAGAGCTGAAACATGGAGAGGTAAACATGAGTTTGAGTCGAGTTTGTTGATTAGCATCCATGATCAGCACTATATAGGCTATATAATCTGAATATAGTATATTCAGGATGGGTACCTAGACTAACATCTGGCAATTTCACCAGAGCTGAAACATGGAGAGGTAAACAAGAGTTTGAGTTGAGTTTGTTCATTAGCGACTGGATCAGCACTATACAGGCTATATTTAGGATGGGTCTCTACACTAACATCTGGCAATTTCACCAGAGCTGAAACATGGAGAGGTAAACAAGAGTTTGAGTCGAGATTGTTGATTAGCGTCCACGATCAGCACTACAGAGGCTATATTCAGGATGGGTCCTTTGACTAACGTATTGAAATTTTACGTGCTGCCACACAGAGACATGTTGGGGATACCATGAATTCTGTCTCAGTCCGTTACATAATATTTTCTTCTAATTACCAGGTTTAAAACTTCATAGCACCGTTCGCAGTTGGTATATTTTGATTATCCTTCCCTTTTTTTGTTTTGCTTTTATCTCAATCTCTTTCTTTCCGTCAGATTTGCCAACTTGTTACACACCAATAATTTGTTCTTGTCTTGAAAGCCTAATTACTAGTTTTATGCGCGACACCGGAACAACAAGAACATGCACCTAAATAAAATTCTTGTTTCTACCGAGCGTGTCCAAGGGATCTATACTATGTGTTCTAAAAAAATCAGCTAAGCCATTGATTTTAAACTGATTATAAACTATTTATTTTTTAACTCTTTCGTTTTAAATTTAGTTTATTTCATCTCTAAACTAATTAATGTAATATAATTTGATAATTAGTTCTAGAGATTTATCTCATAGATTGATTATTTGACTTTCTTTTTGGATCTAGATTAGTTTTCTTTACTACTGTTGTTTTTATTTTACATTTGGATATTTTATATTCATGGTCTATTTATCTATTTTATTTTATTGTATTGTATATCTTTTTTATCTCTTATATGTAAAATCTTGGTGTGTAGGTAAATATTTTAATAAATATGTCTGATGAAGACTTAAGATCGAAAGCTTTCGTATTTGTATCGTTTTGTATTCTTAGAGCTGCACTATACCAATTTTGAATTTTTTTGGTGCCTTGCATATTGATAACCAAGCTCTACTGCGACATTCACATTGTAGTAGTAGTAGTAGTAGTAGCCGCAGCAGCAGCAACAGTAGCAGTAGCAGTAGTAGTAGTAGCAGTAGCAGTAGCAGTAGCATCAGTAGCAGTAGCAGTAGGATCAGCAGCAGCAGCAGCAGCAACAGTAGTAGTAGTAGTAGTAGTAGTAGTAGTAGTATTGTTATTATATCATGAAAAATGGTTAACAAAGTAATAGCTCTACCTTGAGATTCCTCCTGAGAGAGGGCCCGAGGGCAAACAGCTGAAAGGACACTGTGACGGTGGTAAATGCGTGCCAAGCCGTGTGCAGTCGAGAAGCGAGGCACACCGAGGCGAAAACTCCGGCATTCAGAGACAGAGGCCCCGGGACATGGCTGGCGCATCAGGTTGGGAAGAAATCGACTTTGGTTAACTAAATGTAAAATCAGAACAGCATCAGAAGACAAGCAAAGCGCTTCAATAGAGGAGTGTAATGATGACGGAAACAATAGTAGGTTAGGGAGAGACATTGACTTTGGTTAACTAAAAGTAAAATCAGAACAGTATTAGAAGACAAGCGCTTCAATGGAGGAGCGTAATGATGATGGTAACAATAGCAGGTTAAGGAGAAACATTGACTTTGGTTAAGGTAAAAATCAAAACAGAAAACAAAGCAGGTGTGCTACAATGGTTAAGAGCAGAAATAATGATAACAACAGCAGGTTAAGGATAGACATTGACTTTGGTTAACTAAAAATCAAAACAGCATCACAAAGAAGGTGTGCTACAATGGTTAAGAGCAGAAATGATGGTAACAGTAGCAGGTTAGGGAGAGACACATTACCTTTGTTTAAGGTAGTACTTGTATCATAATTATAGCTAGGCCTCCAAATTTAGCCTGTGAATCCAATATGTTAGCCTTGAACTGTATCATATTTAGTTATCGTAAAATGAGAACAACATTACAAGGATGGAGTTACAATGGTGGAAAGCAAAAATGACGGGGTCAAGAGTAAGTTAAAGATGAGCCATTTATTTTGGTTAAGGTAGCAGTAGTATCGTATGGCTACACCTGCACATTTAGCCTGTCAATCCAAGATGTTAGCCTGAGCTGTATCATATTTGGTTATGGTAGAATCCGACAGGCCCTACAATGCAACCCTCAAGGACAAAGCTGCAATATTAGGCCACATGAGACATGGAATAGATACTGTATCTTAAGAAGGATAAGACAAGTGCAGGTTATTGGATGGGGTCAACTTGGAAAACGTGCCCTGGATGGAAATGGATGGTGGTGTCTGGTTTGTGGTCTATCATACCCTGTCCAGGGTGGAAAGCAATGATGTCATGGTAAAATAGAAACACTTCTGAAGTAGATAATAATTCTAAAAAAAATTATAATAATAACAATACCACTACTACTACTACTACTACTACTACTACTACTACTACTACCATGGGTGACAATTTTCTTTTCGATGTTGAAATATTTAAAAGAAAAATCATGGGTGCAAGCAGGCTGAGTCAGTTTGGCCTGCAAGCAGAGGTCTGAACTCAACATTGGCCTGCAGAATGTACCCGTAACAAGGTTTTCCGTCACCCCACATTGAAACTAAGGTTTTGCTCATAAATACCTTACTTTTTAAAACCATTCTTCGGACTCTACTTTTCCTTGTCATGTGGTATATCATTTTTTGTATATCAATAACCAAATCAGGTAAATAATGCATGAAATAAACGCTTTCTATTGTATGGATAAGCACCAGTGGAAAAAAATTCATAGCACAAGTAGTTTACTCTTTGCCTTAGCCTGCAGTATGGTCATCTATAAACTAGTTTTGAAATTACAATCAATAAATAATTTCTTAGTTGTAGTAGTAGTAGTGGTAGTAGTAGTAGTAGTAGTAGTAGTAGTAGTAGTAGTAGTAGTAGTAGTAGTAGTAGTAGTAGTAGTAGTAGTAGTAGTAGTAGTAGTAGTAGTAGTAGTAGTAGTAGTAGTAGTAGTAGTGGTTTTGGTGGTGGTGGTGGGAGTAGTAGTCGTAGCAATAGTCGTGGTCGTCGTCGTCGTAGTAGTAGTAGTAGTAGTAGTAGTGGTGGTGGTGGTGGTCGTCGTCGTCGTCGTCGTCGTCGTAGTAGTAGTAGTAGTAGTGGTGGTCATCGTCGTCGTGGTGGTCGTCGTCGTCGTCGTCGTCGTCGTAGTAGTAGTAGTAGTAGTAGTAGTAGTAGTAGTAGTAGTAGTGGGGTTTATAGCAGCAGCAGATTTAGAGGTAACTACAGTAGCGTTGTTCTTGCAAGCTCGTGTAAAATTTAATACTAAAACTAAAACGCCAGCCTTAATTCAACGTGTCTGGACAAGATATATAACATAATTATCTAGATAGCGTAGACGAGTGCACTGGTAAAAACCTAAATCTAATCCAAGATGTAGTGTGTTCAAAGTCATTTGATCTATGCCGGTTGTTCGTATAATGCTAAAAGTATAGTATGGTATATAGATCTACTAGAACCAAATTTCTGGTCTGAATTAGATCTACATAACTTAAGGCATTTAAAAGAACACTAGAGTAGTAGAGTCGTAGAGCACATGATTCATGTCATAGTGGACAATCTCAAGGACATAAGAACAATAAGTTTCATTAGTTGAAAATGACGACAGGAGCCGAGGGCTGAATGGAAAGATTGGGAGATCGACATAGTTCGGACAAATAAACGACAAATTAGATCTAATTTAGAGCCTTTGTTTGTAAAAGTAGATTCGTGCACGGGATTCACGAAAAACTAAAGAGGGTTGAGGGTTAGACGCTAAGATGGATAGATCGATCTTCGGAAGAATAAACGATAAACCAGATCTACGCCCCGTGTTTGTAATTGTACACGCACACAGGAACACATGATAGCAGAAAGACCTATTCCATGGTCAGCACAAAGTAGACTAAGATCAAAGGCAGTCAGAAGCATTATATACACTTGGTGAAAATTGCGATGGTCGAGGACTCGATGTGAAGATTCTGGGATGGGTACTATTATTTTGAGTTTTGGACACATAGTAAACGATAAAACAACGCATTGTGGTCGATCGATATCATTGATATTGTTAACTGAACCAATCTCGATAACGCAATGACAAGTATAAACCACAAGGAAACATCGCGAACAAAATTATGCCAAGGCGCACAGGTTGGCAGCTCTACTTTGATAATCTACCGATTTTTGTACATTTGACCCGAAGCAGACCGCTAAACTGGAAATGAACGTTGGGGAATTGGAACTTCATTCCCCTCGTTTGTTTGTTGTTTTTTTTCTCTTTCTTTTGCTTAACTGCCGGCGGAGTACGGCATCGAGATTGGTCGGCAGTATCCATCTGACGCCTCTGATCGGCCGGCCTTTTTTATGCCGACCATGGCCGGCGAACTTGCACCCACGGCATGTGAGAATGCTAGCTACGAACTACACGCTGCGAACGGTGGGAAACTGGGAATCCGATGTTTCATTCATAAATCACAGTGAATGAGTCAATCATCAACGGTCATATCTCTTATCAACTTAAGTATCGATATATACTACGAGTAAATAGTAAACAAAACGTTATTAATCTATCGGTATTTCGACTATTCTACCTTTTATTCGATAAGACCGCAAAACCGGAAACGCGTTTGATTATTATTCTCAGTTAAAATCGTCCGATCGGACGATTTTTTTCGAAATTAATTTTTTTTTTTCTATCTGCCGGTCGACCGGCGGGATTGGGATTGGCCGGCAGCATCCGTCGGACGCTCGGGATTGGCCGGCATGCCGGCTGTGGCCGGCGAACTTGCACCCATGTACTACTACTACTACTACTACTACTACTACTAATTACAAGGATGGAGTTACAATGGTGGAAAGCAAAAATGACGGGGTCAAGAGTAAGTTAAAGATGAGCCATTTATTTTGGTTAAGGTAGCAGTAGTATCGTATGGCTACACCTGCACATTTAGCCTGTCAATCCAAGATGTTAGCCTGAGCTGTATCATATTTGGTTATGGTAGAATCCGACAGGCCCTACAATGCAACCCTCAAGGACAAAGCTGCAATATTAGGCCACATGAGACATGGAATAGATACTGTATCTTAAGAAGGATAAGACAAGTGCAGGTTATTGGATGGGGTCAACTTGGAAAACGTGCCCTGGATGGAAATGGATGGTGGTGTCTGGTTTGTGGTCTATCATACCCTGTCCAGGGTGGAAAGCAATGACAACGATGGTACAGCAGAAACACTTCTGAGGTCGGTAATAAAAAACTAGACAACACTTACTAAAATACTAATACTAATAATAATAATAATAATAATAATAATAATAATAATAATAATAATAATAATAATAATAATTATAGTAATAATAAAATAATTATTTGAATTATAATTTCAACAATAACATAATCTATAACAATAATAATGAACATAACTAGAGGAACAACACAGATGCAAATAGCCCAGCAATCAGAAACAGAGGTCCTGCGACATGGCTGCTGACTCACCACGGAAGCAAGAAATTAGAGATAAGGAGTAGGTATAAGAGTTTAGCGCTTTGAGTAAAGAGTTTAACTAGGAGTTACATTTTGGATGTGTAATTATTATATTAACTTTTGAAAGGTAAAAATAACGGTACTTTTAATCTATCTCTGCAAGTTAATCAAGAGAAGAAAATGGTTGGCACACCAATGAAATAAGATAAATAAAATATAATTGTAATAATAATAATAATAATAACAATAATAATAATAATAATAATAATAATAATAATAATAATAATAATAATAACTAAAAGTTTAAAATAACATTGTAACATTCACTTAATTAAGTTCTTACCCTTCCTCAGAGTAGTTGTAGTTATAAAACAGGAAGTTTGCGAGCAGCATTACCGTCGTCATGGCGTAAATAGTGTCTGTGCTGATCGTCTCGGTGAGAGAGACGAGGATCGGAGATAACGCCATGCTCAAAGCCTGGAACAGGAAACAGGAGCGCGCGTGTTGCCAGACTGAGAAAAATGTGAAACGTATTAAAATTACATATAATTATATCCCTTCTTGTCTATCTACGGTAGGGAGTGTCATTTCACAAAGAACTATTCCATTTTGTCGGGAGACACAGGTCATGTTTAACAAGCAGAAACGTCATGATACTATTAAATAAATAATAGTGCCGTTTTGTAGTGTTTTTTGTTGTTGTTTTTTTTCTTTGATTACAGATCTTTTAATTATTTCGCAGGGAACAAATCCAATATTTTTAAAGTAACCCCCATCATTCTATATAATGCTCTGTTGTCATTGAATTGTCGTATATATGTAAAATTGTATGGTTTTCTGTTGAATGATTTTTATTATTTGTGATTTTTTTTTACAATAATTTTGTTTTGATTTCAGATAAAACAAACAAAAGAGCAACTTAGCCTTCACATAAGAATTAAAACACATTATATAATAATAATAATGATTCTAACTGCAAAGGAACATATAACAAAACATTCGATAGCAATAAATGTTCTTCTAGAAGCTACTTACAAAGTTGTCGTGAGAATTTTAGTCCACTGCGCCGATCAATCATCAAGTTGATCAGGTACCCAATAATCGTGACAATTGACGCAACACACCATAGAGTTTGTGGTGATGCAGTCTGATCCTCCATATAAAAGTACATGGTTATAAACAGAGAAATGCTGAGGAAATAAAAATACATTGTCACAAACAGAGGAATGCCGAGGGAATATATAAGGACATAATCATGACAATGGTCGTACATGCTAAACACATGTAAATTAAAAGATACCTGATATTTAATATGGCCACAAACAGAGAAATACTTTAAAAAAAAGAAAACTTTAAAAAAATTAATAACAAATGGTACAAAGGGAACGTAGGCACAGCTTCAAGTTATATTTATTTCTATTCATTTCATATTCATTCATAAATAAATGACAATTTTGTTCACTAAAAAATCATGAAAGTGTACATGACTGTTACAGTAAAATATGCAACCTGCTGAAGATGTTTAAATATAACAGTTAGGTCTTCAAAACAAGGCTGACACATTTCTCTTACACACTTTCAATATCATGCCCTACCTGTTAGTTTGTTGACTCAAGTTTGCTGCTTCATACATCAACGTCTTGAGATCATAGGACTTCACATGGACTAGAAAAAGAAAAGCGAATGAGTGAGTAGGTTTCTGTTTCCAGCGGCAATGCAATGTCGGAAAAGAAAAAACAACAAAACAAACAAAAAATAAAGAAATATTTTTACGAAAAAGAAGATGGTTTGTTCTGTCTTTTCTGTAGAACAGGAGCAAGATGAATTACATTCATGTGAAAATATCTGTTGCCATTATATGTAGAATCATTTGTAGATCTAGGCCTCTAGAGTCCTATTGGTGATAATTATGTCCAACTAAATTTTAAAATCTAGATCTAAATAGGATGTAAGGAACTGGCGCAAGTGGTAGAGCATTGGTCTGGAGATCCCTGGTTTAAAACCCTAGATCAGTTAAAAACTTAGGCTACTCATCTATTATGATCTAACTAATGTCTAATTTCGCCCCATACTGATTGAGTTGTGTCAGTATAGTGTGAATGGCTATGAATAGGGGTCCTGGTTATCCCTGCGTTGTCTCTGGTGGCAAGTAAAATTGTTAGACATTAAATTGTGGACCCATTCACAATTTAGCCTAGATCTAGATTTAAATTCTGGATCTATAATTAGTATAAAAGTGCGGATGTTGGACGCTTAGTGACTCACAAACAAGATGTTGAAGATCTAGAAATCTAGATCTAGATTTCTAGATCCAGATTGGTAGCCTGGATTCGATAGTGTGTGTGTATAAAAGTTAAGAATGCAAATTATTTTTTTTAAATGTTACTTTCATAACTTACGATTTTTCTTTAGCTCTTCTAAAAAAGAAGTGTCCACAAAGTTATCTGGGTAAGGTTGAGGTTCATATAGAATTTTTCTCCATGGTTTCCTATCGGAGGTCGCCATTTTGAATGATCACTAAGGAAAGAGGTACAGATAGCCTCCCACAAAACTATGCTGTTATTAGGTGATGCGGTCCATAATTAAGTGTGGACAGCTTGATTTTCGATAATCCTTTCATTATTTATATATCTATGCTGTTCACTCATCATTGTGCTGAGGGGGAGCTGGCGCACCTGCCAAATAGTAGGCTAGAGCTTTGAGTTACCAATCAGAGCGTACGTGGTTAGATCCTACGACCGATAAAATTTGTCAGATTTTGTTCACTGAGAGATGAGCAACTTATTATTGGCGTAGTATTAGTTATGTGGTGGTGGTGGTGGTAGCAGTAGTAGTAGTAGTAGTAGTAGTAGTAGTAGT
>RQTK01000483.1:109128-165147 GCA_003991915.1 Elysia chlorotica
TTATGTATGTATGTATGTATGTATGTATGTATGTATGTATGTATGTATGTATGTATGTATGTATGTATGTATGTATGTATGTATGTATGTATGTATGTATGTATGTATGTATGTATGTATGTATGTATGTATGTATGTATGTATGTATGCATGTATGTATGTATGTGTGTGTAGGTAGGTAGGTAGGTAGATAGGTAGGCTTCAGTAAGATCGGAGAATGGAACATCAAAGCAAATTATAGCGTAAGACAAGATTGCATTCTTTCGCCACATCTCTGCAGTTTTTATACCGAGGAAATAATGAGAAATGTTGAACACGATCACAGAAATAACCGTTCTAATGAGTCTTGCATCCAAAGACTTTAACGAAGAGACATAAGGTACGCTGATTGCACTGCGTTGCCCTGTACAACCACAGGGGGGATTGACAAGCTGGTCCAAACAGTAAACCAGCACAGCGAAAAGAAAGGACTGCTGCTGAATGTTTAGAACGCTAAAATTGTTAACATCGATAGGTGCAGCTCTGTTGTAGATGTGATAGTAAACGGAGAAAAGGTGGAGCATGTAGACCACTTTGAATACTTAGGTTCTAGGATTGACGGAGACGACAAATGCTGAATATTTAAAAGAATACCACCAACAGCCATGGCACAAATGAAAAAAAAAATTGAAAAAAAAACTCTGGAAGGGAAACAGCAGAGAGAAAACTTAAAATCATAAGATATTGTATATTTCACATTGCCACATAGCGATGTGAGTGTGGACAGTTACAAAAGAAAATGAAAAGGATCTTTGTTCTTTTGAATTTAGATGCTACAGAAAAAATGCTTAGAGTTCCATGGACAGCAAACAGACCAAATGACGACATACTAAAAGAATTAAATATCAAACCACATTGGCTTTTGAATACCATTAAAGAAAGGAAAATGATACACTTTGGGCACCTGAAAAGACATGACAGTTTGAAAAGCTGGGGTCAAAATGAACACAGGGTAGACCTACAAGAAGATGAATAGATGGCATCTGTTCAGCGACTTGCTACAAGAATTTCCAGTGAGGCAGAAGGATCGCTCTAGGAAAAGAGCTCTTCGGGCACATTGAGTGGTAGACCATACACTACTGATCAGCCAAAATGATGATGATGATGATGATGATGATTATGATGATGATGATGATGATGATGATGATGATGATGATGATGATGATGATGATGATGATGATGATGATGATGATGATGATGATGATGATGATGATGATGATGACGACGACGACGATGATTTTATGTTGAAAAGTGAATACGCGTAAATTGAATATTTAAAACAAGCACAATGAGGAAAATAAATTAGAGACAAAAAATACCAAGAGAAACTTATTGGCTACAATATAACTTTTATAGGACCTGCGAGACAAAGCAAGGCAGTCAGGTACATATGCTGAAAGAAATAAACATTCAGATTTTCTTCCTACTGCAATACAAGTTTTCAAACAGCGTTAGGTTGTGAAAGGGTTTCTGTGGATGAATTGATTTTAAAGTACGATTATGTGATGTGGTAAGCGCTTCCTGCCAAAGGAAAGAGCTCTTTAGCATTGAAGTCATCAGTGAGGCAAGGCGGAAGTTTTGATTTCCAATTTGCACTGTTTCCAGATCATAAACACCAATTTTAAGTAAAGCGAATGCTATGTGATTCTTCTTCACACTCGACCCAATAAATATTAGTAAAGGTTACAACGGTTGCTTACAATTAGATCTACATACCGATGTTCAAAAACCTGTCCTTACTACGAAAGTAAAAGTAAGATTTTCACAATATCTAGCCTAATCTAAAGTAGATCTAGATTCTAGATCTCTAGTTCAGGAAACAGGATTTGCCTTTGGGACAAATGATTAATTTACAAGTGCTGTTAATCAATTTTTCTCATTATAATTACAGTTTCTCTGTTGCTAGATCTTTAAATAGCTTCTGAATACTACACTGTATACTTTCTAAATTTTCATCACTCTCAGATGTTCATCATCTCTGTGTATGATCATCGGCTATAGATGTATACTAAGATAGTTACTGGTTAACTTCCATCTAGAATAAATCTATAGGCCTAGATCTAGTTCTAGACTTTATGCTGGTCTCGTTGGATTGTATTAAGGGGATGTCGTAGGTCGCAGTCCTGCGTGTGTACAGTCGTGGCACTTTTTAAGACAATTGTGGATTTATGAGAGTCAGTCAAGGGGCATCGCTGCATGTTTTTTTAAAAGTACATGAACACAACTTTGGTGTCTAGATCGGTTACTGTCATTCATTGTGATTTCAGCAGCTTAAATAAATATTGGGAAAAAATTCATTATACACTTACTTGACATTTTTTGAAAACAAGATATGCTGATTCTTGCATATGGTTGCAAAGTTTGATAAATTTAGAACTTGCTAAGCAGCTATACATACATGTGAGATGTCTGCTAAACTCTTTTAAACGCTGTCATGCCCATTTCTTGTTTTGACATAGGTTTTAAATATAGATCTATAAATGAAGAGAGGGTATTTTTTTTCATTTTCCGATATTTTTGTGATTTTTCTGGCCGCACAATGAAGCGCTCGAGTTTAAAGAGTTAACCCAAGATATACACATCAATACAGACTATAGTCAGTATTTGATTTTCTTTTTTTTTTTTTTTTTCCTTTTTGGGAAATAGGATGACAAATGTAAATACTTAAAAATAAAGCGGGAGGGTCTTATTTTCAGGACTGCAAAATGGTTTATGCTATATATAATGTTCAATTTATTAAATAGGTAAAATAAAACCATTTCCCAACCTGGTAGTTTTTAATAAATATTTTAATTATTTCACTCTTCCTTTGAGAACCCCTATTTTTTTTTAAAGCAAATCTAAATTTAAAATATGGTTATTAAGTATTTAAACACTCTTGATTTAAATAAACCTTTACAATCACAAATTAACCTTTTTAGTTTTTTGTGTAAAATCTTTGCTTTTTTTTAATCACTAAGGCAAAATGATCAAAGTTTTTAAGTTTCATTTCATCTGTGTTAGGTGTATCTTTGTCAGAAATTTAGGGAATTTTACACAGCTACACAATGTTCATCTACACTGCACAAATTAGATCTCAGCTATGTAGTAAAAAAAAGAATTAAGATTACTTTAGGTGGTGTGGGTTGTACTTGTAGTTTGCCTTTTTTTTAATTGTTTGTTCCCTTAACTGTGTGTGGATCTATATCCTCATTGCAGTAATTACATTTTTTATTAGTACTAATCAGCTTGCTCTACTCTCCTCTAAAACTTGTTTCAGTTCATTCTTTTAACAAAAATTTTAAAACCAAAGTACTACTACTAGCAATAATATTAAATGTAAATATTTTTCTCTTGTCCAATCCAGATCTTCAGCTATGGCTCAAGAGCAAAACAAACAGACTGCAGCAACCAAGAAGCCTTCTCTTGACAAGATGCAGCAGTCGTTCTTTTCACAGCTGCGCTCACTCTGCAAACATGTGGAAGGCGGAATTCAGGAACTCTATGGCACTGGGATTTCCCACTCGGAGGATTCAGTGAATGCGAGGAACATGTTTCTCCACACGGCAAAAGAGCTGAAGGAGCTAAAACTCCAAACTCAAGCCGAGTACCAAGATTTCGCTGTGCAGAGTGCTAGACTGTCCCACATACAGGATATCATGCGGAGTCTGGTTCAGGTGTACACCCAGCGGTTAGAAAATGTGGAATCTTTCATAGAGAAGTACGGCTATGTCCGCCCTGATCATCCACAAATTGAGAACACCGGAAAAGATGGGTTAACGAAAGGCAAAACTAAAACAAAACCTGAAACTAGTGGCGTAGAAGAGGTGTCTGGCCAGAAAATCTCTGATTCCGGAACAGACTCTGAGGAATTCATCGCTGGTGATGATGACGATGATGGTGATGGTGTTAAGACACCTCCGACTAAGTCTGAAGCAGCCAAGGCCAGGCACTTGAACCTGCTTCTGACACCGAAATTTGAAGATTTTTGCATTGACACAACAGAGGCAACACTTGCCCTTCTGGATGAATGCAGATCTGTCAATTATAAATCACACAGCGCTGTCAAAGGTAAAAAGTCAAAGACTGAGACTGAACATTTATCCACGCAAAAAATACCAGATTCACCTGCACCTTTAAAGTCATCCAAGACAGGCAACACTTCCACATTTACCAATGTTGCAGAGGAGAAGTTGAGAAAAGGGCCCCATCTGTCCACTCCTGAGACACCTGAGCATGTACGGACTGTGTTTGGGTCAGTGAAGAAATCTAAAGCAGACACCACACTGGCTGCCACTGGGTTATTTTCCACTCCTGAAACACCAGAAAACATACGGACCATCATCATGAGCTCCACTAAGAAACCCCCTCCATTGCCAAAGTCCACCCCTATGGGTTCAAATCTTTTCTCCACCCCAGACACTCCAGAAAATATAAGGACTATCATAGGATCCATGAAAAAAACAAAACCCGATACACATGCTATACAAGTACCACCTGGCCTTGCTCATCTGTCAACCCCTAAAACACCAGAACATGTGAGAACTATTATCAGCTCTCTACAGAAACCGAAACCACCAAAAGTTACCACAATTTCAAATTTTGCTGATCTGGATAAAATTGAACCGCCAACAAGGAACTTCACGGATCATAACGTATTCACAGACAACCCCCCGACTTACGCAAAGTCAAAACTCGCAACCCCTGAAACTCCCGAGAACGTGCGCCGAATTTTGTCAACCATGAACGGAGCCATGCCAGCTCATGAGAGGAAATTCCCAGATGAGCCTCAGGAAATGAAGGCCCATGAACATTCCAAGCCGTACTCAAAGCTGCCGGTTAGTAGGCCAGTGAAGAGAAACATCCTGTCTACCACTGAAGCACCCAGTTGTGTTAGTAAAACCCTGAGGCCCAAGCACAATGTGTAGCAACAATCACGGTCCCTTTATAATACACATGTTCAGTTGCAAAGGTTTAATATCAAAACAGATACATGTACATATATAATGCAAGATACAAGATGTCTGTTTTGCCAATATTACACAGACTTTATAATTTACCTTGTTTCATAAATTCCTGTCTGATTTTAATGCCTTTAATTCCTACCCTGTTTTAGTGTATACTTTTATGCCAAGTGAACATGAGAGGAAGTTCCCTCAGGAAATGAAGGCCCAGGTATATTGTAAGCCATACTCGCAACTCCTGGTTAGCAGGCGACCAGTGAAGACAAACAGCGTGTCTACCTCTGAACCTCCCGGCTGTGTTAGTTAGACCCTCAGGTCCAGGAGAATGTGCAGCAACTAACACTAGCATCGTCCTTTTTAATAGACATGTAACTTAATTAATATTGTTCAAGCTCATAAGGTTTCATATCGAAACATATATACATGTATACATAATACAAGCTGTCTGTATTACTAATATTAGACAGGCTTGATTTACTTTTTTCTTAAATCGCTCCCCTGCCCCCTGGTTTGAATGCCTTTAAGTTAAAGTTTAAGTCCTGCTCTGTCTATTTTTTGTGTTAAGTGTAGATGAGAGAAAGTTCCTTGAGCGTTCCCAGAGAGTGAAGACTCACAAAGATGTCAAGCAATCCTCAGTATCAGGCTGGCAGTGAAGAGATTCATTCTGTCTTCTCCTGAACCGCCTAGTTGTTTTACCCAAACCCTGAAGTCTGAAGGGAATGTGTAGCAACTAGAATGGTCCTTTTGTAAAATTATAGACATATAATTTAATAATTTTCAGGCTCATCAGATGTAACGACGAAACAGATTTATGAGATGTTTATAATAGCTAATATTAAGTTTTCTTTAATTCCCCCACCCTAAGGGACCTTTTAAATAGATATTTAACTTCAACCTTATTGTATGTTGAGGGTTAAAAAAAGACACAAGTTTAGCATTTTTGTTTTGTTTTGCCTTTTTTGTAAATTTAAATACATGGGATTTTTTTCTTTGAAATTATATTTGTTCCTTCCACCTGGGGTCTCTCTCGACTACCTGATCGAGCATGTCCCATCATGAAGTTCGAACAAAAGTACCAAACATGGCATGCCATTAACATTGTTCAGCGGCATTGATTTTAACCTAAGTCTAAAGTCATTACAACTGTATACATGTACAAAAATTTATACTATAGGTGACAATCTTACCCAGGCCTTATTCTTTTTTTTTTATACGCTTTATCAGTATCACATGGGCCAGTCTGATCCCAGAATCTACTTCTTGAAGGTCATTATAATTATAAGAATAATACAAAATTGAGACCTGCTCTTGTCAAGATCTAGACATTCAAAAAATTCTTCCCAGAGCTGTTAATGCCCGTGTATTAAAAGTATATAACTGTAAGGGGTACAACTTTACAATGTCTACCTGGACGATTGTGAATTACTAGAGTGGCATCCCCTTGATCGCATGACAGCGGCTTGAACTGCTTTTTAGTCCTTAGTTGTTACAGTGCATGTATGACTCATGCGTGCAGGAAAAATGCGGCACTCCTTTAACCTCATAGATAACTTTCTAGCTTATTTTTTTATTGTAAACCTTTTTCCAGAGTTTCTAAGAATGTTCTAAAATAGTGCCTTGTTAGTTGTACAATTAAGTTATTTTTATCTTTGTATCTACTATAAATAAGCGCATTATCTGTAAATGTTTGTTATTTATAATCTTAATCAGATGATGCTCTCTCTGTAAATATTATTCCATATCACACACAGTTCAACTTGTGAATTGGGGGGCGGGGGGTAGCTCTGTGGTAGAACATCAGCTTCCGGCTTTAAAGGTTTGTGGTTTGAGCCCTGGCGATTTCGCTCCCTGCTTGTTGGGTTGGTGTCAGTTTAATGTGACCGGCTGAGACAGGAGTCATGGTGTGTCTCGTGTGTGGCAGCACATAAAATTGTCAGAAGTCAGTCTTAGGGCCCGTCCACCATATAGCCTATATAATGCTAATGCTGGACGTTAAACCAACTCAACTTCCTCAACTTGTGAATTATAATATATAGAACTCGTTTCATTTGTGTAGGCACCCGATGTGCATAGTTAGAGCCCACAAATCGCGCACACATAGGTTTTGGTGCTCATGCTGATCACTTGCTTTCTGAAGGTCGAGGATTCAAGACGTGTTTCTTCAAGTTCAAGTAAAAGAACGTTTCTATATTGTAACCCACGTGGTGCTTTAAGCTTATCTAATGTTTTATTTTTACGTGTCTTAGAAAGATACAATTGATGTAGTGCTCCTGCGCATGGCCTACCAGATAGCTGGTCTGATTGGGTTTTTACGTGTTGTTGTCGTTTTTTTGTATTTGTTTTACTTTTCAGTTGTTGTTGTTGTTTTTGTGGGGTTTTTTTGCTTTTGAATTTTTGTACCTGGATTTGCCTTGAGGTTTTATATAGTTAATTAATTTTTTGTTCTTTTATTTAGTCTTATAGTTATACTGTTCTTAATGCATGAGTAAGGGTTTTGGTTTGTTGTTTGTTTCCGTTGATGTAATTTGTAATTTAGTTCCACCATAGAACAAATATCATTCTGACTTTAAGTGTTAACAGTTAGTGAAGAATTGTACGAGTCCTGACGTTGAGTGATTGTAGTTTGAAGTGGAGTTGTTGTTGTTGCCAAGATTTGATTACTTCTTTCTCTCTTGTAGTGCATGTTTTAGGTTTACTATTATATCTTTCCTTTGATAAAAACTTGCATCTGAGTTGTGTTTGAGTACGGACTAGTGCCTATTGTGTTGTCTTGTAAATGTGCAGGTGTCTTTATGAGTGAGCAATAGAAGGTTAGGAAAGGAGAAGTTAAAACATTCCACAGTTTACATATACATGTATAAACAGTACAAGGACTGGCAATATATTAACACTTTCTCTACCTGGTTGCAATTAACTTCTGGTTCAAGAGCAGATTGAGGTTTTGGTGGACAAAGAATTTTATGAATGGTTACAAAATACAGAAATCTTTATTCATCACTCTCAGGGAAAAATTTTCAAAATTCATCAGATAAAATTTAAAAGTTTACACTTACAGCAATAAGAAAATATAAAAAGTAGAATTAGGACATAAAGATTATTATTATTATACACAATACATAAATCATAATATCTCAACATTACACAATTTACAGCTCAAATTACTGTTCAAAAGAAAAATCCTTTGTTGTCTACGAGTTAGGTTAATTATACAAAATCCATGTATACACGTACAAAAATGAATGATTAAATATAAACATCTATACTATTAAATAGAAGTATTCTATTTAAGTATAATTAAGAATTGGTTCAAAAGGGTTTTATGTTGTAAATAATAATTTTCTTATATAAAATGTTCATTTTTTAAAGTAAATAGATCAAGGCAAAAAAGAATTCCTGCATCTGTTGGTTATGGCCCTCGGCATTCTAAAATTTCCACTTTGTGAAACTTGTGAAGTCTACTGTAGAATTCCTCATATCTGTTATCGTCTTCTTATCAATACATTCACGCTCTAATTTTTTAAAAAATAATATTGACTGAAATATGTATGTTCTAATTAAGTTAGGCCCTACTTATTATTTAAACTTCATATGTTTGCCATCTTTGTGTCACTTTAGATCTCTTATTGCTCAGCGTTTTTGACTTATCACTTTTATGTTTGTGATTACAAATGTAGTTTACTTGATTGTTCAAAATATTTAATTAAAAAGATTCCAACAGTTCTCGAGTTACTTATGATTACAGATGACATGTTTTCCCCCCTTGTACCCTAAATCTAATTAGTATGTATGCTATCAGCTTTTAATTAATTGTATCTATTCACCGGAACATTCGTTTGCCTTGTGTTCAAGTTGTTATTTACGCCTGAAACTTGTGTAATACATTTGTAAACACACGCAAGCAGCAGTGTCATGTCATAGTACATGTACATGTGTCAATTGGTTTTGAATTAAAACTCATGGTTAACACGTTAGGGTGTCTTAATTTGCCTTTGTTTTGATACATTACATCATACATGTATAGCAATATTATAATTTATAATTATGTATCATTAAATAAAATGTTCTAAAGCCCATTCTGAATGTCTGAATCTTGTTTTCAAAATCTTTGACTCAACATAACACTAAAATCTGTGTTCATAATTATGACTAAATTCAATTTTCTTTAGAAAAAAAAAAAAATTTTATTAAAAAGGTTTTACAGCACTTTAATCAAGTTAATGAAATACACAATGCTATCATTCTCAGAAACTTCAACATTTTTTAAAAACCACATAAACAATTCCTGGAGAACCAGAACAAACACAATGTATTTAAAAGATAACATACATTATTTCTCATGATGTCACTATTGTCAGAAAGCCACAATTCTTCAACTTAGAACAGGACATTGCCAACCAAATGCAATATGTTGTACACATTAAAGATCAGCATCACTGCTTCCTGTGAATGTGGAGACATCCCTCAAACTCCAGAACATGTCCTTATGGCATGTCACTCTTAATCTTATTCCCAGCTCAGGCAAACAATATGGCCCTCAGATACAACCTGGAGCAAAAATTGTGGGGCACCCTGGAAACCTTACAACAGACCTCCTCTTACACCGAGGAGGCCAAACTGAAAATTTAAAAGATTTGGGCAGATTCAAAATGAACCAAAAAGAAAAGGAAGAAACAGACAATGCATCATTTTATTTTAAAAAAATTAGTAAAGTATTTCTTTAGTTAAGCTTTCACTAATTATGAGATACGAAATTACACTGCAGAACTTTTACTTAGGGCTTTCAGACTTTGGAAAATTCGAAAGGGAAATCTTTAAGCATAAATTTGTGATTTATGAATTAACTAAATCGAAAGAAATCTGTTATATGTGTATATCTAAACCACCTACTCCTATTCTGACTCTTCGATATCGTATTTTGTTAATTTTTTTATTTCCTGTAATGTCCTTTGCTACAAGTTGTACACAATCCGTTTCCCTAAAAAAAAAAACGATTTTCTATATTCGCCACTATTAAAAAAAAATACAAAAATGTAGTTTCATAATGAACATGGCCAGTGAAAGCTACAGTATATGTGTACAAAGGAAAAAATATCCGCCAACTACGAGAAGGAATTTATTTGTACTAAAATGAAAAAAGTTGGTACGGTGAATAGTAAACCGCTCTCCTATGAAGTATGAACAACTTTGTGAAAACACCATATTTTTTTGTTATGAAACAAGATGGCTGCGCCCTTCATCCAAACTCTGTGCCCAAGGCTCTTCAGTCTATCTGTCAGGAATTCTTCTATTCGTAGCAAAATACAGTCTATACGGCCTCAAAACTGCCCAAGACATTTTAGTTTCAAAATTCTCACACCTAGTCTAAAACCAAGCATTAAAAGAATCGCCGCCACAGGAAGTACCGCAGTTGTGCTTGCTACCACAGTTCACTATTATCTCCAGTCTCATAAAGTTATTGCTGAAGACTCTTTATTTGAAGATCAAGAACGGCCCACTTTCAAGCCTTCTAGAGAGGTAATGAATCTAATCATAAATTTTCCGCTGCATATAGATCTCCATCCTATGTCTATCTTTTTTGTTTGTTTTTGTAGACTGCTGTTTTAGGTCTAGATCTAGATCTAGATCTACGAGGGGTGTTCATTATGTCCTTAGCTTGACCTTGAAGCAGTTGTACTAGAGTAAAGAAATTTTGTGGGTAGCTAGATCGTCTATGTTGAACACGGCATGCAAAATTTGGGGAAAATCGGAATTTTTATTCTGCACCTTTTAGCGCATCAAGTAAAACAAGTTGTCATTTGTTGTTTACAAATTGTCTGCCATGGAGGCCGTTGAATATCGCTCTGTCATCAAATTCCTTCACTTAAAAGGACAAACCCCCACGGAAATTCATCAACAGATGGTAGAAGTTTATGCTGAAAAGTGCCCTAACTACAGTACGGTGACTCATTGGGTGAGAAAGTTCAAATCTGGCTTTTTGTCAGTGATGGATGAACCTCGCGAAGGCCGGCCAACATCTGTTGTGACTGAGAAAAACGTGTCCACTGTGGAGGGACTAGTAAAGCAGGACAGGCGAATAACAGTCAAACAGTTAGCAAGTGAAACCAGGATCAGCGTAGGTTCAGTTGAAAAGATTCTTCATGATCACCTCAATCTGAACAAGGTCTCAGCTCGATGGGTACCAAGGTTATTGACCGCTGATCAGAAGAAAGAGAGGGCTGATTGTTGCAAACATCTTCTTCGGTTAGAAGCAAATGACGACTTGTTCTTTCAGAAAATTGTAACCATGGATGAGACTTGGATCTATCAATTCGATCCAGAGCCGAAAAACGCGTCTATGCAATGGAAAAGACCCTCATCGCCCCCACCAAAGAAAGCAAAGGTCACACAATCAAGTGGCAAGGTCATGCTGTCTTGTTTCTGGGACTGTGAGGGCATCATAATGACTGACTACATGGAAAAGGGGAAAACAATCACTGGAGAGTATTATTCAGGGTTGCTAAAAAGACTGAGATCTGAATTAGTAAGAAGAAGACGGGGAAAGCTTCGAAACGGAGTCCTGCTTTTGCATGATAACGCTCCTGCTCATCGAGCACGACAAGCCGTTGAGACAGCTGATCAGTGTGGCTATGAAATTCTTCCCCATCCACCATATTCACCGGATTTAGCTCCATCAGACTTCTGTCTGTTCCCAAACCTTAAGAAATCCATAAAAGGGCGCCGTTTTGAAGACATTGAAGAGCGATTTCTGCTGTGGAAGAGTGGTTTCAAGCGCAAAATGACACGTTTTACTCTCAAGGACTTTTCAAGGTCAAGGAAATTTGGCAGAAATGTGTAACTATGCAGGGTGACTATGTAGAGAAATGGCAGAAATGTGTAACTATGCAGGGTGACTATGTAGAGAAATAAATGTAAGTGTGCCAAATTTTAAGTCTCTGGGTTTATTCCTTCATTGTCATGCTAAGAACATAGTGAACACCCCTCGTACAAGCAATATTGAGAGAAGACATGATAGATCATATCCTAGACCACTCTATTACTACGAAGCTGGTCTTCTAAGTCTAATATAGGGGTTCCTAATTTGGGAGGTTCTAAAGTGGAAAGTGGGGATGGAGGAAGACAGATAAAACAAATCTTCCATTCTACACTTTAAGATTTATTTCATACGTTTCATTTTCTATTTAAGAGGGGGTGGGGGTGATATAGAAGAAAGTGCAGCTGGTAGGGTTGTATAGTTTTAAACTGGGGTATCACCCTAATGTTATTTTAATTGGGTACCTCTCCACCATTCCCACTACTACCGTGACTATTGTAGCTCCTCCGACCACCAACAAAACTGACACAACAATTACTGCTACCTCTGCAGGGGTACTTATTAATAATAAATTGATACTGCCAATAATACCCTTACGTCATTATCATTACCATCGCTACCGCTACCACCAACCTTGCCATCATAACCACTACCACTACTAGTACTACCAGCATCACTTCTACAAACACCGTCACCATTCTTTCTACTATCATCCTTTCTTATACTACCACAACCATACCCGTTATAACTATTTTCAATAATCCTTTGTTGGGAAAATGAGTATTAATTATTATTATTATCATAATCATCATCACAACCATTACTATCATCATCACCACCACCACCACAATAATTATCATTATTTCTACTGCCATTACTGCCTTTGTCATCGTTATTACATGCATTACCACTACCACCACTACCACTACTATTATTATAACCACTACTATCACTATTATCGCTCCCATTATCATTGTTTAAATGTTATTACTCTTCACTACTATCATTATCATCATCACCACCACTATTAAAAGTATTATTATCTTTTTTACCGTTGACACCATTGCAGTAATACAACCAACAAACTATTATCACTTCCACCACCATCACTGTTGTTGCTGCTGCTGCTATTATTATTATTATTATTATTATTATTATTATTATGCTACTGCTACTACTACTACTACTACTACTACTACTACTACTACTACTACTACTACTACTACTACTACTACTACTACTACTACTACTACTACTACTACTACTGTTGTTACCATCACCACTATCCCTGTTTTTATTATTATGGTGTAATATTAAGTATCACTACTACGATTACATGTATTATTGTTTGGCTCTTCTTCAAGAGGAAGACAAAAAACAAAACAAACAAAGACAAAAACACACACAAAAACATAACGAAACGACATAGGTTTAGTGACAAACAAACATAACAAAACAACAACAACAACAACAGCAACAAATTTAAAGCTTAGAAGCAGTGTTGTATACAACCTGGATAACTTTCGCACATTACCCACCAGCATCAAAGAGAGGCCTAACAATGTTGGCTATGCTGAAGACGTTCCTGTATAACACAGAGGAGTGCCTTAGGTTGAACGTTAAATTGAAAGCTACAAAGTGAATATCGCAGACAGCTCAATATGTCTAAAAAAAAAACAACAACAACAAAACAAACCATAGTATTAGATAATGAGGAAAAAAAAGCATAAAGAGACTAGCAAATACTTAATGAAATCGCAACAGCTGCTGAATCCGACCACGGAAGGATCAATACTCAGTCTGTACAATGAACATGTATTTGGAAGAAGAGATTGATTCAAATGGCGGTTATGCACGGCGTGTTCTGAGAGAGAGAGAGAGAGAGAGAGAGAGAGAGAGAGAGAGAGAGAGAGAGAGAGAGAGAGAGAGAGAGAGAGAGAGAGAGAGAGAGAGAGAGAGAGAGAGAGAGAGAGAGAGAGAGAGAGAGAGAGAGAGAGAGAGAGAGAAGAGAGAGAGATTTGGATTTAATAGAAAAAATGGGAAGTGAGACTAAGAGAATGAGATGAGGGGGGCGAATTGGCTCAGGTGGTAGAGCGTTGGTCTACAGATCTCCCCCTCGCTCTATAGAGAAAAAATAGAGAGGATGAGAAAAAGGGAGAAAGGTGAGGCAGGGAAAACAAGTGAGAACGATAGAGAGAGAGGGAGAGAGAGAGAGAGAGAGAGAGAGAGAGAGAGAGAGAGAGAGAGAGAAAGAAGCATTTTAAACTTTTGAGACGCCCCCTCTCCCTCAACCTGACGTTAAACCGAAAAATCGACCTTGTCCCGTGAACCACAATGGCCGCCATGTCATAAAGGAAGTTTGGTGGAGGCGCTATCCGCAATTTACACAGGGCAACACACCAGTGCCAACTACATGTGTTAGGTATGCCTCGACCGTAACTACCACGGTGACTGCTACTGCTCGTGTCGACTGCTTTATGGTTTACATGATCCACACAGCCAATGCAAGATTATTCACTGAAAGTTGGCTGTTCTAAAAAAAAAAATTTTTTTTCTGAGAATACGCCATGACAAAAAACAAAACAACAACTTCAACAACAACGCAGCACCTTCTTTAAAAAAAAGTATTGGGAGAAAAACGGATGTCGGTGAAGAGACGAACTGTATCAGTGTTCAGTTTGAGACAAATCGTGGGACAACCACTCAAGAACTGAAGCTTTTCATTTATATTGTAAGTCTTGAGCTAAAACAATGATAATCCACCACGTGTTAAGCCCACCCTATGAGCTACATAGATTACTCTTTCATCGGAAATATATACTACCATCTTGAGACCAGGACTTCATGCATTAAATACATGTACAGGTTCATCTTCGAAAACAAAATTGCAATGGTATCTGACAGAAATACACTAACACATGGCATTCAGGAATCATTGCATGTCCCCGCCAAACGTGACTATAATTTAATTCCTAGTATCAGAGCCTTCAACACCCCACAAACCTCACAAACATGTTGATCCATCCCGTCATTAAGCAGGGTTGTTATGATGTGGCTACCCCGGAGCCTGCATGTAAGGTCTAAGGAAGCGATCATTCACCCACCCTGACGGCAGATAATCACAGAGCAGATAATCCATCCCAGATGGCAAGAGCGTTGTTACCACCTGAGGGGCGTCTGGCTACATAGTACATGGCTGGTCTTTGTTACACCTGCCTGTGTGTACCCACTGTGCTGCGAGTCGGCCTCACCCCTACAGGTTACTTAAACTTCTTACACAGTTTAGTTGAATTAGTTTAACTTCCAAAGTGAGCATTGTATGGACTGTACTGTGGACGGGCTCCAAGACTAATGTCTGATAATTTTATGTGCTGCATCACACGAAAAGTGGGGTTACCATGACTCCCCAGTCCTGTCTAAGGCAGTCACATACTGATACCGACTCAGCCAGTTAACATTTTACACAAGTAACATGTTGTTTTCTCCCAATTTCTTTCTCGCAATATAAATCACGAACCACTTGCAAAAGGCACAATGGCCATTTTGTTGTGCTCATCTGAGATGAAATATTGGACAGCATTTGTTTACACTCAACTGAAATAAAAAAAAAGAAAATATTCAAGCCCCGTTAATCGTCTTTGAATGGTACATATCGCGGCTAAACACTATAAGGCTAACTGCTCGAACTCCCATCCCTTACCCCACCAGTGAGTTCTTTCCCCTTTCAGTTGTGATATTACCCAAAATGAAGAGGACATTGTTTTCTTGGGTCTAAATTAGAACGATTATCACCGGTTTCGCATGTCATCGCCAAGTCTTCTAAGACCTGAGGAGTAAATCAAATCCTGCGATAATAATCTATCTCCAGCGAAGTAGGCTCCCACCCACAAGGAAATGGAGCATATTCATTTGGTTTACGTTATGATGCCCGACAAAACGGTCTCTTATTCTTAAAAATGCGCCTTTGTTTCCACACCTCCCTGGAATCATTGGAGAAACCTTGGTAAATTTACGGGGCATAAAACCAAGTTTGCTATTAGAATTGCCAGTTGAATTAATTTAACCACAGTGGATATTAAGTAGGGCCAATTCTACTGAAAACCTGTCACCACACACTTATGTAAGCCTGTCTTTTTCCCTTCCAATTATCGTAAAAGGTATTATAAAATTAGAGAACAAAATACGCAGGTTTAATAGGACCTCTTCGATTTACCCCCCCCCCCACACACACACACAAACACCCTAGGTTAACAGTAACACGGTTACGGTTTTGATTACTACATGTACGGGTATTAGTTAGGACAGAGATCGAAGGGTGGAATGTCGACAGACCATCGACACTAACATATATCTTTGCCGGGGTTATCAAGAGGTTTTGCCTGTCTGTAGGTTTTAGAGGATATTCTGAGCAAGAGAAAGGAACACAACGTGGTCTGAAAATAAGACCAGTAATAATATATACTTAAGGGACACATAGAAGGAAAAACAAAACAACCAAAACTACATGTACACACAAGGCTAACAGGTATGGAAAATAGACGGTTTATGTTCGTCTACACACAGGAGATACGGTATGAAAGAAAAGAACAGAATCATGTTACACTCAAGGCGTTATCGTTGAGTACTGGTGTATTTTAAACAAACATCGACATTAATAAACCATATCTGCGCAAGCGCTGTATGAGAAAAAAAAACCCAACTGAGTGATGATGCTTTCAGAGGCGACAATCCATGAGAACGTGCATGTTTTATCGGAAAAGTAATGAACACACGCAAAAGCCTATTATTTGATCTGCTACGTTCAAAAACTTTTTACGCGATTATCACTTTTATCAGCTTTATAAACTAGGTGGGCCCATTCATAGTTTAATTATATTCTATCAACTAATGATCTCGAGAGAACTATTAAAAAAGAAAACCCAGAAGGGATAATGAAACAACACAGGGTGAGACATGAGCCAAAAAATTGGTACAGTTTATGAGGAAATAGAAGAAGAAAAATATCGGCCGTGACATTTTAATCGTGTGCTCTTATTAGTTTTAATTTCCTAAGTACTACCCTTTTCTAAATCACACCAACAAATCACCACCACCACCACCAAAAGAAAAAAGAAAAAAAAACAACAACACAGAATGTGTAGTACTCACATATTCCTTGACGTTCTTGGTGCGCACTGCCTTATAGGAAGCATATGCCGGGTAGAGGGTGCCAAACACCAGTCTGAAACCAAGGTAGACATAGGGCACGATCAGAGCTTCCATGTGGAGAAACACATCACGACACACGACCATGTTCATGGCGAGACAGTTTGTTTGTATAGTAGATACTTGCTAATACATGTACACGCACCAGGCATTATGGCACCTTTATGTGAGCTACTTTTGGGAAATAACCTGTTAGCAGTAGAACAAATTAACAACAGCACCAAGGCTACGACACATATATAATTATAGACCCGTCACTGAAAAGAAAACCATTAAAAACAACAACAACCGAGGAAGACATTCAGCATCAAAACAGATACGCAGCACAATGCACGAGCTATACGCATCTAGTAATAATAACTAGTATCTATCGGATAATTATGTTATACATGTACATGCATTAAAAAAACAACGTATGTCACTGTAAAATATTTCTCACATAGTTATCCATGCGGCACGCTTAAGACACCCATAGAGTTTATGCAAGATCCCCCCCCCCCCCCAAAGAAGCAATCGATAATAAAACATGTACTTAAAAAAAACAGCTATCGTGCATAACGCATATGTAATCGTTTACTTTAAATAATAATGATGCTGCCAACAGAAAAATATATAAGTCCTTACACTATTCTAAGATTTTGTCGTTTGAACAAACAAACGAAACTAGATGGGATCGCACAATGTTTAACAAGACACGTGTATGTTTGCGTGCTTCTATGCATAAAAGAGAATATCACGCAGCTGAGGTTCAGATAAGAAAATATGTATATATTATACTAGCACAAATAGATTCTAGGTTTTACTAGCACAGACTTCACAAGATGGTCCACAATAAGTAGAACCCATTAACCGCCAACACCACCAAAAGAAGTAGCCTTGCACTACGTGTGCATGAACTACAGTACTAGATCTACCTGTTAAATTTAAAAACCAAGTTGGGGTGCCATCAAGGGAGGCAACATTGTGGTAGGAAGACGAGCGACACGGAGCCAGCGCGCAGTGCTTCCACAAGCTCCAGTCTAGCCAGAAACAAGAGGCATTAGCAAAATGTAACACTCTGCTAATATGCTGGCTCACCAGGAAAGAACGCTGGGGCGATGAGTAGCACCGAAGATAGACTCAAAGAGCATGAAGGCGAACATACACCCAAGGCCTGCGACAGGTGAGCACAGTACTGGACTACCTCACCTGGGAGTCCACAGGGATAGCTGGACACATAGTAGCCTTACTAACCAAGGGACACTGATTTCTACCCGCTTTGAACAAGAAACTACCTCTGGCTAGATACCATGAAAGTAAATACCGAATTACAAACCATACACAATTGGTAGAAAATAGGCAGGGTGTATAATTTGATCCCTGTAGAGAGAGGAAGAAGAAATAAAAAAAAAAAAAAAAACAACAACAAACAAAACAAAAACCAACACACACAACCCACCACAAAACATTTGAATCTGCGTTCTGCGCATACAGCCGAAAAAAAGCTTACCTCCGTAGACATACAATCATTGAATAAAAAAAGTTCAACTTTTAAAAAGTTTTATATGAAGCCGAAAAATTATCGTTCTCGCCTTGCAATCACGTAACAGAGTTTTTAACTTGCAAATTCTAAATTTTAAAAAGTATTTCTTAATTGAAATGTGTTCTGGATTTGCCACTAAGAACCCGAGATGTTTCAACTCAGTTTACTCTCGATGAAATCGATATGGCAATTACCCGCATATCACACCCGATACTTGGCTCAACTGACTTAACAACAGCCAGTATGCAACATTTCTTACTCTCTCGGTAGCAGCGCCGAGGATTATTACATGTCTGCGATCAGATTCCGGCATTATGTCACAAATATGTGTCTGGTGGTGGTTTAGAGCAAGAAATTTTTACTACAGTCATGTACCCACAGTTGAGCTCCATGGGTATATGATTTCTAAGAAGATAAATGAGCACTCAAGTGGGTAATCTCATGGTTCTAAAAGTAGCAGTACAGTACCTTACTAATTCCTGTCTGACAAGCGCAGCGTGCAGAAAAGTTTCGCACCATCTATTAATAAGAACGGTTTTAATTTTAGTGAATATAAGTGAAGGTACGTGTGTAAGACCCCCCCCCCCCCCCCCACACACACACACAATAACGAACAACAAAATAAAAACACCAAAACAATAACAACACTCGGTCTGGTATATTGATGATTAATAAAGCACGCAACGCGTACCTCATTTACTTCTGTTACGTTGATGAAACAAAGCGAAAAGGGGGTTAGCATTAACCCAGAAAAGATAGATTTTGTGGGTCAAGTACAAAAGGAAGAAAGTAGTCCCAAACCGTTTCTAGTTCGCCTGGCAAGCTGAAAAGAGCGACTGAGGCCAATCGATAACTCGGCTGACGATAGTACTGGTAGTAGGTTGAGCTATCGAAAGGCAAAGCTGTTGCGTCAATACCCCTTTACTAGAGCCGCCCTTTTCCCTTTTCATTCCCACTCCATAGAAGCGCGCAAGCAACGCTCCACACGGACAGCTAATGTGTGTATTTTCCCCACTATCTGTTTCAGGCATACATTTCTATTAATAGAAACACGTGGATTCAGGTCACAACACACTGTTGGCACGGGACAGGACCTTTCGTAGACAACCGCGCGCCCTCGTACCACCAGCGACTGCTGTAGTATAATAAAAGTCACCAATCTTAACCTATCAGAGACGCATGTGCAGTCACTGTTAAAAAAACAACAAAACAACACAACAAACAAACAAGCTTGTCAGTCAAGCGTTCACAAAAAACCCCAACAAAACAAAACAGACATTCTTACACACCAGTACCTATAAGTATTAAAGAGTATAAAAAAAAACAACAACAACAACTGACATATGAGCGAAAGGTACTAGTGCAGACCGTACTGCGCTGTCAACACATTGTACACGTGCCTCTAGAAGCTCGTACAATTTCAGTACACGGTGATGGATTTTTGAATATCGCTGTCACTTCTAAGTTGATGGAGACTAAAAAAGAATGATACGCAATCTTTATAATTAATGTCCACCTCCACGATCCTTCACCAGACGTACATAGCAATTGATTGGTCAACATTTATACTTTCTTCGATATGCTGATTTGTCAAATACACAACATCCAATATTAACAGGCAAACTCCAATTTTGCTCCCGAGTATTAAATAAATGGAACTATAGGATTTATGACATACCAATATCTTCCAAATTTTATCACCCAACTAAAGAACTTTATATAAAGCACCAAGGAATTTGTTTTTCATTTAAAAAGTATATCAATCCATTTAGTATTAAGAAATAAAGAAAAGAAAAATTTAAAAATGTATTTGTCAGTTTCATAAAAAAATATTTTTAAAGCATTTGAATTAAATAAAAATCTGATGTTTACACTGGATAGTCTTATAACTTTTAACGTTAGATTGAAACAAAGACAGTGGTAAATCCACTGTGTTCGTTGTGGGTTCTGCTTTGATACCGTCTTTCCAGGTACCTTGGTTTATAATGAAGCTTATATGTGTTTCAAATTGAAATCTTAAAGTAGTAAATGGTTAAAACGGTTGATATTTTTTACCAGGTTATGAAACAATCATTTGCAAAATGATTACATTTCCATTCATTTCTGGTATAGAAAAACAAAAATAATTTTGTTGCGAAAATTTAAGTATCTATTGTAAACAATATTTGCCATCAAGGAGTTTTAAATCAGCATAACATGGTGTGATAAAACTAAAAATATTAATTTAATGTTCTCCATGGGAAATATACACAGCTGTATAAAGTTCTATTTCTTCTGTCTACTTAAGCTGTGCACTGCGGGCGCACTTAATTACAGCATCAGTTTAATCTTGACAAGTGACTTAGATACAGGTGCACCGGTTCCTTTATGCGACTAAGTGCAAGAATAGGACACCTTTAGCTTTGACAAAGATAGAGATGTTTACTTCTTGCATCGAGCCGTTGCACTGTCTCGCATTGTCATGATTTGTGCGAGGCGTCTACGTGGAATATCTAATAAAACAAAGATTTTTACTAAGTCATCATTCTGCAACCATCCAAGCCTGGGTTATACTTGATTCTCCACCATAATTTCCTGCTTTTCTTTCTAGCTTGTGTGAGTGTGAGAAGTTAATTAAATATGGTTGAATTTTTAGCCAAATTATTTATGAAAATTTATTTTAGTACATTTTTTTAGTGCTAAGTATAACAGAGTGCACTAAGTATTAACATTTTTTTTACTGCATCGGAAAGTGTAAGATTTTAGTTTTACTGGGATGTATATTTTTCTTTTACTAGCAGTTTTAACAGCATACAAGGCACAGACGTTTAGGCTGTTACGAACAATGGAACATTCCAAAGTTCATTCACTTTTAAGCTAAATTTGTGCACGATTGGTGTCACTCGAAAGCAGGAAATCAATAGGAGAAATAATTTATAATGCTCTACTCTTTCTGGTGAGTTTTAATATATGATTTAAACTTTAAAAATGAGATTAAAGACACACATCACAATACCTGAGTGAAATGCTACGATGGTATGATAGCTATTAAAACGAGATGCAGTGCCATTTGTTTACAAACCAACCGTGCAATATTAAACAAATAAAGACAAATGGTGCACATTTATAGATGACAGAAAACAGATGAGTGCCATATCCACCCAGAATGCAACTTTAACTGAAAGCACAACTACTGATCCAGATTGTCACACATCGACTCATCTAGCGGATCCTGTCATAACTAAAAGAAACATTGCAAATAATTCACCACAACCAATCGAACAGTTTAAACATTTAAATTTACACTCAGCTAAACAAATTATTGATAATCTGCACCAAATGCCATCTTTAAGTTTATCTAAGAAATTTTGACTCCTGGGAAGTCAACCAAAGGATTGAGAGGTGACATTGAAAAGGTAGATTCTGCAGTTTAAAATTGCGTATGACAACCTAGGAAGAATTCATCAAAATAACTGTAGAGATTGGAAACTCAGTCATAAGAAGAAGGTAGCGTCAATTGACACAGAGTAGCTATACATGTGCCCTTTGATAAATCGTCAACTGACACCTGTAGATTACCTCTGTGCCCATTGACATAACGTCAGGTGACAGAGTGCTTTTGTTAAAGCAACAGAGTGAACGTAGGAACACAGAGAGGTTTTATTACTGTCACAGAGTGGTCTTATTATTGACATAGTGAGTATATCGACACAGAGTGATAAAACATCCTTAAAGGCAATGAAACTATTATTATCATCGCCACCATCAAGAACATATTATCATCATCATCATTATGAAAAATACCCAATACTATTATTATGATTATTATTATCATTATACATTATTGACCCAAAGAGAGAGTTTATCGACAAACCGTTATTTTATTATTGACACACAGTGAGGACTGAGTTCATTGACACAGAGTGATTTTATTATCAACACAGAGTGATTTCTTGGCAACGCAACCAAAAAAATTCATTACTGACACAGAGTGATTTTATTACTGACAGTGAGACAGAATGATTTTGTTATAGAGTGATTTCATTATTGTCACAGAGTGTCTTTATTTTTGACGCAGTGTGGGTTTATCGTCACTCTTCAGGGAAGTTGTTTTGTTATTTGTACAAATTGAGTTTACATATCGACATAAATCGGATTTCTTACTGACACTGAGGGATACAAAATACAGAAATCTGTATTCATCCCTCAAGGGGAAATTAAAGTACACGCTCTTCATACATCAAACGAAATTATAAAAGTTACAACGATATGAAAATAAAAAAGTAAAATTTCGACATGAAGATCAACAATAATTTACATACTATATAAATCATATGAGAAAGGAAAGCCAGGAGAAGAGAAGGCTGAGAGAGAGAGAGAGAGAGAGAGAGAGAGAGAGAGAGAGAGAGAGAGAGAGAGAGATTGGAGACAATGAGTGACATAGTCAACTTGTATGATCCATCACAGTAGACAAAGTGGGCTATGTTTGATTTGGATTTTGCTTTTTCTTTAGGAACAGTAGGCTACGTTGCCTATGATTCTGTCTTGAAAATAAGTTTCTTTTGGATTTTATAACCCACAAAAGACAAATTCAACAAATGATATGAAGCACAATTTGTTATGGAAATGAAGCCATGAATGATCCCTTCAACCGAACTGGAGTACATGTAGAACTAGAGGACGCTGGTCTGTAGCATAGCCTGTACAGTTGAGTGAAACAAACGATAAAATTTTTTAAAGAAAACAAAAACCAAACGTGCTTTACGGCGCAAACTAGTTTTATTTTCAACCTGTGTCAGTAGAGATTGATCTACTCTGTGTCAATTGAAATTACCTTAAGGAAACATGACCAACATAACCGTATCTAACTTTTGATTGCGCAAAAGCAAAAACTTTGAAAAAGTGTAGCCTAAATTATAGGCCTAGAACCTTAAATATCACCTCGTCCACGTAAAATATGACCATTGATTGATCCCAGTAATATGGTTGAGAAATATTGCCTCACGAACTCATAGATCTACTACATCTCGATCATACTTTTGCGTTGGAAGCTGTTCTACCCTAGAGCCACTGCGCCTAGTCAGGAACACATAAGATTCTGTACCTAGTATCTAGATTCTAGATGTAGATGCTAATAAAAATAGATCTTGTTCAATACATATTAGACTCCACAGACATTTAGAATCTAAATCTGGATCTAGACGCAGGCCTTTGTCTTTGAGAAGACTAGATTAGATCTAAATCTAGATCTACTCTTGAGCAAGCCAACACTAAAGTTTACGTCCTTTAAAACTAAGGCTAGAATTTAAAATTGGACAAGATGCAGAAAGAATTAGATCTAGATCTAGATCTAGATATACTTACATGACAAGTCTTGAGATAATCGCAGAAACCATACCTGAAAATAAACCTCTCTACTTTTACTTCTTTCTTCAATCTCAGTCTAAATAAGTAATGGGTTATTATGATTCATGTAGGGCCTACTCTTAAATCTAAAATTTTACCCTAGACACTGAAATTCATTAAAGTAAGGCAGCCATCTTGTGACGTCATTGTTCATGTGACCAAAACAATTCAAAAACATGCTGGCGTCTGGCGAAAGCTAGCCTAGCCTAGGACCTCTGTTATGTTGAAAATTTTCTCACATCAACTTGATATGGTTCAAACGATAATTTTGCTGATGAGTGTGTCCATTAATCAATTAAAATCTAATGAAAATAATTCTGGGGTATTTAGGTCAAACCAGTAACGACAGGAAACCAACCCATTCTTGTTTTTTTATCGTAATAATTAAGTATTTAAAAAAAAAAAAAATTAAGGTTGGATTTCAAATTGATCATAAACACAAGCAGATCTATTATGTTGGTTTTTTTTTATAATTTGGGTTGATATGCATATAAGTCCATGCGGTTTTTATGTTTCGGAATGCGTGATGTTTTTACACGTCTGCTAGGGCTAACAGCACAATCAATATAAAACTAGATCTAGCTCTAGGGAAATAAAATAAATTAATAGATCTCTATGTATTATTTCAAACTGAAAACTAATAGAATGTACAAAAATTACATAAAACATGTACATCTCACAAAGCCTAACAAAACGTTAAATAAAACAAAATTGAATAAGCGCGCTGTAAGTACTAGATAGGATTGGCGGAAGGACACAATTATTTGACCTTTTGACCTACCAGATGTGAGTGTATTCATCCACAACGTAATCTGGAGTAGTGACATTCTTCAGGGTGGTGTGTTAGTTTCTCTTGGAAATTTTCACGATTTTAAATGTCATATTGGACTATAATGTAAGAAATGTCTGTCAAAACTCGGGAAGAACTTGTTGGAAAACGGTTCACTTCAGTGAAAAGTGATAATAAGCTTAAATTATCAAAGGTTTCTGAATGGGAATGGCGGTCTGGTTTTGTACGTGCTGTTTCTACTCGAGATACTAGCAGCGCGGATTTCACGGTAAGTGTTCAGTTGACCTTTATTTTTTTCAAATTGTTAGAATCCTAGACTCTTCTTGAACTCTAAGTAGAGCCTATAGACCGAGATCTGCTCCAAAAATAAAGATTAGTTTAGATGCAAATTACATTTAGTCTAGATCAGAAAATATTCTAGAGCTAGAATCTGATACTCTAAACCTAGATCCCCATGTTTCAGGCCTTGTAAAATACCCATGTACAAGTGAGTCGGGACTGGAGTTGCAACTATTGGGCTAGATTAGACTAGATCTAGATAGGCCAACTTGATACATTAGGCTTAGACTTTAAGAAGTAGGCACTAGTAACGGCACTCCTTGAGTTTTGTGGTCCCTAGCCAGTGGGAGATCAAATGGGTGGGTGGGCGGAATTCGAGGGGCGATTGGGTAATATTCGATTACATCAGAGTCAGTCAACATGTGGAAAGAGAGAGACAGGCACACAGACTAACAGAACAAGCGAGTGTGAGAGACAGATAGATTTTTAGAGTTTCAATTGCTTAAAATATCAATTTTATGTGCTTTAGTGTATGTTTGTCCTCACACCCCTTCCCCGCCTGCATTGTATCCGTGTTCAAATAAACAATTGACTACAATCAAATCGTTCCCCTTCTTTTTTAATCAAACAAATCATGCCAATACAATAATAAAATACAACAACAAAAGACATGGTGAACAGCTTGCAGGTGTTTTATTCAATTTTTTTTTTTTTTTAAATAGCTAAAAGACACCCTGGAGTAAGCTGGCAGGTATTTTATTCAATTTTAGTAATCGAATTCCGCCCGCCCACCCATTTGATTGCCCACAGGCTAGGGACCACAAAACTCAAGGAGTGCCCAGTGGAAAGGATAGGCTAGATCTGGATCTAGATTCTACATCTAGATCTACGTATCAGTCATCAGATCTCTAGCCTACAATCTACATGCCTAACTGTTAGATTCTAGATCTAGATCTATATGAGTTTCATATTTTTGCAATATTTGGTCTCTTGAAATAAATGTTCTGTTCAATTTCTTCAGATTATCAATGAATAGCCTGTGTCTGAAAGAAATAGGCAAACATTTTTTTTAGATTGTAGATCCAGTTGGGGCAGTACTGTCACTAGTCAGTCTTATAAATTGTAAGTCCAGTTGATAAATAATAAGGATTGACAGGGGTGGCAAAACCATCACTAGACTACAGTATGTGGGAAAGATGTTGATTTTCTGAATGTGGTAGGGTTTACAGGTTAAATCATGTAATCTATAGCCTACTGTAGATCGCTAACCCTTTCTTGTTAGAAAAAAGCAATTAAATTGCACTCTAATTGACCATTTATAGACAACTGTTGGTATAATGGCTTAATTTTATTATAAAAATGTTTGTGGAGGGACGCCTGCTTGACTTATCTTTGAAATTTTTTAAATTCCCTTAGACATCTAAATGTAACACATTTGTAAATCTCAACTCGCTAATACTCAGTATTAAAATACTTTTACTAAAGCACTTATTTTTGAATTTGATATATTGTATACTATTTAAAAGTAGATGTAATTTTCACTTCAGTTCATTTGTGACAAATTAATGCTGTTGTGTAATTACATTCATAAAAAAAAATACCACAATTATGGGATCTGTAGGCTGATAATTGTAATGCATTGTTAAATTGGTATTAATATTCCCCATTGTTTTTACTTACAGTAGGCTCTTTGAACATTAAATTCATTTGGCAATATTGTCCAATATAGTATTATGTGTATCAATACTAGTTTTAAAATAAGTATTTATAAATATAAACCAATGCCCTTAGATACAGCTGATTATAAACCAATGTTTAGTGCCTTCCTTCTAGTTCTACTGCCTTTGGTTGTAATAATTTTTTTTTTCGAAAATGAAATGCGTCTTTATTTTTTAGTTTGTTGGTCCGGTTTCGATAGGTACTTGATGAAGTGCTATTAGCTGTAGTTGCAATTTTTTTTTCAATGGCAAGGATTTAAAAAAATTATTTCTCTTGGTCCTAATAATTTGTAAATTCTATTTCCGTCGTCACACTTGAGAATTGAGAAGTGACAAGGGTAATCAGCTTCCAAAAATCATTTTATAAAAGAGATGCTGCAGTGGGTATTGTAGGTAATGGTACGTCGAGGATATTATTTAATATCATTTTTGCTGCAGTTTTTCATGTAATGGCCAAACATCTCTTTTGTGTTGCTCTTCGTTACAAAAAAAAGGCTTGTTTAAATGCAGCTTGGAAAAGCTTTACCAATTCAAGTTCGTGGCTTCAAGTCTGTACTGTTTTGTCATAAAAATAAATTTACAATATATCAACTATCACCAAATTGGACTGACAATATTTTACATTTTGAGACGATGTTTAGTCGAATTGTTTTTTTAAACTGTACTTAGGTACGTGTAGTTTGGGTGGATACCTAGGATAAATACTGGCGCCAGAGTTTTCGCCGGTGCACCCTCTCATCAAATATAACGTTTTGGTTTACCGTGCTGTGTGAGTCACTTTCAGGCAAAGTTCTGACCATGTATACCGTTAAGTTGGGTACCGGGTATAGTACATAATTATACCAACAGTAAAAAGCTTTACTCTCGCTACCTAGTTACTAGTAGATACGGTTGTTCTGTTCTACATCTAGGACAATATTCACCCTGGCTGTAATTTTCACTCCAAACAGTCTTCAGGATAAAGTCTAAGAGGATAACAGGATTGCACAATGACTTGGTCAGAAGGGAAAAAAAGTTGTGTAGAGTTGCGTTTGTTTTTTAATCATTCTTTCCAGAGGTATTGACTTTCGCATAAATAATGGATCTGAGCATGTCCTTCACGTCTCGCTAGCTAAAACACCGAGGTGTGTATTGTGAGACCAGATGAAGTTTAAAAGAAATTATTTTTGGAGGCGTGGAGTAGCAATACGTCGAATTGCGCTCAACACAAATATATTTTTATCGCACTGGACAAAAGATTCCATAATATTTTTGCATTTGTCTCTTTTTTATCGCCTAGATTTTTTCTACTGTAGGTTTGCATATTCGAATGTGGTCTTTGTATTCTGAAAATAGTGAGTTCATTTAATTCTCCTTCCGATAGATACTTTTTGTACCACATGCGGAATCGCGATAAATTGTGAGATTTTAAATGTGCGAGATAGAAAACGAAACGATACATTTTTATTTTCGCCTTAATAATGTATCTACTTGTGGTACATGTATTAACAATATGTGGTTTTAGTAGCGGAAAACGAAATAGTTGATATCGGTTTAGAGGTAAAATTATTATTGTCATTATTAAGCTTTTAAGTCAGTTTTGTTATTTTTTTTTTGTAATCGTAGTTGCTACAACAGTCTTGCTTTTGTTGGATTAGGGATCACGATCCTCCAGAAATTTGTATGACTCTTGAGTCTGATGTTCGGACACCGCCATGTTTTTTTTTCTGGAAAAGAAATGCCAGTTACTATGTGCCTTTCAGCCCTCATTGGTTGCACAACGCCTAGATCCAAAGTCACGAGGACCATTAGTTTTGTTCAACTGGCATAATTATATGAGCGAACCCAACTAGCACTAGTTAACCAGCGGTTTTCGTGGTCGCACCTCGCATACTTCGGCTTATTTTTAAATGAAAATTTTAAGTTGTTAATTTCGAAAACGCGCCCTTCTGAACGACAGTTGTTTTCAGCTAGAGTGTATCTGACTCGGATCTATTGGTTATTTTAATGACGGAGCCTTGGCCAAACAGTACTAAGCTTGTTGATAATTAGGTATGCGAATTTAACATGCGCGCTCCTTTGGTAACTTTTATAAAAGAAAATAATCGCGGTCTGAATAAGCTAGAGCTAGATCTAACCGAGTTGGTACTTGTATTTTATGTGATAGCTCGGACGATCGTCACATTTTGCATCTAATTTAATGTAATTCTAAATTCATATACACTAGATCTATATCTGGGTTTTTGTTAATAATGTTACTGATATTCGCATGTATTGCTCCAATCTCTTGTTATAAAAACAACAACAAAAAACTCGTGTTTATTCCTTCATAAAATGGACGCACACAAGACAGTTAAAAATTTGCCGAAATTATTATTACCCGTAATGAAATTAGAGCAGATGTAGAGTAAAAATAAACTTCGATGAAGCATATATAAGTATAACACAAAAAATAATGGGTCTAATTGGAAGCCGGTAAAGAAAAAAATCGGTTTTACATATTGTTTACCGGCAAATTTGATATGTGCTAGCGAGACTCACTATTTCCTTTAATAAATCTAACAATTTATCATTTTATCATTCTCAGAGCCTCTTGGGTGGCATCCTATGATTCTCCATTTATACCAGTTCGTTTTTTTTTCCCCAAACGATAACTAAACCATTGACACAGCAACTCGAAAATTGCGATCATAGGATGAAACAGGGCTGCCACTCATCCTTGGATAGGCGAATAGTCCGTGGATCCGCCTATGTGACGTGTACCGTCCGTACATTGACCATTTTAGGGGATTCTCTGTGCCGCGATCTGGCAATTTTCCGTGAAATTTCAAACTGCTGAAGACTTACTCCAATCAAATTTCCGTTGGAAATGATTAAAGGTAGGCAGTGGTCATAATCTTTTGCTGATCCGCTATTTTTTCCGGGTTTTCCTCCTTTTTTTCAAAGTCCACAAATCACGGAATTTGCCTTTGAGCGGTATCGAAATGAAAACATCCGATCTAACCGGAAAACAACTGAAGTTGTCTGGGGGTCTTTGGACGGTATCGTTATTAATAGTATTACCCCATCGGTCCCGTGTGCGAGAAAAATTAATGTATTACTGAATCACAACGCAAATCGCTGGTTTACCTTTGAGCGGTATCGGTCTACAGTGTCAACTGATTGGATCCGTGTCTGTAAAACCAATGCGATACTGCAAATACGTGTATCTAAAAGCGTCAGTTACTCCCGCGACTGGAATTATGTCGAGAATAGGTTGCTTTCCTTTTGACATGCTCTCCTTTGATGTATGCATTGTAACACACTGTCTAGCACCAAGCTTTTCTAGTGCATCCGCGATCATACATTTTCAAAATAATATTACAGTTCAGGGACATGAAGTTTTTTCCACCTACGGGTCTAGTTTTGGTTATTATAAAAGATGACGGGAAAATCCGACAGCGAACTATTTTATTTTAAATTATAATGAAGTGATGAAAAAAAATCAATAACAAAGGAGCAGGTAAATCTAGTATTTAGTAAGATGTGGCTTCTGTAAAAAGTTAATAATTATAGGTGGAGCCGTCTTCGAGCCTTTAGCGAAGAACCCATCGATTTTACTAAAAAAAAAAATAGATAATACATGTAGTCATCTATATATCTTTCATTATTTATCTTCCCTGTCGATCCACGCCGCTTAGTTTGTTTTGCTGTTATCATTAATCACAAAACAATTTCGTTATCTACATAAACGTTACTTATCCTATGTTTCGATGGCTGAACTTGCAATGTGATCGGGATATCTTTCATTATTTATCTTCCCTGTCGAGCAACACAGCTTAGTTAGTTTTGCTGTTATCGTGCTAATCACAAACCAGTTTTGCTAAATCTACCTTTTTCTTTTAACGATATCTTATTTTTCGGTGGCTGAACTTGTAATAGCAGTAATTATGACCTTGATGGACCCAATTCGGTGTGGATTTAATTTTTTAGTCCTTAAATCTGAACCCAGCTTCACTGATACAGTGATAGGTAGTAGGGTGATAATTATAGATCAGTGCGCCCTGTCATGGTACGGGCGCCCGACCAGTCATGGTTAATGAAAATGCTCTCGCTGAACGAGGTTTGTCAAGGCTTTGTCCATCCACTGCGTTAGGTAGTCAGGCCCAACGCGCCAGAATTCCAAATGTCTCTGCTCCACGCCATGCTTTTGAAATTGAGCTAAACTATCGTGTCATCGCTTCATCTTCTCTTCTGCCTCCCTAGCCTTTTCCATTTCTTTGGTCCCTCTTAGTCTTATGTCCATCTGTTGTCTTGAGTCTGACTGAGATCGATTTCGCCTATTTGAATCTTTGTTTCCTCACAAAGTTTACTGCATCTTTCAGTTTTGGCATAACTCTGAATGTGGCTGTATTTATCGTGCTGTGTAAAAAACCGTAACATTCTGGGTGTAGCATAGATCCTTTTTTATGTATTTATTCCAATTATTTGGACAGTTGTGTGAAAATGTGTCTAGACTTGCGATTCTATGATGCCACTTAAACGTATTTGACAGGACTTGACGTCTAGACAGAACTAAAGGATTTTAAATTAAGGATCCAAATCTATGAATATATTAGTAGAATCGATGGGTTCTTCTCAAAAGTCTCGAAGACGGCTCAACCTATAATTATGAAAATTTCACAGAAGCGACATCTTACTAAAATAATACTTTGTTTACCTTGTCCTTTTTTTATTGATTTATTTTTTCATAAATTTATTATAATTAAAAATAAAAATAGTTCTCATTTAGATTTCCGGTTAGTCAAAGCGTCATAGACTACCGAATATTCTAACACACTGTCTCTACCGCTGGACTTCAGCAATCTATCTAGGTCTAGAATCTAGGCATAAAATTATCGAGACGTAAGTCTTGGTGCCCCTCGCCGTATTGGACTCCCTAGAGGAACCTAGGAGACATTAATTAAATCATGTGCTTCAATGGGTAAAATATGTCCATCATTAGCAACAGCAGTAGCGTAGTTGTCTAGATATAATATGTACGGAGAGAGAGAGAGAGAGAGAGAATAATATACAAAAAAAAGAAGAAAAAAAGTAATAATTAGGAATATATACAGAGAATAAAGAAGAAAAAAAGAGAGAGAAAGAAAGAAATTAAAAATAAGAAGAGAGAAGATAATTTCATTTAAAAAAAATAAGGAGAAAGCAAAAATGTATTAACTGATGGCACGAGGTCTAAAAGTTCCCCTTTAAAAAAGAATCGACTTACAGACAATTGAACTGTATTCAACCTGTTCGTATGAACGAGTACCCCAGCTTGTCTGACAATAATAGTATACATGCTTTTTTTAAATTCAAATGACTGTTCTCGGTTTAAAGGCAATAAACACGATTGTGCTTCTCATTTTGTTTTTGTTATATAGCTATGCTTCACTTTGATATCTCTTCAGAAAAAGCAAGCCAAAGGGTTGTTCTGAACGTTTCTCCAATATTAATCTGCTCGATGTGTGGTATATTTAGTGGTCACAGTCGAATGTCAATAAGACCCACCGTGATCTACTCGTACATTCCACACATATTCAATAAAATCAGATTTGTTAAGACATGTTAAAGTATTCAAGACATCATCATTGTGATCCTTTGGGTGTAGAGATCAGTGTAGCGGCGTGTGCATCTAGCTCTTTAAACAGTTCTCAATACAATTATGGTATTACAAGCAGCCGTGGGTCTTAATCATTTACACCCAAATCTTAAGAATCAATCAGATCATACAAAATCAAACGTGATTGATGGAGGGTTTTGAATTGTTTACACCCTCCGAGGTTGCCTGCTATAATTAGTGAAACTCAATATAAATATCAATGTATGCATCGAATATATTTCGAATATGAATGCGAACGATGTTCTTATCCGTGCAAAAGTTTGTGTAGGTCTGTACATGTGTACGCGACTGCTGGGATCATGGCAATCGATTCGCTCCGTGTGTAAAACAGCCTGTAGATATGCCTTTCAGGTAATCCTATGTATCCCACCACAGACACAAACACACACTTGTTTGGTTTGGTGTGCGTGTGGATTTATCTCTCAAGTTATCTTTTTAATGCCTGGGGAATTGTATACGTTTTTTAAGGAGTTTAGGCTGTATATCAAGTTAGAATACAGACCCACACATTAAGCACCGGTTTTGTTGTTGTTGTTGTTCTTGTTGTTGTTGCTGCATACTGTTAACCGCGTACCATTGTAACATTTCTCCTTCTGATTGTTGTTGTTACAACTACCGCTGCTGCTACTACTAATACTACTATTCTTCTTCTTACTATTGTTATTGTTATTATTATTATTATTATTATTATTATTATTATTATTATTATTATTATTATTATTATTATTATTATTATTATTATTACTATTGTATGATTGTTTAATTTCTTTTAACAAAATTCACGTAAAAATACAACAAATGAAACAATAGAACTAAAAAAACCTGATGAGGTCTCATCGATGTCGGAGAAAATGGCACTGGAGGCATACATTTTGACTGGATATTTTATTTAAACTTCACATCAATGGTTCATATTATTATATTTTGAAATCTCGAGTTTAAAGAAGTGAATAGTGTATCTTACTGGAATACATAGTACAATGTGCAATAACACTTCTCGGAAGGACGAATGTAATTTTAGAGATATACTCTAACGACAGTTACTTGTAATACATTCATTTCTCATTCAGATCTCGCCCCCTTCTTGTTTAGGTTAAAAGGTAGGGCATGGACATGAGAGTCGATGGCAGGGTGGTTAAGCACACTGGTCTTCGCCTTGCCAAGGCGAATAGGTGCTGAGAAGAAGGTGCACCCTACTCCCTTAGTTACTAGCATCATTTAGTGTCTAGGTCTAGTTCCGTCTGCTAAAACCTCTATAGTTAGTTGATGGACTGTTTTTCTGTATCATAATCACATTTTTAATGAATTCCCAAGGATGTGTTCTCACGCCCACCCGGTTTGAATAGATTATTCATTTAATGTCGGTCTAGCTCCAGACAATCAACGAGTTTATGTTGCGTGATACAATGTATATCATACTACTTTAGTTTTGCGTCCCTAAATTACAAAGATTTGTCTGTACTGAGTGTTTTTTTTTTTATATTCCTGTTTATACTCCTGTATGTGTCGAGGCCAGGAGGAAAAGCCCTGGTAACGTGCTACGTCGATGACGTTTCCGCCACGCTTCGGGGGGGGGGGGGGGGGGGGGGGGGGTTAAAAGTTTCCTCAAACATATAGATATCCATGGAGAAACTCGCCCAAAAATAAAGCCGAAATTTTGTGATTTTTTTCCCTTTGAAATAGAAAAATAAAAAACAACAACCTTGATAAATAGAGAAGTAAACAAACAAAAAAAAAACACCCCTTGAATTAGTACATTTTATTTTGCATTTTAACCATTTATACCTCGGAACATTTCCTATTTTTCTCCCCAACAGGTACTTGTTGAGTTTGATGATACTGGGTGGAAGAGCAGAGAATACCTTAAAGTTCACGAAGTGTTCCAAGAGTTTTTAGTAGAGCACACGCTGTCATGGGTGGAGCGTGAGGAACCGAACTACAAACCCCATGATGGACCCTGGCCAGCACTGGTAAGTTGCCCATATTGTCTCTCAAATGCATCATGTTGCTCTCTTTAATGCACCATATTGATGTAATTTTCGATATACACTAATTTAGTAACAAAACAGAAAAACACATCTCATGTAAATTTATCTATCTTAGGTTCCGAGCTTTTGCATTAGACAATGCCATAGGATTAAGTATTGTTCAGCGAATCCGAAATAATACTTTGCATTTTTCATTTCCCGAAGTGTTTCGCGTCTTCTTCTTCTTTTCTTTTTTTACATGCACGACTCCTTATGCAATTTGGAGTTTGAAACATACACGGCTCACTTTTTTAATGTTTAGTTGCTGGTTTTTCCTCCTCTCCCGTTATTGTTAAAAACCGTATACCGTTCCCATTCACTTATTCTTCTTTCTTGTTCGGGCTTATGTTGGAAAGTGGAATATAATTATACATGTACTTGATAATAAGACGTCCCGATTTCAAACTTTTCATGTGATCACACAAAGAAACTCGTGATTGAAGCGCACAACTCCGTCTGTTTATCCCTGTTTCATAACCTCTCTACCCGTACGCCACACAAAGAAAGCTTAAGGTTTCTTCTCTCTCTGTTTTGTTTTGTCTACGTCGGTGAAAGCAGTGGTACAGTGTAGTGTTGTTAGCCTCAGAATCTCCTACTGGAACAGGTCATGGCAGCAACAGTGTTTACTCTTCCACCCTCCAGGAGTGTGTGTGTTAGTGTGCACCCGTGGGTTCTCTCCTGGGGCAAAGATAAAGCAAGTCTATCTCTTTTCCACTACACTGTTACCGGTAGGCTACCATTTTTCCTCTCTGCTTTCGCTGCGCGGCCCCGCTTGGCGCATTGAGATTGAAGCTGTCAGGCGAGATAGATTGCCTGGTAGCGCTGGGGTTGGAGGGCTGGGGGCGGCTGAGAACAGCCAGAATGGCGGGGCTGCGAGGGATGTGACCTCTTGGCATTTCCCCAACTCTGTGTAGTTAACAAGTCGACTTGCAAAGGGGTCGTCTCAAAGTATTCTACTGTTATCGACCAGCTGGAGTTTTTACAACGTATCACTTAAAACTGCATGTTTACTGTACAACGGCGCGTGGATTTATCAGTGACGGTCTAATGTCTAGAGTCTCTGGGTTTACCCTTTTCTCCATTTCGCAGTGCTTGACTAATTTCGATCGTAGCTTTGTAGGCAGCTGCAGTGCAGAGTCTCTGAGAATGGTGTAGCTCAAGGCTTCCAAAAATAGTGTTATTGGTAGCCATGGTGTGGCTGAATTAAGTACATCTCTTTGTAATGAGCTAAATTTTCATGGTTCCGTTATCCGCTTGAACGGGTGCCACACCTTGGCGAAGCAAGACATGCCGGATAACTGATCAATAAGGGCCAAAACCACTGGCTGCGAAAGTAACAACGCTTAATTCCTCGCACGTTTGGGTAAAGAGTTTTTTTTTTCTTTCTCTAAAAGTATTTGGAATCGTTACGGTGCTAGAGTTAAGTAAAGTCTATATCTAATTTAATCCTGGGATGTTCTTTTTCTGACTGACGTCCATTACTTCTCTCTGTAATATTTAATTCCAATCCTTTATTTATTCATGTCTTCTTCAAGTCGTTGCAAGTCTGCATAGTTACATATCCCTCTGAGATAGAAGACGCACCGTAAGGTACCATGACGTTGTACCTACAGTCATTGATCTCTGTATTATGTCTTTACACATTTGTTACGCTTCAAACATTTTTTCTTTCACGCTGCACTTTTAATTTAACGGTGGTGTAAAAGCGTTGCGTTATTTTATGGTATGTTTCTTATTACTTTTATTCTTGGTGGAGCGTATCATCTGCTGACACGGATGAAGGCATAAAATTCCTCATTAAAATTATTTTCAACTAGCAAGCTTAAATTTTACCCTCTGAATGTTAACGCAACCTGTCCAAAATCTTCATTTCTATCCCTCTCATAGAGCAAGGCGCGAAGAGAAAATAAAAAAAGATTGGAATTTCACCTATGATATGTATTTGATATCAATAATACAGTTTGTTATGGGGATGGTTTAAATTAAAATCCGTCAGGTTATGCTCATTATGTAGCGTAACGCTATGGGAACAACATACACGAGGAACTAGATTAGATCTACCTTTAACACGCGAATAACTTAATTATTCCCCTTCAAGCAACTGCGAATATAGAAGAGGGTCTGGGCCGGGAAGCGGTAAGTACATGTATAATGTTAGGCAGGTAAATAAAGGATCATGCTGTGTTTAGACAGAAAAAAAAGAAAATCTTGAAAGACTGAAACCCGCTCTATGAAAGAGCAGCTGCTATAGTGCTGGAGATAGCTAAAGTGGAGCGACTGGGAGGGGGAATGGAGTTTCTCTCTTTCTTGGGTTGTGAGGAGGGGGTGGAAGAGAGACAGATCAAGCTACTCCGCTGCATGTGATTCGAATGGAAGCTTTCCTAGATCCTAGACAGCTTCGGGAAGGATAGGGGAGGAGGAAGAGGCCACAGGGAAAGGGGAAGGTGTGGATGTGTGCGCCAGACAGGAGACGGCTAGAGGGCAATCTATTTTCTGCGTGCCAAGAATTTCCAGTTGCTGGTTTATGTGTAACAGCAGAGCACTGAAAAAAAAGCGGCTACAAGCCTAAGAGTGATTACTGCCTGGCTTCACCGACTGAATATTGATTTTGCTCCGCGAACAAACCAACTCGACTGTATGCCGTTTGTTTCACTTATTTCCCCAGTGCTACAGGGCCATCGTGGATAAAGTTGGATTGTTTGAACACAGTAAAAGACCAGTGGAGTTCCTCAGCGACCGATTTCTCGCAGTTGTTGAACAAAAGGATATCACTCATTACAAAGTAAGTCTTTCTTTTCGTGATACGTTTTAATGAACCCCCAATCCCATTTTGATTTTCAAATCGTTAAGTTGACGGGATATTTTGTAAAATTTCACTGTGGGCTTGTATTCCTAGTACAGGTATATAGTAAGCCTCCCCTCCCCCCCCCCCTTTTTTTTTCCTCTTTTCTCTTCCTACACATACTCACGCAGATACTTTTGAAAGGAAAACAAAACATTTGAAGTACACGTTTTTCAATAAGTACTTGGCGGGCCCTATTTACACTTTTTTTTCCTTTCTATATTTTGTCTTTTTCCTTATTCTAATACTTCTGCTGCTGTGAATGTGTCAACTCTACAGTGGACACGATGTCTACTCGAGTTTCGGCGATCGATTATACCTTAGGCTCGTGTATGACTCACTGAGCAGGATGAGATGTGAATTAGAGGTGGTGGAGAATCCAGGAGAGTCTGGTCTCGATTCGGGAATAAGGAGGAATATATCATTTTGAAACTTGAGGTTTATATGAATTGAATTTTATTTATAAGAGGGAGGGGTGCAAAGCAGGAGTGAGCTTTGTCACGATGTATTCCTATACTCAAGGAAATCGTAAAAGGCTTGCATGTATGTACCATATGATTGCTTAGCTTGTCAGATTGTTGATCGTGGCCTGACACAGTAACAGGCTGTGGGACTATAGTTTTAACAGATGTATACCTTTGCTTGTTTACAGGGGGCAAACTCATAACACAATGTTAAGAAAAACCCAACAAACTGTTTACCCTTTCCACACACACACACACACACTTTTTCTTCCAACAAGTAAATCTAGATATAATTTTATTTAGGTGAGGAATGGTGATATGTTTCTATGACAGTTTGAGCTTTGTATCTGGCAAAAGCTGTTTCGTCTATTGGTTTTATAGTAAGTAAATCTACAGGATGTCTAGGTGAAAAAAAAAATACACCGTTAATAAAAATAAGCTGCGAATCCTAGGCTAGCAACCCAACGTTCATACTAATAATTCCGGACTGTAACATGTTTTGTACTACTGATTATACAGACTGGGTCTATTTATAAATAGATGTAGACAAAGCTTGCCCCGGCACTCTTAGAACCGAACTAGATTTCAGAGGCAAATCTTTTAACAAAAATTTATGACAGCCATAAATCGAAGTTTATATTGATATGTGATCGCGCAGGTGGAATTTTAATTATACAGTTGACATGTTTGATAAGTAATTTGCCAGTGTGTTAATGTCACAGCCTCTTGTGTGGCTGTAAAGTGTGAGTTATGTCGCTTCGGGCACGCATAGTCTCTAGTCACGTCTCCTCTCTCCTTCTGCCCCCTCCCCTCTCTCTCTCTCTCTCTCTCTCTCTCTCTCTCTCTCTCTCTCTCACACGCTGAACTTCTCCATAGCTTACACGTCACTCCCTTTTTATTTTAATGGCGATGAAAGTTGGGAGCAATTTCTTATTCTGCATGGATGTTTATAATTGGACGAGTTGCCACAAGGAATACTTTTCTGGCATGTCACGGCGTTTCCTTTATCTCAGCTGACGGGCTTGACAATGACGCATAGCCTGGCCTTATTGATCGCTGACTTCGTCGCTGGAAGCCCTGCATGCATGGGGAGGGTTACCAACGGAGGGTGTGTCTGAAATAGAGGAAAAGGGGAGGGGGGGGGGGGTCAATAGGTCGTTTCCCTAGCATAGATGTATGTAATGATGAGAGAAGAGAGGTGGTTGAATAATGAATGATGACAAAGCTGTCTGTTATACCTCACATGGTTATTTTGTTCTTGTATTCCGTGATGCCACCGCACCACCACCATCCCCGCTAAAAAAAAAAAAACCTGTCTGGTAAGCCCCTAACGCCGTTTTTCCTCCTTGTGTCCCCCCCCCCCCCCCCCTCGCCACCTCTGTGTGACCTGTCAGGACGGCGATGAGAACAGCGTGTCCACGGCCAAGGAGTGTCCAGACGTGGTGAAATGGCTCAAGACCTGGAGTGACTATCAGGACGGGCAGAAGATTCTGCTGACGACACCCACCGTACTGTTGGGCTATCGTGTGGAGGTCTATCGCACGGAGGGCACCACGCAGTGGTACACAGCTGTCATCAAGTCATACAACCACCATAACAAGGTAAGTTTTGCCAAGCTTTACAGCTACATGTTACAAGGTGTTTTTCATTCCATCGAACCTTCACTAGACAATGTGGTAGTAAACTAAATTGGGGACCATTCCAACCAGCTTGCTCATCATTCAGGGACTTATCTTGTGTGTGTAATGACTTATGGAGGGAAAAAAATTGAAAACCAACGGTGTTTATTCTTTTAGAAAAACGCTAGAGAAACACGTTTCCATGAGACTTTTAGTCGGCCCAAGAGAAACATTTTATTCATACCTTGACCGTCTATAACGCAAAACCGCCAACAACCGGACAATTTTTTTTGTCCTAAAAATAATTAGGCCTTTACAAAAAGCGGTTTAAACCCGTTGAACCCATGGTCAGGAATATGACACAAGTGAGATGATTTCACTGATACCACATCACTCGGCGATTTAATTTTTTTATGAATTGGTAGATTATGTGATTTAAACAGCCAGGGACTGTGGGTGTGGGTTCAAGACGACCTGAGAACAATAGAGGGAAATGCTTTACCAGCACAACCGCCTGGGAGTTAAGTTTATAGGTGCCATTACACACGATCTTTTACATTTTTAATGAGAGAACACTGAATGTCTTGTATGTACTAAGCTTTTAAAATAGTGTAGCAGGCACGGGACACTCTCGCTAATGAGATTGCGAGACTAGCTTACTTGTGTGTGTAACTTAACTAATCTTCGCACAGGGGTGTGGTCATGCCTGCTCTCCTTAGTGTACACTATTTGTGACTAACAAGAGTAGAAGAAAAAGTCACAGATAAGTAATTTGAGAAACAAGCTTGTGGTAACACACAAATGGTCTTGTTACGGTGGGAACACTGCGACGTAGAGAAGGCTTCTACTATTTATCCTGTGAACATCAAATAATGAGTTAGTTTGGATCGTACATTTTCTCATGGGTGGAGGTATATATTTCATTTGTATATATTATTTTTTTATATATGCCTTTTACTCTAAACTGTGAAGAAGGAATTGCTTTTTTCAACGTCAAGGCAAGGAGTAAACTTCAATGTCATTGTGACATTAAATTACACCCACATAGACAATATCTTTTACATAAGTACATATGTGTATTTTGTTAAGCTCGCGTCGGTCTTATGAATCATGAATTGGATCCGACCGCGCCGCCAGAGGCCTATGGGTCTGACAAAGCAGGAGGTCCAAGGTTCGAAGCTCAGCTAGTTCCCCCGTCTCCAAATACACATACACGTACAATATATGATACTTTGGGAAACCATGGGAAGTAAAACTAATCAATACTTATCAGCGCCTGTGCAATCTGTGCACCTCCAACCCAGCAGTGGACTGATTAAGCTCTTTACCATGCCATTAAAATAATAGTCTCAAGAGACAGAAAAGTGAGATCGTCATTTAGGAGTGTAAATACACACAAGACTTTGCTTTGAGCCGCTTTGAATCAGTAATGAATGAGTGAATAGTTGTTGGTGGGACGTAATGTAATCTTCACTCACTATTCGTACACAAGTAGAAGTAGGTTGTTATATTTGTATTGGAAATTACGTATTTGGTTCAGCCAGACCACAACCACATAATGGCGATCTTTGTCTTGTCTTTGCCTCTTGTCTAGGGGAAAGGGGGATGGTGTACTTTACATTTACCTAGATAAACAAGACAGGAATTTCCCTTATTAAATTCAAATCTCGAGGCAAACGATAGATCTTTTAACAAACCTGCACCCACACACACTCTTCCTTTAGGTCCCTTTCATTCCTCCTTCACTTTCCCTATCTCTCGGTCTCTTACCACCTCATGTACACTCCTCATACACACACAGACCGAGACCACAGTCAGGCGAAAAAAGAGAATGAACAGAAAAGAGTGGGCTTTGTATTGATATTTTACGAGCCGCAGTGGATTGTTTTGCTGTTTCTCGGTGCTTATTTTTAGCGTGATCCACTGGGAGCTTGAAGCTCGGTGATATGGTGGCTAGCAGGAGATAACCTGACCTATTTTTGGCCGAGAGCCAGGCTACACCTGCCACTGACTGACTGCTGCTCGCGCGCGTGTGTGTATGTATGTGTGTGTGTGTGTGTGTGTGTGTGTGTGTGTAGTACAATCGGCCCTGGCGAGGTTGGTGAAAATAATACTTTTCAGGAGGAAATCTGCCCTATCGCGAGATTGCTCTGCGCAGCCCTGAAAGTGTAAAATTCTCCGGCTTGAATTACACTAATGGTTTTCAAGCCCGCGGATCGATACGTCGTGTAGTTGGGCCAACTCTCCCACCCCCATTTGCCAGCTTGTCTCAAGTCTACTGAGCGGGACGTAACCTGGACATAAATGGCTCGTGGCCTTTGTTTGCTGGTGCGATTGTCTATCAGTATCACGCAGTCGCGGCGCATTGACAGTATGATAGGCGTTTCGCATGCCGCTTCGCCGTACTTTAATCACGGATATATTACTCGGCCAACCGCATTGTAAAGGTCGTCGGGGTCACTTTCTGCGATGCTTAGTTTTCAAATGTAAAATTGCACAACAGTATCAAGTGTTGTTACACAGGTTTTTCATTGGTTTGACATTTTTTCTTTCGAAATAGTAGTAGTACATTTTATAACTATGTTAATTTTTTTAGATGAGGTTTGCGTAACTGGTGTGGGGTGTGGCGGGCGAAGCCATTGATGAACCAGAAAGTAACTTTTCTAAAACTGGTGGCATGTGTTGGAATGATATATTTTTTGTTTGTTTTGTTTTTATGGTTGTTTTTGTTTTTGTAATTTTTTAAAATAATTAGTTGGATATTTTTTATCGGCCTGGATGTGCCCTCAATAGCTTTCGGAATAAGATTTATGACTATTAAAATACAATCAATCTCCATATTTTTGTCATCCCTATGGCTGCAGGTTCTATCGTGGTAAGACTGCCTTATTTCTTATGTTAATGTACTTCTGAACGGCGAAATTATATACACTGAAACGACGGAGTGCTACGACTCCCTTACTACTCGGGTATTGGCCCACTTTATCTTGATCGCACATAGATGTGCATAATATATATAAAGTGTTGCTTTTGGAAATGCGCCAGAGAAAGAGTCTTGTCTTCGCTTTCCTCATCGAAAAGTTACCAACACTAAGCCAGATCAGGTATGGCGAGTCCAACGCACTCACGTATCTAGCTACAATCATGTAGGTGGGTCTTTTTGTGCGCGTGTTTCTGTGGCATGGGCATCGTTGTTATTTAATATAGGGTTACCTCGGGCCACGCACTTCGAAAGCATGTATGTACATATTTAACATCAGCGCTCAAGCCATGGAGTGGAACCCTCAAGGCAAAAGCAAGGTCGGACGCTCGAAGCAGGCTTGGCAGCGTTGCACTGAGGCAGAAGTAAAAGCGACCGGTGGCGGTAACACATGGGTCTTACGGTGGACTGTTTAAATAAAGCGGCGGGGTCTCTTGAAGCAATAAGCGCTCCCCCCACCCCCGGTTCATTGTCCCAGCCCGTTCTGGCCTATCCTGGTCGCACTCAGGGCAGCAGCATTTGCTCGTTGCAACGGGTGCCGAATCGCCTCACTGTGGTCTTGTCGCAGCCTGAAATTTCTCACATCGTTCAGGGCATCCCCACATACGGACGGTTTATGGGGGGGGGCAAATAACCCAAGATGGGCATGAAGCCGGGAGTCAACGTGAATGGGGGCTATAGGAATTCTGGACATACAGATAACCTCGGGACTGACATATAATTATGAAATAGGCATACCTTAAGTTTATTAAATAATAGCGATTTGCCCATTATATTCTGACTGGGAGTTAAAAAAACCCAACTCACTCTCTTCCCCTCCTCTCTCTCTCTCTCTCTCTCTCTCTCTCTCTCTCTCTCTCTCTCTCTCAACCACACTTCTTTGAAAATTTCAAAATTGTAGACCAAGAGGCATTACATGTAGATTTACATATCAATATCCGCATACACTAACCTTGAAAGGGAATCATAGTTATGGTTAATGACGCATTGAATGCTGAGAGCGACATGCAAGTAAATCCTTTTCTTCGCGAACTGAGAGTTATTGTTGTATCAGTGTTAATTTAACGTCCTACATAAGCACTATATATGCTTTATTCTGGACGGTTCCTAAGACTGGTGTCTGACAAATGTATGTGCTGTACACACGAGACAGGGCGGTGTTACTATGACTTATGTCTACGCCTGTCACATTTAACTGACACCGAACAACCAGTAGGGGGCGAAATCGCCATGGCTTGAACCACGGACCACCTGCTTGGAAAGCCGATGTTCTACTCCATGGCTACTGCTTCCCCCTCTCGTGAGCTGAGAACATTATTTTGTGGTGCGAGCACTGGACATTGGAAATACACGATTGTATGAACATAATGGAAGTCATCGAGGGGTGATCGCGGTTGAATCGTGGCAAATTTTTTTTTTCTTTAATCGTCCCAGGCGATGTCAAGTAACGGTTTAGTGTAGTGGCAGATCAACGAAGCGTACGCGACGGGACCTGACTAAGCTATAATGGCAATCTTATCATGTTCGACTGTAATAATGGATCTTTGCTTTGACAAATATTGACACAGGTTGTGCGTATTTTATTATAACCTTAGTGCATAACAGTAGAAATAAATCAATTTTTAATACGTTTTATAGATCTGTATATATTATTACTGTGAGTATGAGTTTAACGATAGAAATGCTCTATTGTTGTTGTTGTTGTTGTTATTTTAATTATTTATTATTATTATTATTATGTTTATTATTATTATTATTATTGTTGTTGTTGTTGTTGTGGTGGTGGTGGTGGTGGTGGTGGTGGTAGTAGTAGTAGTAGTAGTAGTAGTAGTAGTAGTAGTAGTAGTAGTAGTAGTAGTAGTAGTAGTAGTAGTAGTAGTAGTAGTAGTAGTAGTAGTAGTACACTGTACTGCGAATCATAAGATCCTTATGGATAGACCGCACACGCACAAACACACTTGTAACAGAATCGGGGCTGTTTGACCTTTCGCCCCAACCATAGCCACACAATGATGAGAAACAAAATACTGGTATAGTTAGACCCCCAACCACTGAGACTCGCTAAGCACGCGAGGAACGAGTAGAAACAGGCTGGTCTCTGAAGGTTCATCCACTCACCAACATGACCGAGAGATGGGATATTATTTTTCTTGTCTTCCACGCTGCATTGATTAGTCTCAGGCATGCCAAGCAATCAATAGCAGACTGTACAGTCTGCCTGTGTGTGTCTGTCTTGTTGCGCTTTTGTTTGTAGGATAATTGATAAGGAAGGCGATGGACTCTTTCAACACACACATGTCCCTAATAATAGGAATAACCATCACTCCATTTCTATAGAATATTTATCTTGCGTTATGAGAGAGAGAGAGAGAGAGAGAGAGAGAGAGAGAGAGAGAGAGACTGAGAGATTTGAATGGGTGTTGGTCTCAAAAGTCACGTGTGTTATACTGAGCATCTAGTGGGATGTGTTGGCTTCCCACACGAGCGTCTTGTAAAATAATAATTATACCCTATGGAGAAGGTCAGCTGACGTCAGAATGGCTGTTTGTTTACCATTGTTGTTCAAGTATTAGCATTAATAGGCAACTCAATATGTCAACCATTTCTGACCCTCTGTGATGATCTATATTAATGTTTAATAAGATCAATGTGTTTAAAATATCCTTGTTTCTTAAGTTTTAATAACATGTGTTTATAGCAATTATTTGTGTATTACTTTGAAAGCCTTTTATAATATGTCTATGCAATTTTAGGTCTTTGAATTGTGTATGTAAATGCTTCTACATGACTATATAATATTGAACACTTTGGTGATTATGTTTAAAATGTTGTTAAGCGCTTTGAGGTTTGCGAAGGGAAACCGCTCAATAAATAAATAAATAATACTATGCTTCTCTCTCATGGCTGTTTCAGAGCTTAACGCTGACGGATGATACCGTGTTGGAGGAACACAATGAAGACCCGACTCTGATACAAATGCACTTGATCGGTGATGGTGGTAAGTGTGCACATCCTCTTCCTGTGTGCTGTTGATTTATACACTGCTTGCAACACCACTTGCACCACATGATATCCACTGTCCATGTCTCTGTCAGTCAATTTCCCTCGTATTCTCTCTCTCTCTCTCTCTCTCTCTCTCTCTCTCTCTCTCTCTCTCTCTCTCTCTCTCTCTCTCTCTCTCTCTCTCCTCTATTCCCTTGATAATTACACTGTATTAGGATTATCATTATGAAATTATTATTATTATTATTATTATTATTATTAATATTATGATGATTTTAATCATCATTATTACTATAATTAATTCTGCTGTTTATCATCATCATCATCATCATCATCATCATCATCATCATCATCATCATCATCATCATCATCATCATCATCATCATCATCATCACCACCAGCAGTAGTAGTGGCATTTCAATCATGACTAACTGGTTAAATATTTGTATTGTTTCAGTTTGTGTATTTATCACGATGTCTAAGTTGAACATTGGTTCAGAAGATCATTTTTTAAGTGATACCATTGGTCAGCGATTAGTATCATAGTCTGCTTCTGTGTGTGTAATAATTTTTAGTGTAGCGCTCCGTATATCACGATTTATCGCATTTCTTGTCCATTGATTAGCGAGCTTGAGCACCAAGACACAAATGGCAACCTGCACCGTAATACTGTACAATACTGTAGCATGATAGTTGTTCTTTAGTAATCACTTTGTGATAAAGCGCCTCACTGCATTTGGACCGCCGTATCTGTACTTCCATAGTGTGTACTGTTAGCATAGGCTCTTTCCGTGTATCGCCGTAACACCAGCAAACCGCCCGTGTGTGCAGTGGCGCAGCAAGGCTTAGGCTATTGACAGTAGACTGATTAGCTTGATGTTTGGAGGTGTAACCTTCGACCGTGAAGTTCGCGCAGCGGGTTATCTCGAGGACCTCTCATTAAGTGGATCTTGTTTTTGTAAGATGGTTGTTTTTTTATTGTCTCCCATTGATTATACAGTACTCGCGTTTCGCAGCGTCCTTGTATAACAGGTGTAACCTACACTGTTGCAAGGACACTGACTTTATCAGTCTTTGATCATTGCTGGACCTAATTTCGCCAGAGCATTCTAGCTACAGCTTCGTGATGATGTAGTTTCACATTATGACTACACAATTTCTTGGCAAGATAGCCAATTGTGACTAATTTTTGGTGTTAAATTGATAGTCTGTTGTATTACCTGATCTGGTGAGTTGTGCGTTCATTTAACGTTCATATCATTAAGTCAGCAAAGAGATGCTAACACAAATTAGATCTAGCTTTTTTTAGCAGCGTGGTGCCACATCTTGCTAGCTGCTGATAATTATGTGATGCCTAATTATACATTCTGCAAATATAAACAAATTATCAGGGTTAGTATGGTAAAGGAAAAAAAAAAGGGGGGGGGGGGGAAATTCTTTTAACCATGTGCGGACATGCTGAGGGGAAAACCTTCCTGTGCTGCAGGGCATTCCTATTTTTATTGGAGTTCAAGCGAACCACATGCTCTCATTTTGTTTTGGTTCTTTTTGTTCCCGTCTCTACCAAGCACGTCGGCCCTGCGCGAGATAAGTCATGTATTTTCCTTGCTGGCTTAATTAATGAGAATCGATCTCCTTTGTCTGTAAAGCTGTCAGCGTAATTATAACTTCAACCTCTGTTTGCAAATACGACTGTAATTTTTTGTTATTATTATTTTATAGTTTGTTTTGTTTTTGCGCTCCTTTCAAGCCGACATATAACAAAATCAACGTGAAAACCCAATACACTTCTCTACTTTCACACTAGGGAAACAATGACCACAGGCTCTAGAGGAGTGGGAGAGGCGATAGACAGACGTAGGCATAGGCAGTCAGAGAGACTGTCTGGGTGTCTGTAGAGGATTTCTCCCCCCCCCCCCCTCCCCAATCAGCTCCCGGCGCACCCTCACCACACTGAATGGTATTTATTATTTTGCACTCGTTGTTCTCTAGGGCACGGCATTTTCGCACAGCGGTGTTTTCTCATCTCCCACGTACAGCCAGTCTCTGTACAACTCTGTACACCCCTGTACAGCTCCACCGCCAATGTACACAAATCATATTATTCCTGAGCGATTTTCCATGCATTTGCTCCCATTCTCTGGCCCAAAGCAAAACCGCCGGGCCTGAATATTGATGCAGCTCTCTGTTTGCCTTGCCCGACGTGGATGCTTCAGGTGCCTTAAAATGGGGGTAAAAGAAAAGTACATCATTACAGGTTGAGGTAGTAGACAGATTTCAATTGGTTGTTGTTTTTTTTTGTGAATTTCTTTTCTTTCTTTCATTGTTTTCAATGTAGTCCACATCTACTATTCTTGGTGGCATTTCCTAATTAAGGACCTATTGCTCTCACCAGTAGCATACAAGGGATTGTTATGATTTTTTTTTATTTTAGTGAAGTGGCTTTGACCTGTGGCATAACTCTCCATCTGTTGGCATAGAAATTGTTCTCTCCTCTAGGCCTACTCTTAGTTGTATTCATATATGATGATTATTGATCATGTTCTTTTGTATTTCTTGTTGTTGTTGTTTTGTTTTTGTGGGGGGTGTCTATTATTTTTTGTTTTATTGTTGTGTGTGTTTGTGTATGTTGTTTTTGTTTTTTTTTTCAAAATAGAAAGGAATGTTATTGTTGATTGGAAAGGTTTCAATCATGCTTGTTTTTTAGTCAATATGAATTACATAATTATGCCTTGTTGTCTTTTAAGGGAAAGGGAATTATTATGTCTTTTAATTTCACAATTGTACTTTGATATATTAATGCTATACTTTCAAATTTTCAGTTAGGTACCTAGAGTAACAGAAAGGCCTCTTCTTTTAATATTTTTTTAACTTACACTGGATCTTAACTTGAACTACAAGACAAGCAAAAGCAAACAGCCGCTGATGCTTTTCACACTAACATGCATTTTTGTCAATAGAAAAGAATGAGGATATAATTTTTTTTTCTTCCTTTTTGCTCCTGGTTTGAAATATCTAAAACCTCTAACATTCTGTCATCAGAGAAAAGGGTAGAATTTTCAACAGATTTATAAATAGAGGAAGATACTGAAAGTAACATAAGAAATTCGACACATTTTGTTTTTTTACATATAATATTGTTTACTTGTAGAGGACATACTGCTTGCACCATGTGAAACCAATTTTGTTTGTGTCTGTTGCCTAACCATTGGTCCAGATGGCTTTGCATTGATATTTTGACATATAATTATATTGGTTTTTCTTGTTGTTTCCAACCTTCCTCTCAAATAAACGGGTACTAAGTACTCATCTTTGTGTGTAATGATGTAATATTTGGAAGGCTTAGCTATATACGGTGGACTGAAAGGCCATCAATTGTTTTCTTTTTCTTTGTTTTTAACAAAATGGTTCAGCAGCTGCCAGGCTGTTTGGTCAATATATTTTTTTCATCACAATTATTTTCACAGCTAGATCTATGACTTAGAAAAGGAAAAATAGGGTAGTGTGAAAATCCACATCTCGTTCCAAGATCAAACACATGAACTGCCTATCAGTATCTCTTTTTAGAAGTGGCGTACTGTTAGTTTTCTAAGATGGAAGCAATGTTGGCTTCAATGTTGCTTTCTTATTCTAAAATCCAAGTCATTATTCATTAGCTTTCTGAATTTTTTTTCCCTCCGTAAGTTTTTCAAATAAAACATGATACAATAACTATTTAGCCCAATAGAGACAATAATATTGCTATTGCAGATTTTATTTTGAGTTTATACATCAAGGAAGAGAAAAGGCCTGAGGGAAAGTAAGAGGTATTTAATTCCTTCCACTCCATCATAAAAGATTTACCTGCTTCTGCACCTGGTGTAATGATGCCATGTCTTGTTTTGTTTTTTTAAACATTCAGCCATTGTACTGCAAGTTGTTTTAAAGTATCATGATATGAAATACTACAATTTACAAGTGTTGCATTTGTTAGAGACAAAAATATGGAGTGGCCATGATTTTCACACAAAAAAAGATGTGATGTATTTATTTATGTCTTGGGGGGAATGAGAAAAGAAGTTGAGAGAATGCCTGATTATTTTCATGAATTGTTGAAGTGCATATCCTGTATGTGTCATGCCAAACAAATGTTGTTTATGGATTGCGAAGTGGCATCAGGGGGTTAGCTGCATGTGTATATAAAGCTGAAGTGTTAACATATGATCTGGACTTGAAATATGCTTGGAAAATAAACACTGACTGAATCAAACAGGTTTTGCACTTTTTGTTAAATTGACACTGAGTGTTTCTAAAGTTCACTGGGTTGTTGGGTTTTGTTGTGGGTTTTTTTAAATGATAGACCCTAGCAGTGAAAAACTGAGTAAGTAAATCATTGAAGTAGTTAAGCACAGCAACAGCACTGTTGGGGTATATACATTGGATTAACAAATCACAGTACAGTATTTATATTTTTTTGTCAGACATTTTTTGGATCTTTCTGTACTTGGAATTTTCTCCAATCTAGAATCTGGTATTTTGAAAGTTTAAGTATTGGATACAGGTAATTTAAATTTCCGGTTATTTTAATCCCTTTACATTTTTGTGTACGCCCCTCATTGGTTGCCATGTGTGGCATGCACCATCATTTTAAGACACTTTGAAAAGAAGCAACTCCGTTTGTTTGTTTTGTTATGACAGGATAATCTGCTGTCTGTCTTGCCGCTTCCAACTTCAAACTCCTCTTCAAACACATGTGCTTTCACTCGACTAAAGAATGGCTACCACATGTCCTTCATGTGTTGTTTGCTGATTATCTGTGGGCAAAAACTTGTATACAGGGATGCATTTGAAGTTGTATACAGCTCAGTTTGTACATGTATTTGACTAGAATCTCACCCCGTGCCTTGCCTCTGTGTATGATTAGTTTCACCTGCTGCTGATCTGTAGAAGTTTTTTCATTGATGAATGCTCATGTAGAAAACATAGGGCTGCATTTGGGATGCCCTAGGCCAGATAATTCAGTCTGAATTCTGCGGTTCGAATCTCGAATTCATACCCCAGTACAGTCGTTGTGAGAGTCCAATACCTCTTCCTCAGTTTTGCCCTGTACGGGGTATGTCTCAAAGTATTATAGTTTAATTCCCATTGAAAATTCAATAAATAATATCACCTTCATTCAGAGAATTGCGGGCTGTGACATAGGGGAGTAAAATCAGAACACGAGTTAAACTAGGTAAAATTTATGCAATCTCTGTTTTTGTCTCCTTCCTCTTTTCTCTGACCACCTACCCATAACATTATCCTCATCTGATATTCATAACACTCTCTCCCCTCTCAAAGCTTTGTCCAATTTCCCTCTTTCTACTTCTCGTCCCGCCTTTTCGGATATCGCTGTCTAAACATGTATTACTTTTTTTATTAGTAATATAATTGCGCACCCTGTCGTGTTGTTAAGGGCACAAAACATTAAACTACAAAGTCAACATCTGCTAGAATGCACCATGCTGGCTGAGCCTGACTATGCATTGCATGCATTATGATGTATACACAGCGCAAGTTCCCAGTTCAAGGTAATCTCAGAGCCGCCAACCGTTCGCCCAAAAAGCGTATTCTTGCGCATTCTGCCACACTTTTCCTGTTAAAAAAATGTCGACTGTTGTGGATGGTTAGGTTGGCAGGCATGTAATCTGTATGGCACTGCCTCATAGTACACGCTTTGCGATAAAGGGGATCATAGAGAGGATGAAGACGATATGTAAGGGAGGCTGAATCGGAATCCAATCACAGCTCTACCCTAGACTTCAGAAACCAATCGGTGTATGTCTTAGGGGCCTGATTATGACATCTGTTATCATCGTGTGGATCACAAGACCTGCAGTGTGCAGACACGGCCCACCCGCGGACAGTGGTTTATGAATGGGAGGACCGCAGTGTCAGCTGAGACAGTGAAACAGAGAGAGAGAGGGCCACCCACACTCTAGTCAACTGGACCACCCACAGTACAAACACTGCCTTCTAGCCTTCTACACGACCCAGTAGCGCGGTACTACAAGTGCTGTACATCTAAGCTTACAAGATTTAAATCACGTCTAGAATAGATAGATCAAGTCTTTTAACTAAAACTTAAGGAGAATTGTTACTGAAGGAAATACCGAAGGAGGTTGGATGGATAAACAAAAAATGATATGGGTGTGGGCAGAGTACATACATATATTACAGGGTTGACACGATTCATGGCTGGTCGCGAAAAAGAAAATTATAATTTATGGTAAAATTATGTTATGTGAAATCTAGAGAGCTGTGAAGGAATAAGTTAAAATTTTTTAAAAAAAAAAAAAAAAGGAAAGAGTGAGCAAGATAAAGACAGGAGAGGGTACAGAGAGGCATTTTGTACTCATGGTTTTGAACTAGCAGCCAGTCGAGAGTGATTTCTTTGATATCCCCCTCCCCACGGAGTTAATTTTTGTAAAATGTTTGAAGTACATGTAACGGCCCTTAAAATGCAAAATTGTAAATGCCTATGAGTTATAAAAAAAAAAGAATGAAAAATGCGATGTTGCATTATTATTATCATTATTATTATTATTATCTCTCTCTCTGTCTCTCTGTGTCTCTCTCTCTCTCTCTCTCTCTCTCTCTCTCTCTCTCTCTCTCTCTCTCTCTCTCTCTCTCTCTCTCTCTCTCTCTCTCTCTCTCTCTCTCTCTCTCTCTCTCTCTCTCTCTCTCTCTCTCTAAGTGTCTATCTCTATCTCTTTCCGTCTGAACACACACAGTTTCAATCTGTTCTGTTCAGAGAAAGCTTTTCAAGGGTTCTCAAACAGGATCCTTTACATGACGAGACACAAGAGCGGGGTGCTCGGAAATTGTGTCTGGATCGGTTACATTGTAGTTTCACATGACATAAACTAACACGAGTTGAGAAAAAGGCAGGCTGATCTGAGATCGAACCAGCGATCCCCTGATTAGAAACCGTGCGCTCTACTTGTAAACCATCTAATAATTCTTCACAAACTGTGTCTCTCTATCTATCTATCTATCTATCTATCTATCTATCTATCTATCTATCTATCTATCTATCTATCTATCTATCTATCTATCTATCTATCTATCTATCTCTATCTATCTATCTATCTATCTATCTATCTATCTATCTATCTATCTATCTATAATTTATTATACCAATACATGTACCAGTAGTTCCTGGTATTAGATCTAAAGCAGCACGTACAACGGCGTAGTAGCTTACGATTCATCGTAAACCTTCTTTATCTTATATTCTTACGAAATATCTATCTATCTATCTCTGTCTCTCTTTCCCCTGTTTTGGGGGCTGTCATAACTACAAAAGGAGGCCAAGTTGCAAACTCAAAGAATGTTACAAAGGTGAACGCCAAGGTTTTAAAAATCTCTGTACAGACGCGGAAGCCAAGGTTAGGATGAGAATGAACAAGAAGAGAAAAAAAAAAGAGTAGTGTGTGAGGGCGTGAGAGAGAGCGGAGCGGACATGCATACATCGAACTAACTTAAAAAATATGTCGCTCATAAAAATATTGAATAACAACGATAAAATGTTGATAAATGTTTTTGAAAGTACAGCACGGATCAACTGGGAAAAGGAAATTGGATGCTGGTAACAATATCTTTTTCAGATTTTGTTAAAATTACCATTTAATAGTAACATATTGCCCACTAGTGTAAAGTACAAATCAATAAAGGGTAAAGCAACATTTAAATTACAAAGACAAGCGTTTCCAAGTCGATAAAAGTCTATTTAAAAAGTAATCAAGAAGTTACATAGCCGAATTTTATCAGTGACAAATAAGGTTGTTTCCAAGCGTTTCCAAGCTGTGTGAAATATGTAGACAAAGAGTAACAGAACACACGTACTCACATATCGGCCGCAATATGAAGGTGAAGAGAGTCGTTATAGGTAGTTCTTACTACAATAAAATAACAGAGGCATTTTTGTATGAGCAAGGCAAACTGTGCTAATCCCTAAAAGCGCAATCATTTTCGGTCATAAAAATGTTATTATTTGTCTAATTTAATGCCTCATTTGTCTCGAGTAGAAGTATTTTCGGAGACGGGTTTCCAAATTGGTCAGGTTAAACTAAAGCTCTTTATTCAAGATAATTGCTACTTTGGACTATCAAAGTTCACCGAACTTTTAGACCATTCTGCGTCAATATTAATTTTCAAAGGGAGTACTTAACACTAAGGTAGTAATGGCGTGAACGAGAGCTAACCTAAATACAAGAATGTATGATCAATTATTGCTAACGAATGAGTTCATTGGCATACCTATGACTACGATCGTTGCAGGTTGATTATGATTTATTTATAAATATGTTGGTTAATGTGTGGTTAACAATGTATATTGAAATTAGATTTAATCCAAGAAGGGCATTGACTTTGAATCTAATTTTCGCTGGAGACTTCAGTCCATGATGGGATAGGAGTAGATAGCAAGAGAAGTAGAAGCTCGTTTCCACATACATGTACTATATTTTTAGGTGAAATAAAAGTATCGAAATGAAATTTCAAACGGTGTTAATTTTATAAAACATATAGGTCGCCCACACAATTTTATTGAGCATCCCTCTCTGAATTCTTTCTAATCCTCTTATCACTCACTCAACCTTTCTCTCTTTTTTTCTCCCTCCATCTACCCCCTCTCTTCAACCTCTCTTTTTTTTCTCTCTCGCCCGCATTACTAGATCGTATTACATGTACTTGTTCGTATAAATATTATTAATCTAGTCTCATGAGGTGAATGAGTGTAGAGTCCACTCACGCGGTGGGGATAACCCATGGAAATGATGCCCAGTTAGTTATTATTCGTTTTTAATTATGAAGATTGAAAAGACATTATCATAATATTATTATAACCTTATGCCTTTTGAGTGAAGAGCTGCTGTAACAACCATTTTTTATAACAATGGCTATGATTCAGCGGCTCACGGATCTAATAATTATATAGTAACAAGTGCCGCACCTTGGGATTTTAGTAAAATTCCTGGATTCCTTCCAACTCAGACGGGGAGAGAAACACAGAGAGAGGGAGAGACAGACAGGCCGACAGACAGACAGACAGACAGACAGACAGACAGACAGACAGACAGACAGACAGACAGACAGACAGGCAGACAGGCAGACAGACAGACAGACAGACAGATATATCAAACTCGAAGAGAAAGGAATGGTACGTTGATAAGAGAGAGAACGAGAGAGAGAGAGAGAGAGAGAGAGAGAGACACACACAGAACAGAGAGAGAGAGAGAGAGAGAGAAAGAAGGAGAGATGTAGGCTGCATAAAAAATGTATTTTAGAAAAATAAGTTTAACTATAAATTACTTAATAAATGTTATTTATTTGTTTGATTATTCTTTAAGGTCTTCGACCAGATATATCGCGGGCGTGAAAATGTACAACTAAATAGAGAGACGCATTGTGTGTGTGTGTGTGTGTGTGTGTGTGTGTGTGTGTAGCAGAGAGAGAAGGATCGAGAGAGGAAGCAAATGTGTTCATATAGAAACATATTTAAACAGAATAAAACAGGAACACACTGTGATGGACAGAGGAACATACCGGCTGTGTTTTAGGTTACTGTTATCAAATTAACGCGCCCCTACGGAAAGGATAGGCGTAGACGCATCGTGGTAGAACGTGCAACTTCTCGTCGTTTCTATCGTCTTTGTCCTATTTCTATAGATTACGCAGCTGAATTACAGAATAGAAAATGCGCGACAAAGACTTTTTCCTTTTACTTGTTCCTTGATCATTTTTGGGTACATGTATTCTTCTTGGTTGCTTGTAGACAAAAAAAATATATACATTGCCCTAAAAAATATATATATCAACAACTTTTGGTTATACTTTTTGCCGTCGCTAAATCATAACCCACAAGTCAATCTATTTTTGTCCCGAATGACCTTTGTTGAAGATGGTCCAATCGTTATCTCCATCAATAGATAATATATAATTTGATAACAAAGATATTTTTTAATTAGTATCACTTGTTATCGTGTTGACGTAGGTCCCATTTATCAGGACTTTGATTTTTTTTTTGCACAAGGTGTAAGTTTCAACTGTTTTCGCGTCATTAATATTAATTTATTTTTGTAACTTCTGCACTGGGTTCATCTAATCAATAGAGCATATGGGTTGAAAAAATGAAATAATCGTGTGGCATTTTTTACATGATTGCTTTACATACCCGCCTGCTTCTCTCATCCCTCCTTCCTCTCTATATTTATTTGTTTCTCCCTTTCTCTCTCCACCCCCCTCTCTCCCCTCTCCTTCTCTCTCTCCATTAAAGGTGGAACGAAGAGGATACACTAGAGACATTTAGAACCGAACTTTGATAACTGATTTGAATTTTTCGCATGTCGAAATTTGTTATTGGTTACATGTAATTTTTTTTCCTTCGTTTTTTTTTATTATTAATTTTTTTTTAAATTTTTTTTAATTACAAAATTCCTACTATGACATCTTTCTGGCTCCCTTCTGTTGATTCCAAGTCAAGCTAAAGCAGATGTTGTCGATGCACCCTTATTTGTCACTGATAACATTCGGCTATGTACCTTCTTGATTACTTTTTAAATAGACTTTTATCGACTTTTCCATTCCAACACAATTCGTTTAAAAAATTATCAACAAATATATAGAATAAACATATTTTATATATACTAATTTTTATAGCTTTACAGCTCAAATGTGAAATAAAAAAAACTGTAATCAGACATAACAACTCAAATGTGACAAAGCGTACTCAAATATTAATTATATATATA
>RQTK01000483.1:165228-177425 GCA_003991915.1 Elysia chlorotica
GGAGAGAGAGAAAGAGAGAGAGAGAGAGAGAGAGAGAGAGAGAGAGAAAGAGTAAATATCTTAATAATTAAAAAAATAATATAGATAAATCTACAAGTCATGGGTGCAGTAGGAGCTGTCAATAGAACAATATCGGTGGCCAAACACTTTTTTTTTAAATTTAAACAAAGCCAACTTTGTCATACCAATCGATACGAGCACATACTAACGAATCAAGTTAAACCTTTTCTTCAGTTTTACGCCAGCTATGTCACTGGAAACCCATTATACGGATGTTGGGGCACCAACTGAGAATCAAACCAAGGACCTCATACTTATCATCCTAAAGCACTGCCAACTGAGCTAACACCATTTCCTTTGTCCAAGGACTTAAAAAAATGAATACATGTAGAATGTTATTTCACTTTTTTGGTCTCCACTCGGTTGTAAGATTTCCTGACGAGTTTTTGTTGTTGTTGTTGTTGTTGTTGTTGTTGTTGTTGTTGTTGTTGTTGTTGTTGTTGTTGTTGTTGTTGTTGTTGTTGTTTTGTTTGGTTGTTGTTTTTTTAATCATTTTTTGTTTCTTTCTTTGTTTTTGTTTTTGTTCTTGTTTGTTTGGGTTTTTTTTTAAGAGATCGGAGAGGAAAACAGACCAATTCCAATTCGAGCACAAAAACTCCTGCTTAGCCCAAAGCACAAAGACTGACTTTATGGCGTCTTTTAGATCTAGATCTTGTTTCATGACTTGTATAACAATGAAAATAATTTATTTTGAACACTTAAATGTGTCGTTAGTGCCACCACACACCGTGTTCCTTCGTCCTAAATCTAGCACAGCTAAGTGTCAAATCGCAATGGAAATCTGACCCTAATTTTTGTTGATGTCGGAAGACACCAATAATGACAGCGAACAGCAAGGGGTGAAAAGGTGCAGAGCAGCGGGAGTGGAGCAGTAAAAATGGAAGTTACACTCCTCTCTCTCTCTCTCTCTCTCTCTCTCTCTCTCTCTCTCTCTCTCTCTCTCTCTCTTCCTCTCTCTATCTAATTATTTATCTATCAATCAATCAATCTATCTATCTATCTATCTATCTCTATCTCTATCGTTTTCTCTTTCTCAATCTCTCAATATCTCTCCTTTCCTTCGCCTTTCTCTCTGACTATCTCCCTCCCATCTCACTCACTATTTCACTCTCTCAACCCGCTCTTTTTATCTCTCGCCTTCCCTCTCTGTCTGACTGACTGCCTGTCTGTCTGTCTGTCTGTCTGTCTGTCTCTCTCTCTCTCTCTCTTTCTCTCTCTCTCTCTCTCTCTCTCTCTCTCTCTCTCTGTCCTTTCCTTCCCCACCACTACCACCACCACCACCAATTCTAGTCTTTGCTTTCTCCTTCTCCTCATCCGGCATATTAATAAATACTACTCCCTCCGTCTACCCTCCCTTCTTTTGTCTTTCTCTTCTCAGCCCGACTGTAATGTAATGTTTATAGCAGTGACGGTGACACCAGACCCTGGCGATTCGCAGCTGGAGACTCAAACATTTGGAAAAGGTCTTTGAGTGCAGTAGACGCTACAGAGAAATTATTATGGCCATTTCTAAAGTTAATTCTCAAATTTCAATAAGGGCCCAGACACGCGTGCTAAATATTAGAACCTTGGGCTAAAAGCAGAGACATGACTATAAACCATTTAATATTCCACTCACACACTCTGTTCACTTAAGCCTTAACGAAATTCCACTTATCATGAGAATGATAATGATCATGTTGTCCAAAATAGGGTCCTTCATTTTATGGTATTCAGGTTGAAATGCGACGACCGGTTGTCAGAAATAGAACATTAGAGGGCTTTGTCAGTGAATTTTTTTTTCTGCCCGCTCTTGTGAATTTCTTTTTAAAATGGTATTTTCATACACTATTTTTTTCACTTATCGATTATCGGTGATCGAAATCTCTATCTTGGAATGTTAGAGATTTAACACAGCACACTTATGCTTGTTTGTTTTATGTGACTTATCACTTTTAAATTGCACTGATATAGCCAGATAGACGTTTATTGGGTGCAAAAATAAAGTTATGTAAATTAAGGTGAATAATCGTGAATAGTATTGATAATTCATGGTGCGGCTACGTTATGAAATAACAGAAGATGTATCATGGTTTGTAGGACAAAATAGAGGGCAAAAATTCCAAGCCGCATAGTGCTAAATTGCATTGAATTGGTAATAGAGACGGAGAGATTCAGAGAGAGAGAGAGAGAGAGAGAGAGAGAGAGAGAGAGAGGGGGGTCAGAGAGGGAGAAGAGAGAGAAGAGAGAGAGAGAGAGAGAGAGAGAGAGAGAGAGAGAGAGAGAGAGGGGGAGGTTCAGATAGAAAGAGAGAGAAATTCAGAGACAGAGGGGAGAGAGAGATTCAAATAGAGTGAGAGAGAGAGGGGGGGATAGAGAGGAGAAAGGAGAGAGAGGGAGAGATTCAGAGATTCAGAGAGAGAAATTCAGGGGGAGAGAGAGATTCGGAGATTCAGAGAGAGAAATTCAGGGGAGAGAGAGATTCGGAGATTCAGAGAGAGAGTGAGAGAGAGAGAGACAGACAGACAGACAGAGAGACAGAGAGACAGACAGAGAGAGACAGACATAGAGAGACAGAAAGAGACAGAGAGAGGAGAAAAAGATTCAGATAGATGAGAGAGAGGATGGAGAGGAGAAAGGAGAGAGAGGAGAGAGATTTGATTTGGAAAGATTCACAGACAGACATACAGACAAGCAGAGAAACAGGCAGACAGAGGAGACAGTCCGGTTGTGTTGGATACTTGTTTTAAAACATGTAATTTCAACCAATATTCTACAGATGGATTTCAGTGGGAAAAAGTCATAAGTCCGCTGTCTGTTTTATAATCACCAAACGTGTGCTTTCCGTCCCATGACTTAGATTTTTTATGAGGTAGTTCTTTAAAAAAACTCATCATACTATAACAGTTATTGTTTTTCCAGCCCTATATTTGTGTGCATCTTTTTATCATATATCATCATATTACATTTGATAATAGATTTCCCAATCAACCATCAAATAAGCACGTAGGAATAGAGATAATTGACTTAAGTCACAATTCAAAAAACACAACAAAAAACATACCAGTATTTTTAAAAAGAGATAAGGGAGGGTCATATTAAGGTGTCTGTATTATATAAAAATGAGCATATTACAAGTGTAAATATCATACATGGTATTGTACAGATGTGCGTAGGAATCTATATTTACAGTGCACGAAGCTAACATCCCGCGAAAAATTATAGTTTTTCAGACCTATTAAAATTATTGTGAAAAATTATGTTAGAACTTGGCAGAAAAGAGCTGTTATAATTATATGACCAAATTCTGATATTTTCACTCTTTTCCTGTTTGGCTATGGCAGCACGTGAAATTCTCAGATGTTAGACTTGTGACCCAACCATGACATGGTCTAGATGTTGAGAACAAAAAGACAAGTTATTTTAAACATACATTTACTCATTGCGCATGCCAATTATTCAAAGGATACTCTCAAAATTAATAATGCAAGGGTACTGTAGATAAGAAATAAATCAACGGGTTTTCCATGACGCATTCGTCGCCGCCTCTTCTGTGTTTCTCGTTAAATGCTTTCATAACAGTAAAGAGAAAGCCCAATAAAATGCTTGTTGTTATTTAGGGCTGCTCAGATTACTGTCTCGGTCACGTGAGACGCTACTTTGCTCTCACCGTAACCTGATCAGTTCAACTAGAACTAGGCACCGTAGCCATGACCTTGTGCCTTTCATCTTTTTTCTGGGCAACAGAAAACTGTCCAAAAATAGCACGATTGTATATTGGGAATTCCCTCTTTTGGCGCCAGCCAAGTTTAGTTGAAACCATTGTTGTTTTCAAATCTGAGGTTAATCAAGGACAAAATGAATATCTTATTGTGGGCAATACGTGGGCAGGGTTTATAATTGGGAAAACCACAGTCGTTGATAAATTGTGTGTACACATGTTTTTAGTTATGAAATAATCTAAGTCTCACAATTCGATAGCAATAATGTTCTTGAAGGTTATATAGTAAATGTATGCTAAAAGTCAGCATGCTATGTCATGAAATATTTATATTGAAATTTCTACATATTTAATTATGTATAATATGTCTGACCACTGTAATTGTTTAAAAGTAACCAATATTTTATGTCTGGGGGAAACAATACAAATAAAAACTCGCATTCTTAAAATGACAATCTACAATCAAAGGCACCCAAAACATCAACCTTCTGCACGTTTATGGGTATATTTCCCAAATAAAATCTGCATCCATATCAGCAAGTGCCTCTCTCATATTGCAAGAAAATTTCACAGGCAAATACACGTAAAAGGGCACCGTGCAGTGGGCAAAAGGAAAAACCGATCTCAACAATAACCATACATTAGCAAGCCAAGGATAAATTAAGACATCTAGAGTTGAAATCTTCAACGTTCCTGGTTGGAAATTCTCAAAAGGTTTGAACTAAACTCTAATTACTGTGTCAACCGAATCCCACGCTCTGTGTTATCTGTTGCACATATCTGCATTTTCTAACCTATTTTGAGGGATGCAAATAAATAAACCACTTTGTGTGAAAAAAACAATAATTTCTGACACAATGCAACTTTGCGAGTGTAAGTGGCGTAATTATACTCATCGCATTGTATTGTGGGAAAATGATGTCCCTGATAATGTAATGTCTATAAATAGCAAGTACTTCGCCTTGCCGTTAACTGAAGTGCTGAGACTGTGTGAGTGCAGGGCTGTAGTTCGACTGGCGACTGTTGCTTGCATGCCTGTCTTTGATGTCTGTCTGCCAGGGTCTAGCGTATCTGCTGCCTTCCCACAGCCTCGAGTGGCGCTGTCTACTAGTGTCTAGACAGTCGCTTGCTGGTCTGTGACAGGCACTGCGCATGTGCAAACACATCGCATACGTCATGTGCAGGAACAGCGCAAGTGCAAAGTCTACCCTTTCCACCCCTGCTAGCTGCTCACCACTCGCCCCCTAATCCAAAACAATTGGAAAGTTCGATGAGAAAATCATTCTTACACCATCAATAATAATGATGACCCCAGAGAATGGATTTCTATAAGATCTCCATTTTCTGTTTGATTAAAGACCTAATTATCAGTTCAGTTTCTATGTACTATCTTATGAGACGACCATTTTTCTTTTATTAAATTAAAAAAAACCATCACTGCTATTAAGCCTAGTGTACAGGTAGTGTCTAAGAATAGATCGGATATTGATTTTACAGCTGTGGTGTCCCCGCTCTGTCTCGATGTGGCAGCATGCACAATTGTTAGACGTTAATCTTTGGACCTGTCCGCGATATAGCGCAATTGCTGACGATGGGCGTTAAGAATCAACAAAACAATCTCATCTTTATATTGGACTGATCTATCAGTGCTTTGTTAGAATGAAATCATGACTTCAAGTTCCTGTAATGGGTTACATGGTAAAAAAAAAATTAATTATAGATGCCATGATTGCCGATGTCTTCAACAGATATGACGCATAAAGAAGAAAATGTTCGAATAATAATCAAAAAGGCAAAATCGTCTGCATATAATTAAATTATAAATACTAGGTTGGCTTATATCCTCATTTATTTAACATTCATCAGCAATCAATTTAGACTGGCATCAAACTTTGCGTGGGCAAGATCTGTTTTGACATCGTTAAATATGACAGCTATTAATATAGTTTGTTTACGAAGATGCTGACATTGTTTTGATAGAGGTGCTGAGTAAATAGTTACTAGATCAAGTTCTTTGTATTTTGATTTGTCTGATTCTGGCGTATTATTAGTCTCTATTTTTTTCTGAATCTCTTTACTCGCTTAATAATATGTCAAAAATTTTGGAATTTCAAACAAGAGTGTCGGTTACGTGGGCGTATGTGAGGTGTGACACATTCATGACATTCTGAACTTTTCATAAATATCCGAATTCTCTTTAATAATGTTAATTTTCACGTTCTAAGTACACAATGCTGAATGACAGAGAGCGGAGAGAGGTGAGGAAAGACCGAAAGAGAGAGACGGAGAGAAACAAACAAGGAAACGAAAAAGGGAAAGAGAGATAGATAGAGAGGGAGAGAGAAATGAAATGAAATTAAATAATTTTATTGGATTTTTAAGGCCAATGGCCCATACATCAAATAAATAAATAAACAAACAATATGATAGGACAGATTTCCGTTTTTCTTAAAAAGACAATGACCCACGTCTTCCTTTAGATGTTTTGTCTAAATAACATACAACAGCATTAAGCATACATTCATCAGATGAGTTTAAAACATGTATTTGTGAAACATTTGTACGGACTGTCTTTCTTTCAGAATTGGGTTTAATATAGTTACTCTGAGATTCTTATGTATGCTGCATTAAAAAATGCCATGATATTCGTCTTCTTTGACATTGCAAAAAATGAGAGAGAGAGAGAGAGAGAGAGAGAGAGAGAGAGAGAGAGAGAGAGAGAGAGGGAGGGAGAGGTTATGGGAAGAGAATGCTTGTGAGACCATTGATTTTATAAAGATAGAAACCTAGGATTCCAATTAACCGCAATAGTACGTTGGGGGTAATTTTCTATCCCAGGGGTTAGTTATTCTCTGTTTTACTAAACTTGTAATAAGAATTTATTTTTGAAACGTAATGCATTTCTCAGTCATTCATTTCTCTAAATTATTCTGTATGACTGGCAGCAAAAGGCTGAATACCATATTTACCATCGATCCTTTTCTAAAAATGTATGTTCTTAACAAACTGAGGTAGCGCTATACCACTACTCTTCAACGAATTAAAAAATACTAATTTTTCCTAACCGAGTGTTATTATATTATTAGAATTTTATTTTTCACTTCCTTGTGAAAGCGGAAACAAGCCGGAAACAAAGATCACGAAAGTTTGGTTCATGAGGTCAGTGGCAATAAAAACATGCACAAGCTCTGCAGTGAGTGGGGTCAAAATATACCCCGACATACGGATGTGCCAATATTGTTTTTTCCTGTCTACGAGACTTGGGGTCAAAATGTTACCCCCAATGTACGGATAGGATACATTATTTTTTTTCCTTTGTCTATGTTTGTACGGCATATGGGATTGAAATGTGTCCCCGACATACGGTTCAAGTAGGAAAACACGATATACGATTAGGGTTAAAAAGCTAAGAATCAGACCAATTTCTAGATTGATTGAAAGTCTCTAAGACGGCTGAACATCGTTATGTCCACGATCTATCCTTTTAGCCACGCCTATCTACGATTATGAAGGAAACTTAAAATGTAATCTATGACCAGTTGAATGTTCCCTGGACTTCTTGAATGATCCTATACGTGGATACAGGCATCAGAGATTCGAACCGCTATCCATTTATCGGCCCAAGGAGCAATTGACTGAGCTTTCTGACATGCGTTGAGGAAACAGATTCCTCATTGAAACACTTAGTCGAATTGTGGGAACTTGCGTTTCGAACTTGGGGTGTAGCTGTTTGGGTGTATGGTGACAGATGGGTAGGACTACCATCTTATTCATATGTCGCTTTTGAAGTTTTCTTTGCTCTTAAGAATTGAGTTTATTGCGCAATATCACTCGGCTACATCCACTATTATTAAATACTTAAAAAAAAAATCTGAAATGAATAATAAAAAAAAAGAAAAGATCAAAAGAATCGCATCCACTTTCGGACTTATTTTTTCACTAGACAGACCTCAGAGGAAATGAAGTTTTTTATGCCTTGCAACAAGCCCATTGAACTTTTCTTTACAACAGGCCAGAACGGCAGTTGTAGCCAACTCAACCGTCAGAAGATTTTATCGTGAAATAAATCATTTTGCACATAAAGTGTCGAAAAAGGGGTGCGCCGATAGCTGTCGATTAGTGCTCTAGACTGACTAGCAGGTGGCCCGAGGTTTGAATCGAATCTGAAATCTTGTGGGGAGTTGAGTTGAGTTGAGTTGAGTTGGTTTAACGTCCAAAATCAGCTATATAGGCTATAATGTGTACGGGCCCCAAGACTGACGTCTGACGATTTTATGTCTTGCCACACACGAGACAGTGCAGGAATGCCATGACTCCTGTCTCAGTTGGTCACATTAAACTGATAACGACCCAACCAGTAGGGAGCGGAATCGCCATTGCTCGAACCCGGACCTTTTGCGTCGGAAGCCGATGTTCTACCCCATCATGTGGTGAACCTACGTGACTGTAAAACTAAGTAAAATGCATGGCAACCGCAGAAATGATTATTTTACAGGGAAATAAAAAAGTTGTGTTCGTAAAATGTCAGGAATAGATCTAATCCCTTTCAAAAGAAATGGGTGCGCTGATAGCTGTCGGTTATCGCCCAGAAAGGAGTGATAGGTGGTACAGCGTTCAAATCGCAGCTGTGTCTAAAATCGTGAGGGGAAAGCTACATGGCTGTAAATAATATTCAAAACCGGTGCACAATGTTTTAATGTTTTTTTCATTTTTTATTTAAATCTAGAGACCATTGTACATTAGAGGACTGTTTTATGTGATAGAAATTGGCTGAAGCGACATGAATAGAAGAAAGTCATATTGCAATCGTCTATATCGTGTTTTGTTTTATTTTGTTTTGTTTCTGATTTTTTTTCTCTGTGGTCGGGAGTGGAAGTAACATTTTATTGTTCTTCTGGCGGCCACTGAATTATCACCATGTTTTGTTGTTTTTTTTTTTTTGTTTTTTTTTTGTTTTGTTTTGGTTTTTTGTTGTTGTTTTTTGCGTGAGTGTGTGTGTGCGTGGGGGGGGGGTGTAAGTTGACGGTTAGTTTTCATTTGATCAGCGCGATACATTATTTTATTATTTTGAAACAATCTCATAAATCAGATTTAAATCTAGAAGCCCTTGTACATTAGATGACTGTTTTATGTGATAGAAATTGGCTGAAGCGACATGAATAGATGAAAGCTATATTGCAATCGCCTATACCGTGTGTTGTTCTATTTTGTTTTGTTTTTCCTGCGTTTTTTGTTTGTTTTTTTTACAGAAAATATCATCAAGTTTGGTAGAGATTCTAAACACACCGACTGTACAAAATACGAAGTAACTTGGGTTCTGATTAGAGATTATGCGACATTCCATCGCTCAAACCACGCTTTGACGGCTGTGCTTTTGCCTAATGGTTGGATTGTTGTCAGTCTTATCCTAAGTACCCCGACCTGGGGGCACCTAAAAACGCTTTGTCCGAATAAAGATTTGCGACTTAACCAGTGGCAATTGAACTGCTACGTCTTCACTAAATACAAAGATTTTTTAAAGTATTTTCAACCATCGACCAGCCCATGGCACCATTGATTAGGCTTTTTGCCCTTCTTCAAATCCATTGTTGTTGGGTTGTTGTTGTTTTTTTAAATGATAAACATGTTTTTCTCAAAACATTAGCACTTTTCAAAAGTTCCTTTTTAACCAAATGCGGACAACAATGACTCTTTTATCCGCTCTTATCAGTAAGCTTGATCAAGATAGCTCCAGATAAGTTATTTATGGTCGTCTTTGATACATGTCTGATTCGACGCCGTGAAGCCATGAGCACAACCTGTAAATAATTGTGGTCGGCAATAATTTGTTTCGCATTTAACAATGAGGGTGGGGAATTCCCGCAACTTCCTTCACACGTTACAAGTAAAGATTTACATTACCAAATATAGAACTGCATTCTTCGTCTAACGGTTTTGCTTTATAATATGTAGATGTATAACACTGATTAGGTATAATTATATAGATGTACATGCGTATAGGAAACTTTTTTTTTCTTTATACTCATAATTGCTTTCGGAGAAGACCTGGAACCTTCAGGTGCTAGACAGACATAATAGGCTTTGCGACCCGCACGATGGTGATGAATAACATAATCACGCCCTTATTGAAGTATGGGGTTTTCTTAACGCTTATTGGCCCCGCGTCTGTTAAATAGAGACATGATTGGACGCCGGTGCTGATTCCCTTACCTTCCGTCTTCATTTTCGTTAGTACAGGCTGGTAATCGCAAAGTCTTTTTTGAATTTTTAAGGTAGACGACCAGTGGTACCAGGTGGTTCAATGGTAGAGAGCCCGGGTTTCACTCGGAAGGTCCCAGATTCGATGCCTGTTAGGTCCAACTTTTGGTTTTGTTGTAATAATTGCTATAAAATGTGAGCATCTGAGTCAGAGCGAAGCGGTTTTTAATCATTGCATTTTTTTTCTTTGGAACTTTTTGATTTTGTGTAACAAATAAATTGAACAAATAAAAGAACCAGGAAGCTTGCCAACTACTTCGTTGGTATTTCATGAGTCCAAGTGTGTTTAATGTTACACATAATCACGACTCAACCTCTACTGGTGTGATGTACGTCAGTGTTGTCACAAGTCACGCACAAGCAACAGAAAGGTGGCAGACAGGCGGGGAGAGGGAGAGAGGGAGAGACAGAGACAGAGACAGAGAGAGAGAGAGAGTATGTGTGTGCATGCATGCGTGTGTGACTACGTGACTTTGAGACAGAGACAGACAGAGAGAGAGAGAGGAGAGAGAGACAGACAGAGAGAGACAGAGAGACAGAGAGAGATAGACAGAGATAGATAGACAGAGAGAGACAGAGAGAGAGACAGACAGACAGACAGACAGACAGACAGCAGACAGACAGACAGACAGACAGACAGACAGACAGACAGACAGACAGACAGACAGACAGATAGAGACACAGACACAGAGATATAGAGACAGGCAGACAGAGAGACAGAGACAAACAGGGGCAGACAGAGACAGCGACAGAGAGACAGAGACGGAAAGGCAGAGACAGAGACAGAGAGATAGACAGACAGAGAGACGGCAGAAAAACGAAAATATATACAGACAGAAAAAAGAGACACACATATATAGAGAGACAGGAAGACCGAAACAATAGAAAGAAAAACAACAACGAGAGAGAGAGAGATAGAGAGAGAGGTCGAGAGAGAGAAAGCAAGAGAGAGAGAGAGAGAGAGAGAGTGTGTGTGTGTGTGTGCATGCGTGTGTATCTACGTGACTTTGACTGTCATAACTTTTTTCAAGATAAATGTGAGTGGGCCGTGTTTTAAATACATGTACATCAAACAAAACCCTGCCCAATATCACGTACATACGTGAGTAATATTCTAATACTGACAGCACAAACATCTCAGCGTTGTCTGTCTGAAAACTTTTCCGGATATAGACACATGAATATACATGTATCAGACTAACCAGTTTTCTCATGAGATCGCGGAGCATCATAATTATTGTTTGACAAGTGCTATCAATGTCACCTCATATTGAGCATAACATCCTCGCCGAGTTGGTCGCGTCTGTCGCTATGAAATGTTGTTGTTCATTCATAGAATTATTCATTAGAATTTAAAATATTTTGTAAAGCACTTTGTGACCTTACCTACATCCTGCTTCCTGTATAATATTCTGCCTTTAATTTTGGTCTCGGAAGACTCCAAATTAAGTAAGAGTTTCATTCGCTCCTTTTTTCTTTTTTTTTTTTCGACCATTATCACTTACCCCTATCTGGTCTCGGAATTAAAAGTTTCGGGATGGGCATCGAACAGCAGACAAAGGCAGATAGTCAGGCCTGGAAGAGTGGGGGTCATTTCGGTGCGAGAGTTGAGTTGAGTTGTTTTAACGCCCAAAGTCAGCACTAGACACAGTAGACAGGCTATATTGTGGACGGGCCTTAAGACTATCGTCACACGTGCTGCCACACACCAGACAGGGCGGTCATACCGTGACTCTAATCTCAGTCGGTCACATTAAAGTGACACCGATCCAACCAGTAGGGGGCAAAATCACGAGGGCTCGAACCACGGACTTCCTGCGTCGGAGGCGGATGTTCTACCACAGGGCTACCGCTCCCCCTACCACCACCACCCCCACCCCCACCCCACACACACATACTTACACCCCACATTTCGGTGCAGGGGAGCGCCTGTGGGGGTAATTTCATGCAGGAATTCCACTGGTGTTTATTTATTATGTAGGTAAGAACCTGATGAAGGTTTGGTAAGTAGATTGAAGCTACTGCCCTTTATAAAGGCTGTAATTGTAATTATAATTAGCGGTAGATATTCCGAGATATTGAGACATAGAGAGAAGAGGACTGGTGATAGAGAGAGAAAAAATTAAGTAATTATTATTACGCCAGCGATGCATTGGGGGGGGGGGGGGGGGGGGGGAGA
>RQTK01000483.1:182489-195761 GCA_003991915.1 Elysia chlorotica
AATAATAATAATAATAATAATAATAATAATAATAATAATAATAATAATAATAATAATAAAAATAATAATAATCATCATCATCATCATTATCATCATCATCATCATCATCATCATCATCATAATCATCATGAAAACTGGACTTCACCACTTCAGTCGGAAACCCGTCTCTCTGTACAATAGATTGCTTCTTCCACTCTCGGTCACTATCAGTGTCATCTCCAGGTCTTTCCACTTAGTCAAAGGTTGTTTGACAACCATTCACCGGGACAATAATGAAAGCCGAAATCTAACTTTGTTGACTGGAAATCGCCATATGGGTCACTGTCTAAGGGAAAAGTAAGGATGACGCATATTCCATTCAGGTTCTTCTGATTGTGTGAACAGTACCAGATCTACAGATTAGTTTCATAATGTTGTTGTTGTTGTTGTTGTTGTTGTTGTTGTTGTTGTTGTTATAATGTTTTGTTGTTGTTGTTGTTATAATGTTTTGTTGTTGTTGTTGTTGTTGTTGATGATGATGATGATGATGGTGAGGATGTTGTTGTTGTTGTTGTTGTTGCTGTTGTTGTTTTGTTTTGGTTTTTTTAAGTTGTCATTGTGATCTGTTGTTCGACAGATCTGTAACATCGCTATTTTTCAATCACTTTTTACTACACGTTCGACTTATATGTTTTTTTACACAATTATTTACTTTAATGTCACATAATCAGTCCATAGTCTGAGTTAAAGCTATGTCGTAAAATAATTTTTAAATTGACAAGAAGTGAAAATGGAGAGTAGCAGGGACAGAGAGACAGAGACAGAAAGATACAGTAGGGCGGACTGACAGGCAGACAGACAGACAGACAGACAGACAGACAGACAGACAGACAGACAGACAGACAGACAGACAGACAGACAGACCGACAGACAGACAGACAGACAGACAGACAGACAGACAGACAGACAGACAGACAGTCAGGCAGGCAGGCAGGCAGACATAATTATAATTTTGTAAAGAAGCGTTATGTGTTTAGCATATCGATCATATTTCATTGTGATAATATAGACGATAGTGAAGGCTGGAGTTAGATTTATCACACCTTAGAGCTTTCAGTTCAAATTATAGAGGCCAGGTTTGTTGACGTGAATGGTCAACTCAATGCTGGATCGTCCTTCTCTCTCTCTCTCTCTCTCTCTCTCTCTCTCTCTCTCTCTCTCTCTCTCTCTCTCTCTCTCTCTCTCTCTCTCTCTCTCTCTCTCTCTCTCTCTCTATCTATCTATCTATCTATCTATCTATCTATATATCTATCTATGTCCCCTTCAGTCTTGTTATTTATTTTATTGTACCTTATCTGTCACTCTATCTTAACAACATGTTAAACTTCCTGTTCCTAGAGTTTTCTTTTCATAAAGAATCGTAAATGGTTTACGAACTATTTACATTGATAAGATCCTGTTACTCTGAAATGAGTTACTGGGGAACTATCAAGTTATACCTTTGTCTATCATCTAGAGTTAGTGTCTTCCTTTTTATTTAGAGAATATTTCTTTATTTAAACCAACCTGTCGACTGTATAATTTTATGTTGATGAAATAATGAAGACCGTATTGTTATGCTGTTCTTGTTTTTGTTGTTGTTGTTATTGTTGTTGTTGGTGTTGTTGTTGTTGTTATTGTTGTTGCTGTTGTTGTTGTTGTTGTTGTTGTTGTTGTTGTTGTTGTTGTTGTTGTTGTTGTTGTTGTTGTGTTGTTGGTGGTGTTGTTGTTGTTGTTGTTGTTTTTGTTTCTTAGTTCTGATTTAATTTTTGATTGAACTGAAAAGAGTAAGACGACGAGGGAAATCAAACGGAAAAATACACCCATAAACAAACAAAGCAAAACTAACACACACACAAAATAATAATAAGCACATCCTAAAATATCCTAAGCAATCTGATTACTTTTGCTGTGTTCCATATGCGCAGTGACCCGATAGTTGAGTTTCATTTAAATTAATGGCGGCTTTGATTGAGGCCGGCGCACTTCAAAGGTTAATCCTGAGTAATCGGGAAAATCATTGCACGGCTTGATGCGCAAAACGCGTTAGGAGAAGCCAAATATAGTAATTATGTAACGTTAACAGAATGGGATTACATGTATTAACTCAACACGCGAACGAACATCAGCCCAGTTGCAACCACGGCGTTACTTTTGAGAGCGCTTCTAATTCTAAAGCAGTAAATCTAAATCAGTGACAAAATCTATTTCTGGTAACGACATTGCGGACTATTGACTCTTCTATGTGCAGAGGTGACAAGTCTGGTTTTTCTTATAGGAGCTAGTTAGTGGTTTTATTACATTTGACACTTTGCAATAAAAATGATAGTATCGCCATTTTATCCCGGCCATAATTTATTCTTTTTATTTCCGTCTTCATTGGGATATCGTTTGTTTCAAGGCATGTCAGAGAAAATCAAATTTACTGTCGTGATTCCTTTTGTCAGCAAAATTCTAAAATATAATCATCCAACCTGGCATAATGTAAACTACCTTAATTTGTTAAAAATTACTGTAATATTATGGTTATATAATGTATAGAATTAGGTATGCCATTAAACTACTTTTTTATGACTGTACACTTCGAAATCCTTCTTATAGCTTGTTCTGTACGAATGTATATTCTGAACTATATTCATCTCTTTGTCTAATCGTGATATAAATGATCGTGGTTTGTTTGTTTCTTTCTTTGCTTGTTTTTTTTGTTTTGTTTTTTGCTTTGTTCTGTGTTTGTTTTGTTGTTGTTTATTCTGTAAGGTTATCTGAATTCGTTTTTCCTATTCCAATTTTGATTGTAAATTGAACTCTTTTGTTTCCGGTATGTTTGTTTTTTGGCATGTCATTTTTCAGATTTCACCATGAGGGATTAATTTTATAAAGATCTTATATCTGATCTTTTAGGTCATGGGGTCTTTTTTCAAATCTCTTTTACAAGTATAGTTCTGACACCCGTTGCTTTATAGTTTACCATGGGTAAAAATACATTATTTTTAACTAGGGAGGAACTCCCTCTCTCTCTCTCTCGCTCTCTCTCTCTCTCTCTCTCTCTCTCTCTCTCTCTCTCTCTCTCTCTCTCTCTCTCTCTCCCTTTCTTTCTTGCTCTCTCTCTTTCTCTCCCCCCCCTCTCTCTATCTCTATCTCTGTGCGATAAAGTATTTCCGTGGTTTATGTTTTTGACATGATAGTTTTTATACCACCATGAGTTCACCATTCAAATTTCAATGCTAAAATTTCAACTGTAATTGTTTTTTGTTCTTTTACGACTTTATGTTTTTTTTTCCTTCTGAATCCAGCATGCGGCTCATGTCACAAGCATAGTACTTACGCTTATCGACCCATTCTTTAAAAAAAAACACTCCACCCTTTTGTTGTCGCCCTCCTTTTACGAATGGGCCATATATAATGCATTGACCTATAAAAGACTTGGTATGTGTGTGTATATGTATGTGCGAGAACCAAAAAAGACTTGGTATGTGTGTGTATATATATGTATGTGCGAGAACCATGATTAAACCATTTTGCTTTTCATGAGCTTTTCCAACTTTTTAAAGAGCTGAAAGGTAGCTTAATGACCCGTTGACGAGTTGAGAGAAACATTTATTATTTAAATGAAACAACAACGAAAAACCCAAACGTTGCACGCTCCGTTTAACTTGTGTTATAAAATAATTGAGTCTTTTAACGGTTTGTCTTTTTCGTCCGTTAAGTTTTGTTTGTCACCTTACCCCCCTCTCCCCTTTCCTACATTCATCACTCTTTACAAAAAAAATATTGAAGGAGGATAATTGCCAAAAAAAAAAAAAAAAAAAACAACAACAAAAAAGCAGGGCATGGGGTATTTGGAAGTTCAGTCGCTAGAGTCCACGTCTTCTTATCTGGAGGTCTCTTCAGGCTTGTGTTTGAGCCCTGCCCTGGGCGTCGCGTCTCTAGTGATTTACTCGATTTCAGTATAATATGCACTGTCCAAGTCCTGGCTTCGGGGTCCTATCCAAGGTAGTTTACAGCCTTGGTGCTGAGGCGGCCATTGATAAATCATTATGTAACCTTCAGTTCCAAGTTCCATTATAACTCAAACTCCAATCAGCGTGTTCTGTTACTACTGAATAGCCCGGTTATAAAATACTAGTGTACCAGCCGAAACAAAATACCTGACAAACCTGCTTTACCTCTGAGTGACAGCATTGTTAAATTGTTTGGAGTTTATCTTGGGAATCCTGCCACCCGTCCGCGAATTAGCCCGGTTATTGCTGACAATAGAGGTTAAAAAACAACAAACCGGTAACTTATTTCCTATTCTAATTTTTTAATCATCTAGATAGAAAAATCATTACCTGGTTTCGAGGCTAGTGTCTATAAAATGAACTCAGGTTATTTACACTTTTGCTGGCTAGAGTTGGGTTGTTGTTTTTTTCTCTTAATAAATCAAAATAATTACTCAGGAGTGTACGCGTGAAATCGGTCATTGTTATTGATGTTGCTGTTGCTGTTAGTGTTGTTGTTTTTGTTGTTGTTTTTGTTGTTGTTGTTGTTGTTGTTGTTGTTGTTGTTGTTGTTGTTGTTGTTGTCGCTGTTGCTGCAACTGTTGTCTTAGTTGTTACGTGCCTAAATCAGTGCTTAAAGCTAAGTAAACATATTTTCGCCGATGAAGTATTTAACTTCGTTGAAAATCTAGATTGCATGCATTAATTTTTTCCCTATCTCTCTCCCTCCCCTCTTCCCCTCTCACTCGATTACTCTATTCTAACCCACTTTCCCTCTCACTCGATTACTCTAGTCTAACCCACTCGTTCGTCAGCTTTCATAACTGTGTCGAGTCCCGCGATACCTTTTTCGTAACTGTAACAAGTACAATGTATGTAGGTTTTGTAACATAAACCTGCAGTTTTTACGTGCTGACCTTCTCATTTATTTTTGGTCAATAGATTCTGGAAAATACATTGACTTGATTTATGATATTATTACATATAATTGATATAGCCTGTCCACTAACATGGTCCACTCATTCTTCACATATTGGCTTTAAAACTGCATCAGCGATATGTAAAATAGTTGTGTTTTTTTTTTCTTAGTGCAAGTGGTGCTATTGCACCAGTGATTTTCAAACCTTATAGTCTTGAGATTCAAATCCATCTATCTACCTCTCATTCGTCGGTCTCCCGTACGGGAGGTTCCTGGTTCGAAACGCACGTTCAGTCCAAAGATGTAATAATTTTTGTCCTATTTCGTCACATACTGGTTGGGTCGGTGTCAGTATAATTTGACTAGCAGAGACAGGAGTCCAGGTCTACCCGCACTGTTTCGTGTGTGGCAGCAATAAAATGCAGACGTTAGTCTTGGGGTCCGTCCACAAGTATAGTTTATACATTGCTGGAGTTGGACGTCAAGCAACCAACCTAACTCAACTCAAGCTACCCTAAATATCTTTTATTCCATCTATATATTTACCATCTACCTTTCAATCCATATACCGCAGTTATTTGACCATCAGTCTTTTTATACAATTTATTAATTTATCTTGTCAATTCATCCCTTGAATCTTTCTATTATTTCCTTTGATTTTTATGTAATTGTATGAATCGTTTTCTTCACATGCATACCTGGCCATCAATAATTATATCGCCATGTAGTTCGCTATCCGGCACGTTGGAAAGACACTCCAGCTATAAAAGCCGCTCAAAATGAGTTCACTTGACAACTTTTACGAGTACTTAAACCATGGGTGAACAGTGTCAATAGGGGTGACTCACTCACACCAACCGGCCGGCCATACATTGACAGGTTGGAGGATGTTTATAGCGTGAGTCAGGCAGCTTTCTGAATTAACCCAGATTATATCGGCTTAGAGAGAACAACAACTATACAAATTGGTTTTTTTTTAGGTGCCAACACATTTTTATTTCTTTGTTCACCGAATGATGGGGCCGCGAGGGTTAGGCAGATCAGACGAGATTATTGGCTCTGGCAAAACGCCTGGTATCTAAGGTCGATGACCAGGGCTTAGTGTGCTGTACAGTGTACCTGTATAGATGTTGTTGCTCCGAAACCCCTGGGAGCGAACTGCCGCTTGTGGTTAAGCGCTCGGAACCCATGATCAGTAAAAAATGATTTTGTCCGATATCGTTCCCTACAAGACTGGTTAACGTGACCGGTTGATCCAAGAGTCCAGGTCTCCCCATAGAGTATCTAGGTGTCATTACATTCGTCTTGGAGCCATTCCACAATATAGCCTAATCGCCCAAAATATGCTTTATTGTTATTGTTTATTATTTTCTCAGCCATCTACTCGAAAGTAAGGGGGGGGGGGGGGGGGGGAGAGAGAGAGAGAGAGAGAGAGAGAGAGAGGAGCTCTATTGTCTTCTCAATTTTCTTCAAATAATTATCATGCTTCTGTGTGGGTTTCTTTGCTTCCATTTTCTCTGGGATTCTAGCTCGAAAGCAATGTAGGGATGAGTCTATCTCCTCGACTGTCCATCATCTTATTTTATCCGTTCCAAACATTCAACTTATTTTTTATCAAACACAGCCTACATTTTCTAGCATTTTGGTGAGAGCATATACGTGTTCTAATAATCAAAGTTTCACACAATACAAGAAAAATTCGAGAGGAAATGTTTGATTCTAATTCCTATCATATCCCAATAAATACGTATGAGTATGTTGGCCTTTGTTTTTACCAAATTTAATGTAATACAAACTAGTGAAGCCGGAGATATTATCCCAAGTTTTACAGTAAAATTAAAAATGGCCATATACGGACCATCAATTGTACGTCTTTTTAGTATTATTGAGTATAAAACTTTTGTTAAAAAAAAAAATATATATATATAATTGTCTTCGTCTCAAACTTAGACATGCGATCAAATCCAAACCGCTCCACCCTGAAATCCCAAATTTTACAGTAAAATTACAAATGGGCCAGAGAATTTTTAGAGTCATAAAACTAATAACATCAACGCCTAATCAATTTTTAATTAACAGATCAGTTTCATACATTCACAGCCGGTAATAATAATGGAGCGAGGTCCAACATATTTGAATCCCAAAATCTTTAAAACTGTTCAACAACAAACAAATCGAAAGTTCGGTTCACGCACAATGAATAATTTTTTAATAATAATTGCTATTGTTACAATAACAACACACATCCGTCTTTAGCTCAATCACATTCTCAATTGCTCAATCTGACCAAACACATTGAAGGGCGTCCTTGTATCCATTCATATTATATCTTCACAATGAAACCACTTCAAACAAGCTAGATCTAGTTTTTTTTTTTTACATTATTCATAATAATTGTTATTGTTACAATAACAACACACATCCGTCTGTAGATCAACCACATTCTTAATTGCTCAGTCTGACCAATAACATTGCAGAACGGCCTTGTATTCATATTAACTCTTAACAATAAAACCACTTAACAAGCTAGATCTAGTTTGTTATTGTATTTAGAAAAACAACAATTAGGCCTATCAAGAGCGGTTATGAACAAAAGCGTGATCGGTCTGCATCTATTTATAGCGTCGTGAAGTACATGTGCCTCTTATAATACTCAAACATCACGTTTGTTTTTGAGAAACTCTTGAGACACTGAATGAAATGAAGCAATTTTTGACTCTATACGAGATGTACAATGTATTCCGTTCACACCAAGTAGTCTGTTGTATTTCGATTGTTCTAGTCTCACTCACATCACGATGCCCTCAACAAAGTTAAAATGAGAACAAAAACAAAAGAGTGCTTGCTTATTGGATTATTATTCCAGCAATATTTCTCAATCACGAATACGTGACCATTTTCCTTTGTCGTTTTTCAACAGAGATGTATTCAGTGATACAATACATGTATCTAGTCTCATTCGACGTCTTCCTCCATGTGACTTGAAATTTACAAGTGATTGGTGTGTATACGTCCTACTCCAGCAACGAGGCTATATCGTGGACGAGTCTCAAGTCACACGTCGAAGAATTTTATGTACTGCCAACATAAACACAGCGGGGACACCTTTCTAAAATAATTTATTCCAATACCTTTTCAAACGATAATGATTGCAAATGTGAATAAAAAATGGATGAGGGGTGTGCTCCGTTTTGGAAATATGTGTTGACTCTATGAATATGGGTATTTAAAATGAACTTTAATGAGTTTTACAGAAGCGACATTAGCTAAGTGTCGTAAGCAATTCTATTCGCTCCGGGTAATCCTGCATTCAAACTGAAGTTATTGTTGGTGTTGTTTTTATATGCGCCTCAGAGGGAAAGATATCCAAGCGTAGAGAGCGGAGTTTTGCTGGATTGACGTCCCCTAGGTTTCCAACTGGCATCCTGGATTGACGTCTCCTCCCCTAGATTTCCAACTGAGATCCAACTCGGTGACGGGTCTCAAGTTAACCTCAGACTTAATTCTAGTCAAGTCACAATACCCAAAACTAACTTGTGATAATTGTATGTGCCCCCACACAGAGACAGGGCGGGACACCCAGACTTTCTGGGACTGCCAAATTATAACACCGACCCAGCCAGTTGCAAACTAAGTTCGTTATTTAAATTGCAAATTATTTGATTTTGAGAGTGGGAAAGGTTACATCTAAACGAATAAGGGATGGAAACGAGAATACTGTAATTAGAACGTCTACTGAATATAAGCTGAATATTATTCGTCTCCACAGGTAGTAAGTAATGATGGCATGAGGTTTTCTCATCTATTATTGGCTTTCTGGTTCTACGAAATGTTTATTCACACAACACAATGCTGAAACAGTTGTACATTATTGGCTCAATATGTTACACTAAAGGTCGTGAATTGTAATTATAAGTATTGAACAAAAGTACTGCTCCGGCATCAGTGAACAGGTCGCACGTCTCATTCTAGCGGTAGCAAGTGCAAAGAAAAAGTATAATTATACGCCTTATTGCGTCACCTAAATACATAGTAAGGTGGGCGTCATAATTATAGTCCACTTCCTCTTTGCGTTTTTACATTCTCTCAATTTTTGTTTCGAAATACAATAGTTTACAAATCATTTACTAGGTGAGTGTTGAGGTAAATACTTATGGCTCGTTTAGTTATGCGTTATGCACATAAGACAGACTTGTGCTAGGTTACTGCATAGCCTGTATCAATGTTTAGTAGTAGTAGTAGTAGTAGTAGTAGTAGTAGTAGTAGTAGTAGTAGTAGTAGTAGTAGTAGTAGTAGTAGTAGTAGTAGCAGTAGTAGTAGCATAAATAATACTACTACTACTACTACTACTACTATTACTGCTGCTACTACTACTACTACTACTACTACTACTACTACTACTACTACTACTACTACTACTACTACTACTACTACTACTACTACTAGTGTTGCTATACGCTCCAGAAATTCCAAAGCTTCACATCATTTATACATTATAATAACACATCATTAAGAAAAACCGGAATTTTTTTTATTTAAAAGGTACATGACATTGTAATGTTTAAAATGTGCTTGGGTAAAAACAGGATGCTAGTCAAGCTTTATACTGGCCAATCCTTTTAACTGCTCCAATGGTTTCCTTATTTTACAACTTTGAAATGGCGACAATAACCAATGAAAGGAACTAATAAACAAAATAACCAAACAAAAAAGAAAGAATAAGAATTCCGCCCCGCTTCCTGGGTCTTGTTTATGAAAATCCTCAGCGTACTGACCCTGTTTTACTCATAGGAATAGATAGACCTAAACAGCTATACAAGAGGTGTTGTTTTTATTGGTTAGCTCTCTTGTTCGAGTTCTCGGCTAAAAGGAATTAGACTGCGTTTGTATGATTTAGAATTAAAAATTTAAAGTATGACTTAGAGTGTAACGCCACGGTAGTTTTCGACGCTTCGTAAGAATAATGAGATAGATACATAGATACACAGATACATAGATAGATAGATAGATAGATAGATAGATAGATAGATAGATAGATAGATAGATAGATAGATAGATAGATAGATAGATAGATAGATAGATAGATAGATAGATAGATAGGTACTCGTAGATGCCACTGAATCTATAGTACATGTATCATAATTATGTGTTGTTAAGTCTTTGCGAAACAAAGTCATGATTGCGTGTGCATGTTTGGATCCGCTTTCATGGAACACATACTACTAAACAAACTGTTACAACAACTAGTATTATAAGTAAAGCGAAGCCCGCAACTATTTCAGCGTGAAAAGTTGTAATTATTGTGGGTGGTGGGTGTGAGTGTATGAGCTTCATTTTGAGGTTGGTTTCTCTATGAATAGAGTGTGATTAAGTGATTGAGAGAGAGAGAGAGAGAGAGAGAGAGAGAGAGAGTTAGAGAGAGAGAGACAGAGAGGAGAGAATGGTACATGTATGTTTAAATATAAACGAGCAGCAGAGAGAGAGAGAGAGAGAGAGAGAGAGAGAGAGAGAGAGACAGGGAGAGTCAGAGAGAAAAAGTGTGTTTGTGTATGTGAAAGAGGATAAGAGAGGGGGAGAGCAGGATGTTTACGTCAAGGTTGTTTATGGGTGTGGGTGGGTGCTTTTTGTTTGTTGTTTGTAGAGGAAGAGATGTAAAAAGAGGAAGATAGTTATTTAAAACGCGTGTGTGTGAGAGAGCGAGGGTGATAGAGAGAAAGAGGAGGGGGGTAGGAGAAGAGCTTGTGTGTTTGGGAGTCTATGTACAGGGAGAGGGATATAGAAAGAGAAAATAATAATTGCTAACTTACTAGTTAAAAGGGGGAGGGAGAGAGAGTGGGAGGGTGTTCAGGTATGTGTGCTTTCTAAACTTAGACTAGAGTGAATGGTTGTTTTCTCAATGAATGGAGGAAGATAGACACACGGAGAGGGGAGAGGGGGTGGGGTAAGTCGGGAAGTGATAGGTCTCTACTATGTGTGTATGTATATGAGTGTAGTGTGTGTGTGTTTGAGCCATTGAAGGTTCGTGGCTGGGTTCTCTGTTTATGAATGGGAAAGGAAGCCTCTCTTTCACTGATTTACTTCGTGTACTGTTCAGTGTTTGGTAACGCTACCCCATAGCTCAAGAGCAGCTCAACGGGTCCGTGGATTGTGGAAGCTCTCCTGGCTCGTGAGGTAACGTTAGGTCGGTCGTAGGAAAAAGTAGTCCCTCTGACACAGTTCCTGCCCAAACCTAGCCAACCAACTACCATCTGCTTGGCTGCTTGCTGGCAGAGCTACATTGACTGTCTGACTCTAGTATGGGCGGATAAACAAGCAGTCATGCAAACACATACACGCATATATACACTTCCAGACACACACACACACACACAAAGTATAGTTGCTGACTGTCCGCTCAACAGACTCAAGGGAGAACAAACTGCGGTTAGCTTGTGGTGGCTTCGTTACATCAAGACCTAGATCTAGATCACGACTACTCGGCTACCTTTCTGTATGTCAGACATTGTCAGTCTTGACTTGTACACAAACATACCAAAGGATTTTTTTTATATACATAGACACTCTGCAGTCTACACGCAGATTGATCCTCTGTCGGCAGGGCGGCGGGCGGGCGCGCTATCAGCCCACAAAATCTAGGGCAAAGACAGGGGAGGGAGGGGGGAGTGATTTTGTGGTTTAGTACCGGAAATAACATGACCTAGAGAGGAGAGGGGCGAAGGGAGAGGAGAGGAGTATGTTGTGAAACGGGAAAGGGTGTATGTGTGTGTGTAGGGTCGGGGGTGGAAAGGGGAGGGGGGTTACTAGCCTCCAACAAGGAATCAAAGAGGAGGGTGGGTTGGAAAGGGTGGAAAATATCCGGGCGTGATTTGCGTGCGAGAACGAAGAATGTTGCACAGGAAGTTGTGAATGAATTGTTGAATGGATGGATCAATGGTTTCAATGGTTTGTGAATGGAGAACACGCCCTTCCCCTCCCCAGACCCCTTCTCCCTCGCACCCCTAAAAGAATTTGCTGTAGAATTTAAATCTAGATCTTGTTTAGGATAATTTAGTGCACTGAGTTATTTCCGAACTTTCTGTGTTAAGCTTATCTTGAAAGTCGAATGTAACGCTTTAAACGTTATGAAAGATCATCGCCCTTTGACCTGATGTTGGTTAACAGCAACCTAAACGCTTACTTTATCTAGCTATTGATTACGGATGCGATTTAAACCCGTTTTAATTCCTTATTTCCCAAAATAGTGCAAAATTATTTTTTTGCCAATAAGTTCATTTCACTTCCACCTCAAAGTTTAGAATGTTTCTCTTTTAGACTGAAATCCTCATTTTTATAAATCTGACCCCTCCTCTCTTTTGTCCAAATACTTTCTTACGTGTACGTATGAGTACTATGAACGAAGGAAAGGGAAAGGCTGAAAGACATAGAAGGAAAATCAAGATAGCATCAGATAATGGGATAAAAATGGTACAATAATCATTCTAACATGAGAGTAATGAGAAATGGCATTGGTGTGCCTTAAATCCACAATGGAAAGTCTCTGAGTCTGAAGTATGCAGGGCAAGAGCGCAAACATCAAGCCACCAAAAGCATTGGTGATCCATCGGTTACGGCAAACACTGAGTGACAACCCCTGTACAATCATGTCGTCAATGTACAACTCGGGGGCGCTAGATAGCTCAGTCGGTAGCTCTGTGTACTGCCTAGACAGACGGTCCAAAATTTAAATCTTCATGTTGGATTCCCAGGAATTGTCGGGGAAACCTAGAGCATCTTATAAGTAGAAGTTGAAACGAATACTACATGGCATCAAACTATCTGAAGTAAAAGTCCCACCTCCTCTTATTATTATTATTAATATTACCCCCCCCCCCCAAAAAAAAAAAAAGAAAAGAAAAGAAAAGAATCAAACAAAACAAATCTACAGTAAGACAAACAGATAGTAAATCATTATTTATTATTATTATAATTATTATTATTATTATTATCTCTACTATGTCTGTTCACACAACTTGCACAAATACTTAATAGTTGTGAAACATGCTCTCAGTCAGCAGAGTGCTCGATTTACTTACAAAAAGTAGAAACTAAGAATTACAAACATTCATAGTAAGCATCTTAAACTTAATAAATGTCATCCATTATATTATCTCTTAACGAAAATGTATTTTGAGATGGAAAACCATATTCCTTGAAAAATGAAAGAAAATCAATAGAAGCTAAGATGCGAGTGTTGTTTTTCCAGACTGCTGCCCCCCTCGCTGTCCTGGTACGGGGCGTATCTGTTCAAGGCATTTCCGCTGGACATGAGTCAGTACAAGGGCCTCTTCAACTCCTGCCGCATTCCCAGGTAGGAGT
>RQTK01000483.1:196358-229708 GCA_003991915.1 Elysia chlorotica
GGGGGGGGGGGCGTAAATTGAATAATTATATGCTTCTTGCCTATGAGAAAAGTGTAGCCTAAATAGGTGAAAGCGGAGGAAATGTTGATGTTTACGTGTATGCTATGCAAGGCACTCAGCGGCGGAAATGGGTTAGGAGAAACAATTAAAATAGTTACGATGGTATGGTTATTTGGTTAGGCAGGACAAGAACACGAAATTATCCTAATGGAAAGGAGAGGCAAACAGGAAATAACGCTATGAAAAAAATGATTTAACGTGACTGTGCACACTGCACATAGTGTTGTATTGGCTGGTAGACTATTACTTTCTACAGCGTCTTTAGTTGGGTAGATCTGTAAACAAATTAGACCCCCCCCCCCTTCCCAAAACTCTGCAGGTTTTACGAATGGAAAGTCTTGAGGTTGGTGATAATATAAAATAACAGGATCGAATAGTCGTGAATTGTATAGTAGGGCGCTAGATATATAGTCGCTGGTAATCTTAGTAAAACCAGCACATGTAATTGATGAATAGAAGGTCTGAGGTTAGAGTAGTGGCTGGTGTCCCTGTCTCCATGAAATGTATATTCATGTTATATTGTGACTGTAAGTGCAGATAGTGTGGGGAAAAAAAAGGGGGGGGGGGGGGGGGGAGCGCGCGCAGGGGGAGGGGGGTGGTGGGGGAAAAAAAAGGGGGGGGTGGGGCGAACTGTCTCAAGTGGTAGAGCGTTGGTCTTTAGATCGGAAGGTCTACAGTCCTAACAGTTTGATTTCGGCCCTTACTGCTCGGGACGGAGCCAGTTTAATGTGACGGGCTGAGACAGGAGTCCGAGTCTCCTCGCCTTGTCAGCATGTGTGGCAGCACGTAAATTTGTCAGAGTCAGTGTTAGGGCCCGTCCACAATTTAATCTATACAGTGCTGACCTTCGACATTAAGCAACAAAACAAAAACAGCAGACTGTGAAACCACGGTAAGTTGAAGCGTGTTGGCAACTCTAAGGGGAAAAAAATCCCGATGCAAATTCGTAAGAAGTTTTGATTTACCCCCTCACGGGTTTTTTATTTTACGGTCAAAGGAAATGTGCTAAGGGAAATAAACTTTCTTTCCCTGTTAAAAATATTCAAAATATATAATTATTTTATTCATCACCTTTGTGTGGCTTTTCATCTACGGATCAATCATCGACCTCTCTCTCTCTCTCTCTCTCTCTCTCTCTCTCTCTCTCTCTCTCTCTCTCTCTCTCTCTCTCTCTCTCTCTCTCTCTCTCTCTCTCTCTCTCAAATTCTTCTCCCTCCCCCCCCCCCTCTCTCTCTTTCTCTCTCTCTCTTTTCAAATTCCATGATGAGTGAGTAAACCATATTTCATTTCATATTCCATCAAATAATCACGAATATGGCATTCTCTGTGTCCACCTCTTGTTTGCCAGGACATGCGGAATGACCTCTAATGAAAAGCGTACAATTATTCATTAATGAAAACCTGGACCGAAAACTAAAAGGCCTGTCGGAACGTGTGGCTTGAAAGAGCCGACCAGCAGACTGCTCCCCCCCCCCCCTCTCCCCCCCTCCCTCCAGGCACCCTTTCCCCTCCCTGCCCCGTGTGACAGGGGGTTGTAAATCGCCTGGGTCATTTACTCCTGTTGTTCGGCTAACCGCACTGACATTACAGGTTTTGTGACAACGTCATTTAAAATTGTGGTCAGGTCACCTGAAAGACCCATTCATATGAAATATATGCTAAACAGTGATGTCGTTTCTCTTGACACGCCGAGGAAAAAATTAGTCCGTTTACGCACAAGACTGTCGGGATGAATACTTTTAAATAGTACGTTTATATATTATGCATTTATGCTTCTGGTCGAAAAATTAGAAACAAAAAATGACACTGCTTATAATTTAAGCTTAAAAATGTGAAATTAGCGTAAAAACAACAAAAAACAAACAAAGAAACAAACGAAACGAAAAATGCATAAATACTATACAGTAGCAACGAGCAAGGCGAAAAATCTAGACCTAGGACCGTAAGTACAACGTCACGCCTTATTATTCTTCTAATGTAACGACACGTCGTAAGCCAGGGCAAAGTTTTACTTACAGCCCCTACTTTGGTACTTCCAAACTGGATAATGCCTGTCTAGCTTCTCTTCACGCAGGCTAAAGCATTTCACATGATTTCAATAAGGTTCCAACCGAAAGATAAACTTAATGTAAATTAGACAGGTAGTATCGAGAGAAATAGGGAGGGGTCTGCCTTCTTGGTGTTTTATTTTGCTTCATAAGCAGGAAAACATTTATTGATCAGTGCACGGCTAGTAAACATCAATTTTCTCCTCTGTCGTGCCCATGCACATATTGCACATTCGTGAAGCCTCAACAAGGCTTTCACCCCACCCTCTCTCATCTCTCTCCCTCTCTTTCTATCTCTCTCTCTCTCTCTCTCGACGACAGACATTGCTAGTAAGGAAGAGAATTGGCACACACTTTATTTAATTATTTAATCACATAATATACCTCTCAAAACATCTCATAAGGTTTACCCTAGATTTTTCACGGAGAGACACAATTCTTTTTGACATTTTTATGACAAAAATAACCCCAACCCCCTACCTCTCTCTCACTGCACTCCCGTCACTAGGCTTGTCCTACACATTACACACAGACGGCTTGTAGCGCTCCATTCATTCATTGCAAGCGCCACGGGGATAATGTATGCAGCCAGGCCATGTATTCATCCGCGTAGTTTGAGAAGAACCGCCTCCCGCTCAGCCCATTCACGGCGGGTCAGGCTGCAGAAGCTGCAAACGCTGAAACGTCTCAGACTAGCCGACATTTGCACACACTACGGTCGATGCCAGGCTAGCACTGGTCTGCTTATTTTCTACTCAGTCATAGGCATTACAGTCGGAGCCATTTCATACAGATTATCAACTATTTCAGAGATTTTACAGCGTCGACGTTCTTCATCCTGGATTGACGTGAGACATGCAATATATTTATAATGTCATAATTATTTTAATGTAAAATGCGTTTATGCCTAACTGTATTTTGATTTAATCTATATGGTTTTCACACAATAATCTGGATCTACTTTATTGCATCAATCTTGGACTAGTCTAGATTGCTTCTTACACCTGTTCAGGCGGAATCAGGCATTAGCCTATTTTGTGTTCCTCGTGGCTTTTGTCCTGAAGATTGTAAGAACAAATCTAGTGATCTTAAAACGTTGATGTAAATTCATAGTATAGAAAAGCTAATCTACATTAGATTAGGCCTACCTAGATCTAGAAATATAGAAGAATAAGTTACTATAGCCGAGTCGGACTGCTTGGTACATTTAGATTCTAATCTAGATTTCTAGATTCTATATCTAGAGGTCAGAACGTGATTTTAAATCTAGATCTAGATCTATGTAAAAGTAAATCTATTTATCCTAAACTGAAAAATAATACAAGGTCTGAAGTGGCGCAAGTAGGTCTAGTATAGTTTTCCTCTAAATTGGTTCAAAACTAATGATGTGTCTTATTATTTATTTTTCGAATTTCACCACCTACTGGTTGGGTCGCTTGAGTAGGTCTATAAAAGTATGTTACAGATTAGTACCAGCCACCAAATAAAGCGAAGCTCCCACCTAGGCCTACTTTAACGTTTTGTAGATCTAGAATATAACTCTAAATCTAGAATCTAGGTCTCAAGGAAGATTAAGCTTATAATACAATGCACAGTAAAATAAAGACATGAAGCAAGACAGTATTTCTGATTACTACATATAGGCCTATCTACATCTAAATATAAACACCATGAATTAGAATTAAGCGTTTAGAAATCTAGTAGGCCTTGATTTGTCAGATAGGCTACTGATAAGGCCCTGGATAACAAAACTTAAACAAAATTGTCTTGATTTTTTATATAGAATCAGTTCAAATGAATTGGTTAAAAATTAAGGCCTAGACTAGATCTAGGCCTTTATAAAGTTATTTAGATTCATAATGTAGCCTAGATCTAGACTATTAGCTCTATAGGCCTACCTTGATCTTGTCACTATTCATGTTTTTGTTCTTTTATATTTCAGATTCAACATTCTGGTGGGATTAAATTACAGATCAAGTTCTGCAAAAGGAAATACCAGTAAATTCTTAATTGTGCCTCACAAACTGTTTCATTGGAATTATGTAATTGTATGGATTTCTTGTTTGGAATAATTATCACATCAAGTGCATTCATTGAAAAAATCATTGTTCATGGTGTAACCCCTAGTGAAAAGTGTTTCCCATAAAGATAACATTGGACTATTTATCTCTCAGGAGGATTTTTATTATGAAACGGTGAGTAGGTCTACAAAGTCATAAATATAATCTAAGGTACAATCTTAATGAGTTCAATATCTAATCATAGGTTATGGTCGAAGTTACAAAGTTATTAATTGTATGATAATGATATGGATCTAGGCAATGATCTACCTACTATGGTATTTATTAAAGGGCTGGACTATTTTAATTAAAGAATGAAATAGGCATGGTTAAATGTGACCGACTTAGCTGTACACAATTTACAATCTGCTGTGGTACTTGCAAATAGGTTTAAAATAATCAATAATCAATTCGATGTTACTTTACATAGATCTCTAGATCAAGGTCTAATCTAGACCTAAGCCGTTTTTTTTTATGTTTTGAGAAAAGCAAGAAAAACTGTTTTCCTTGACAAATTTTAATTTTTATTTCCCCTGTTACGTTTTTTTTTCTTCTCTCATATAAAATTGCGGAACGTAGGAAAGGAACAAAATGACACTTGTATATGTACAGGCGACTAAAGCCTTCTATATTTCAAGCGATATAAAATACCATCAAATAACGACTTGGACGATTGTGGAATGAGCATGACAATAGCTTTACTGGAAACAAACGAAACTAAATCTTCTAGATCTATTATAAGAAGAAACTGCAAAACAAGAAAAAATACAATCTAGATCTAGATCTAAGGCAATTTAAAAGTGCTTATGCACTTCAGTGTTTCTGTCGCTATATTACAATAAACATTGAATTATATCGAAATTTTGTTTTGTGTAGGCCTGCAAAAACTACAAAAATATGTCGTTTTATTAAAATTATAGATCTAGCTAGTGTTTCGTCCTAATGTTGCTTTGCACATTAGATCTAGTAAATGTTTTGGTTCCGATAAAATAAGACCTAGGTTCTGCTTGGATTGTAGCCTACATCTTTGTGGGGGTGTGGAGAAGAAAGGGAAAGATTCCTATTTTAATATTTTCTGTTGTTTGTAATCCAGTGGCCTCTGAGCTTCCGCTCCTATACCTATGATCATGAAGAAGGCAGCAGGTCTTTGTGGCTGCGTTGAGATTGAATAGCAAGTGTTTTGGAAGTCAAACCATGTTCTAGGCCTTAAGAAAGTATGCAATGTGAAATAAAATCATTGGAGTCACAACGTTTAAGGTTATTGCAACACAGAAACATGAGAAATCACTCACGTGTTTTAATGTTAGATCTAGACGTCCGGGTCGTTTATTTTCATGGAGCAAGTCGCTTATCAGTTTTTCTTCTAGTAAATTCTAACCGATAAAGGTCAAGCCCAAGTTTAAAATGACAAGTTGGTTGTATAATCCATTGGAATATACGCAGTGCTTTTTGTTTGTTAAAATCAAACACTTTGGTCTTATCACCGTGAAATAAAGCTAAGCTCCCTCCTTATTTAACGTTTCATGGGTCTAAAGAAAGATAATTTAGGGTCTTAATTAGAATAATTGCGATTTGCAGTGTTTATAACCAGTATTTATATGAAGAAAAACTATGCTTTATAGTGCATGTAGACTGAGCCATTAAACAAACAATTAGCACATCTACTAGAATCCTATGTGTCTGAGTCTAGTTGCTTAGTTATAAAACCAAATCTCTGCAGTGTTTGATGTTCATATGTTAATTGTAGTGACTAATACATTCCAAACAATGATGATTTCAATAGAAAGTCCCCTTCGCAAAATTGAGGCAGAAACATAATAATGCGTATAGACACTCTCAAACGACACCGTTTTGTTAACTTAACTTTAAATTTGTTGAAAACTATGGATTGTTTATAATGTCAGTTGAGTTCCAAAGACAACGCAAAGTAGTTGTAAGGGTATAATATAAAGAAATGTATCTGAATTGTATGATTTTATTATTATTACTACCAGATATTTTATTATAGAGCCTTGAAAATAAAATGGGCAAAATCTAGGACGTACTTACTTTTTATTGTTGACATCGTATTTCATTATAGGCCATGGCAACTTATCATCGATGGATATGATGGAATTTGTAAAACTGAAACTTGTAGTCGTAATGAAAACGTCTAGGTAAAAAAAACGCGGGGGGAGGTGACAGTATAAATTTGAACTTGTACATGTATAATGCACGTTTTGATAAAACCGACAACCAAACAAAAATTAAAACCGGGATTCAGATTTTGGTTTAGGTTTAAAATGGTTGAAAGTAATCGCTAAATCGAGTCCCTTAGCTATTGCGAATACATGTATCAATTTAAGGCGATGCATTTGGTTATATTCCTACCATCTTCCTTTGATCTTACGGTTATTTGCTTTGGTTAACCAAGTTCACTTTTAAAAGGAAGGAAGGAAGGAAAAATAACAACCCGCACTCGTTACCTTTAGACAGGGATACAAGTTTCCGGATTTTTTCATGACTTGGCACATGTGCACTTCAGAAATTCAATAAATATATAGTATCGTAGGCATACTTATGTATGCACCAGGGTTATAAAGTGTTTTTTTTTTTTCGCGTGCGATTCCTACGACGCACGTGTGATATCTGAATGTTGTTTTTGTTTTGTTTTGTTGTTATCAGAGTCATGGAGGCACGATAATTATTGGCGAGGTAGGTGGATAATTCAGTGAGATACATTGTTGAAGGAGACTGAAGTATGTAACTTTTTTTTATATCATTACTTTTTTAAAGAAATGGGAACGCAAGGTGGTATTTTTGCATTTGAAATAAGACTTGTTACGTTACATCCGCATAAAAATGTATACGTGAATCTATATTTTATGTCTCCCCCCCCTCTCTCTCTCTCTCTCTCTCTCTCTCTCTCTCTTTTTCTCTCTCATCAAGTCTCCTTAATTTCCTCATTTTTATTGGGTGTTCTTTGTGTTACAGTTCAATGTGAAAAGGTGAGCGCCAGATTTCTGAGTGAGCGAAGCTTAAAAGGTTTACCAACCAAAAAAACGAAGATGCTTACATGAGACCTTTTCTTGTTTTCTTTCCAAGAATTTTCTTTTCTCATTGTATACACTGCACAATATTTTTTTTTTAATATCACATACAGAGATATAAACTTTCCCTTCCGCGAACCTTGGAGCTCCTCGTCCAATGCAAATAAACTAATGAGCTTATTGGTCCATGCGATTAACCTTTCGATTTTAGTGCTTTTAGATTGAAAAAAGTTTTTCGCTCTAGTTTTTAAATAGTTTAGCTACCTTCAATCTAGTTTACCGCCCAATGCCGTATTGTATTGGACTATTGATTTCCTCAACCCCGGATCGGAGGACTTGTTTCTGCTGCGCTTGCCACCCACCTCTTCATCTATTTAATTGCATGCCAAGATCGATAAACCATCATCCAGTTGTTAATACGGGTTTTGGGGGGGGGTGGGGGCTTGGAGCAGTGTGTTCGTGGTTATTAGGCACGTACAGAAAATCGATTTAAATGTTTGGATAAATCAATCTAATGCTCTCCTCGAGCTGAACTAAGTCACACAGGTGAAGTGTAATAATGCCGGGGCGATTATGTTTTGTCTTTTAGTTTTAATCTTGATGTAATTTTTAAATTTGTTTAAATTAGTTTCTTCGGGCATACTTGGCGCTTAAATCATGTCACTATTTTCCTTTACACATTTTCGTTTTGTTTTGTTTGTTGTTTTTAATAGGGAACAAGTTTACATTCTTTGTAGAATGGTGAAAAAATCTCTTGTCTTTAAAATAGGTAAATTGGCGCGTTTTCTACTCACGTAGCCCGTTGATAAATAAAGCCTTTCGTCTGCATAATTATTTTCTTTTTCTTTATTTCACTTGCTGTCGAGAAAGAGAGACAGTAAAGGAGAGAGAAATGGTTGGTTTGAAGGGTGCTTTACTAAAAAATGTTAAAGTAGAGCAACATATCATTTTCTATACACATATAATTATGAATGTAAAGCAACGTTTCATAATTAACTCTCTACTAGACAGCTCCCATGCGTGTACAGCGATTTCGGATCTACATACTAACCTGTGCTATGAGTATAATTAAAATGAATTTGTATGTAGATCATACGCGCTGCGGATATCTATAGGCCTATTGGGTCTGTGTTGTAGTTGTGCTGACTAGTCGACCTAACTGTGACAAATGCGAATACAACCTGAACCGTGGTTATTGATAGCCAAGTTGTACTGACTTATTGATCACCACTAACCCAATAGATTTTTAAACACGCCAAGAGGCATAATATACTATTAATGCTGCACCCACTTAATCCATAACAATATTTTACCATTGTTTGCAGTACATATTTTTTGTTTGTATTTGTTTTTTAATAAAAAAAAAATTATTGTTGACATTTGTACATTTTTCATGTTCACTATCAGAAGTAGAAATGGAAATGATTGTCCCAAAATATTATGATTATAGCCTTGCGCTATTTAAAGATTAATATTCGATATACTCACACTTAATAGATATCTTTAACTTGGCTCGTAATTTTTGTTGTTGAAACATTTGAAGAAAAAAAAATGCTCGTAATTTTTGTTGTTGAAGCAGTTGAAAAGAAATACGTCCTGTTTGTTGTAACTCATACTTCCTGCACTACTTTGTAACAAGAAAAATTCCTACATCATTGTAAATATATACGCGACCTATTATTATATAAAACCGGAATCTCTCTTTTTAAACTTGGAATTAAATAACCTTATCAGTAGTAGTTGTATCAGTAACCGTAGCAATAGTACATGTATCAACACGTGTAGTGTAAGCAGTAGAAGTGTTTTAAACTGCTGCTTCTATCACATTGTACGCACTTATTATTCCACCTTATATAAGGTTAATTATACACAAGTATGGTTATCGTGTTTTTTTTTGTTATTTTTTCGTTTTTCCAATACTAGGTACATGTATTACTTGACATTTTGTTGAATGAACGATCGTTTTATCTTTGCACAAGGCTTGATGCGCGTTGTACTATTACTACTAGTACTTAGTAGGCATTTATTTGCGGTTAGCCTTCCACCCCTTCATGAAAAGTAGATTCGCCTTTCAAGGCAGAAAAATGGAAGGGAAGCCACCCTCTAAGCTTATTGAAACACAAAATATTGGGTCAGAGCCGCAGCAGACAGAACACTGGAGTACTAAACTTGGCTTAATAAAACGCAAAACCGCCGTCGATAAGGCCAAACGTGTTTTAGATTAGTCAACATTATATATTATAGAATAGATCTTTACTTCAAATGAATTATCACACAAAACCACATTCCACAGGTTTAATAATTCCGTGCATTCAAGATCTAGATCTAGAATCTAGATTCTAAATATTATTTCTACAATCTAGATCTAGTATTAAGATCTAGACTCTAGATCTAGGGCCTATGCATTATTGTTAACTGTCTCTGATTGCTATGTTTAGATCTAGATCTAGAACTGTAGAAGAGAGATATAAGATCAATAATGACTCAAATGGATGAAAAAAAGATAAAGCTAAACTGCACCTGATAAAAATCTAGGTTCAGACATAGATTAGATTATCTTGTCTATTCTACAAATGATTCCCATGATCTTATGCTACAAGGGACGTTTATTTCAATTTCCAGTGAAAGGATTCATCACGTCGTAGATTTCTACCAAGGACCTGTAAAGTGTAAGTTAAATAAGTCCGAGGAAGAGTTAGATCTAGTGTAGATTCTATATAATCTAGGGTCGTAAATACACGGTATTACGTCACGGTAGTTTACAACTAGTCTTTTTGCGCATATGAGATGAGTCTAGAATCTAAGCCAACCGGTACGTTGTACTTGCAGTCGAAAATCTACTGTAAATTGTAAGTCTTTTTTTTTTTAATTAGGTGCTTTAATAAAAGTTTTCTCAAATTTAGAGACAGGATTGTGTACTATACATCAATATTGCCGTTGTCTCGAACTATAACATTACACGTTAAAAGTAAGATGCTAGATTCAACATCTTAGCTAAGTTATTCTCCGAGCTTCAATGATGTTTTATCTAGTACTTGTAGTTGTGCATTTGTATATTTGACAATTCCGTCAATATTTTTTTTATTTAAGTTAATCAAATATTCCTCTTGAGATTTTTTTCTAATTGAATGAGTGTTTAATGCACCTTCTACATGTATTTAGAATGTATCCATACTACTTAAGGTCCTTTCAATTGAAAAAAATCATCACTGATTTGGAATTTAGCGTGACAATTCCGTCAATATTTTATCAAACAAAAAGGAATAATTTCAAGCTGGCTCCATAGCCCACCTTTTCATTTTCTTTTCTTATGCCCATCCGGATTGAAAATGACACATTTAAACTAAAAAGTACTTAAGAGCAATTGGATTTTTACACTAAAACTCGTTCCTATTTGATTAAGACTAATAACTTTTTTATATCTTAAATGTTTTGCTAAGAAAAATAAAACGAAAAACTAAACAAATCAAGGCTCCTGGGTTATTTTGAAAGAACCGTTTGGCACTAGTTTTAGAAGTGTCTTGAATTATTAAATGATTTAAATATTGCCGTTTCTTTGTTGTAGTTTGAAAAAATGTATTGTTCAGCTTTCATTAATTTGAATCTCTAAAATAATGTCTTGCACATTCTATTCCCAATGTTTATGTCTATTGATAATTTACTGCATTTTTAGAGTGATATTGCCTGCATGAAATTATACATATGATCATCGTAAAAGAAGAGGGCTTTATTAAGAATGTTACAGTAAGAAATTGGTTACTGTACTGCTCTAATTATTAGGTGTGACTCGTAGATCCTAAGAAGTAAAATACAATGTAATTTAACTGCAGCATTTTCTATCACAACTACTGTTGAAATCGGTTTTATTCATGAACAAAATAGTTATTCGATTTTTTTTACCGCTATAGATGCACTATTCGTGAATTATAAATGGAAGATATAATTCACTTAAATCGATAGAAAAGTTTAAAGGGCTCAATGCGCACTGTAAAAGTAGTAAAGACTTAATCACTTGAATGAAAATCTTTCTATTCCCTTTTGTCAAAAACTTTTCAGGATATTGAATATGCCTAAAGAGAGGTTTATTCAGTAATTCACTCCAGACACAAGGACTTCAGTCTGAAGCCTTTCCACTGGCAGGCTTCACTCCTGGGTGCTTCGCGTTTAGTTTTTGACACGCGCTGTTACCGACCAAATGACATTAAAAAAAAAATAACAACAAAGAAACGATCGATCTTAAAGCATTATAAATACTCTTTCAATCCATGTTCAATTTGCCAATTGCAATACAGAAAAAACGTAGGCTATATATATGAAAATGAAGAAGTCTGTTGTCAATATTAATTTTTTCTTATGATCATAGCAGGCAGTGTGTTTTCTTGCCAACATTTTGCACGCCTGACCTCTAGCTGTGCTGTGGACTACTCATAGATTAGTTAAGTAACTTGAAATTCGATCAAACCTTTAGAGGAGAGTTTAGGAACGTGACACAGCTACATAAATTTTCTGCTGTTTCATTTCATCTAGCCAATAGCCCTCTTGCTGTCGTCGTGATTTAAGAGGTAACTTTTTAAATTTCATTTTAAAGGGCCTGAAAAGGTGAAGAAAAAAAAAATAACCAGGCTACACAGTGTTTCAGTATTAAGATCATGCAGTATGCACATTAAAAACGTAAAGCAACGGTTTCACATGTACATTGCAATAACATGCATATGCAGTTTTCTTTTGACGCAATCAGAATGACTTAAAAATACAAGAGAGAGAGAGAGAGAGAGAGAGAGGGGGAGAGAGAGAGAGAGAGGGAGAAAAGCAGTTTATCAAAGCTTTTGGTGGCGTCATAGGTCTTGCTTATTATGCCTTGTTTGCTCTTTGAACGTTGTACTTATGTTTAATATACAGATAACACGGGGTAAAAAAAGGGGTACATCTGATTTAACCCCTCTTCCATAGCTTTGTTGTTAAGTTTGCTGTATTTTCACATGATGCTGTGTTGATTATTTAAAAAAAGAGTTTTCAGGGTTGACCCTTTGTTCTTTTCATTTTAACTCAAGGTTTATTTCACAATGTGCGTTACGTGTGGCATTTTTTTTAATACAATGTGCTGTGTAATTTGATATTATTATGTAATATTGTTATCCTCTCGTCCTGGATAATCTTTCTCATTTTTATATGAAAGCCACACATGCTATTTTCAGTCCCATGAACACATCCACGCACATAAATAAACAGAATGTCTTTAGGTTGCATCCTTACTTCGCGCCATTTTTATCTTGATCTTATGAAGCGTTTGTCTCCACACCAAGTTGCCATTTAACTTCTCCCTGTATTTTTCTCTCCTTTTTATGAGATTTTAATGCCAACTTTTCCTCTTCAAATACAACGCCCAAACTCACGCCCACTCTTTATTTCTCTCTCTCTCTCTCTCTCTCTCTCTCTCTCCCTCTTTCTCCCCTTCGCGAAGATAGATATTCAGTCCGAATCAAAACCATTTTGAGCAACCACGACAGATATAATGATACGTGTCCGAGACTTCTTTGCCACTCAATACTGAATACACATTTATTCATTTCTATCTGTTTTAACGATACGGAGTACAGTGTAGCATGCAAGTACGTCTCTTTTGAGGGTTACTGTATGGTCTTGGTCACGCGGTACATGTATTGTTTGATCTATGGATATTCACATAAATGATAATGGTACAATGTAACGGTTTTGTTTTGGCAAAACAGTGGACGTTCCGTGTGAGATTAAAATGATTTTATTGATCTTGTGATTTAAACACCTAACTCGAAACATCTTACTGTCAAACCGTACTTGTTCAAAAACTAAGATGAGGTTGGTGCATTGTGCTGGTGATAAAGCGAGATAACACATATCCGGTGGGAGGAAATCGCATACATAACAATACGCAATTGTGTTGTTAACATAATTTTACCATGCAATTGGTATACATTTGTTTGACGACATTTGTGTAGCATACAACTGACAATTGAAATTAGGAATTTTAATATATTTATCTACATATTTGTAATACAAAGTCATTTCTTTTAAATTATATGTTCGTCTTTTCGAGGTGCAAAACTCTCAATAACACATGAGTATTTTCCATTGAGTACAAGGGCTGACGTGATCTCATATTAATTTAGCTAAATGGGAGAGGGAGGCGGAGCCTGGGTGAAGTTATAGAGAGCTGGGTTTTGGGAATGTACCCTGTTTGATCCCACGACCGAGCAAACTTATTTGTCAGATTTCGTTTCTGTTGAGACAGACGTAATGGTATCCCCACTCTATCTGTACGGCAGAACGTAAAATTGCCAGACGTTAGAGTTGGTACCTATCGTGCCAACTTTATGCTAGGACTAGGAGTTTGCGCAGAGAGAGAGAGAGAGAGAGAGAGAGAGAGAGAGAGAGAGAGAGAGAGTTTGCCTGGGATAGGGTGAGAAACTGCACGGTGAGCATAACCATATGTAATAATAGTTACATGCTTAGAGTTAAACAACACCCAAATGTACATTATTGCAAATTTATAGATCAATGTTATGTCTTCCCCTCACCTTTTTTTTTCTTTCCGAAAATCGACGCCGTTAAGATTGGAAATAAAAATCAAATTTAGAATTTTGCCCTGTTCACATTTAAAAAAAAAACACAACTTATAATATTACCAATCTCTTAAATATACTTAGGTTGGTCTTTCCATCTTTTGGATTGACTAAGAATTATTATTTTTAGAATGTTTGTTTATACTCCAACACTGCGATCATGTCACCCAGTAGTTACTTTTTGTGACAATATGTAGCAAAATCACTGCTTGTGGAGACAAAACATGATATTCGTGTCATGCAATGGACATGAATACTTTTAGCTAAATGTAAAATATTCTTTATCGACGCATTTGGATCTTGGTAAACCACTGGCAAAATGGTTCTATGTTCCTGCCTTTATGTCCTTCACTCAACTCGCCATCTCCCACCCCGGTTTCAACTCGACACATTCCTTTGCTATGACACGTTTACACAAAAAGCTGAACGTGATGTACTGGACTAGAGCCAGGCTTCATCATGGGAATTCATAATTTATTCTCCCTGGAAATGAACACCTGTGTTCGTGAAGAATTTAGCTGCATATAGATTAGCACACTTTCTAAATTAACGTAAATAGAGGACCCTGATCTTCTCGACAACCGGTTATGAAGTGAAGGGTCATACTCATGATGCTGTTAGTATTAATATAATGTTGGCATGTACAGAGGACGTTGCTCGACCTTTTTTTTTTATTATGTATGTAATGCTTAGCTTTTTATGAATGTGGGCTTAATGAGAAGTATTTGATGTTTGCACCACAGAACATTATGCGAGTTTTATTCGGGAAGCAATTTCAGGAGGCGTTTATAAAGAGTTTGGTGCAGTGCTCACTTGTTTTTTAAGGTTTATTTAGGTCAACTCATTCATATTGATCAGTAGGGAGCATTATTTACCATGCCTCTCCTTTCTCAATGTTTCGAGAAGTATAATACATTATGTACCGTGCCTGTAATGGAAGTACATGGTGTGTATGTGTTACTGGACATAAGTGGGGGTATTGGTGGATAGCCTACCTGTCTTTGGATTTAGCTACCCGGTAAATATACATATAATATAAAAAGCCAGCCATGTTCATTGGTCTCGTAATTTGGGAACGTTCAAACCGGAAGACAAAGAAAAGTAGGATGCTATGCAAGCTTGGTTACAGTTCACGATATCATGGTAACAAAGAGCATCAGGTAATTCAGACGCTTGAGTAAACGTGAAGAAATCCAAAGATAAGAGAACCCATCCGATGCACATATTTCAGTCTTGTCGAACAAGAATCTTACTCAGGTAACGAGAGTTACAATTATTAGGTAGACATCAGGGTAAAGGTCAGGTAAATACTTCTTTTCAGACCCTCGATAGTAAACACGTGTGACTAAAAAGGACCCGAACCCTGAAGTTCTTCACAGCATGTACTTTGCAATGTCTATGATCGTCTGCTTTTGCGTCTTTGACGTTCCACTGCACAGTATCGAAACTAAAATGTTCTATCGTAGATAGATATTAAAATGTTTAAATATTATATTGCTTTTGAATTATGACATCATGAGAAGGGGTTGATAACTGTGACAGATATTGCTCTGTGTATAATACAACATGCAATACAAACTTGTGGTTTATAACTTAATATATTTAATAATTTATATAGTTGCATTAAAACATTTTATTTCGACATGAATTTGTAGTTTGAGCCTCAATGATGGTTTACAAAATCCTTTCTCTTCAATCGGGCTTGCTTAAGTGATACAAGTAATAGGACCATATGTACTCGACGACAGCATCAGGGGGGTAAATGACTAGGTGCAGCGATGCTTCTTAAGTGCTCAATTATTTTGCCGTGTTTAAGTTTAGTCCCAAAGTTCAAAAACATTGGAAGAAAAAGAAAGGGGTGGGGGTGACTAACTTCTAGGCGCTTTGCTTAATTTTAGTTTTTTTTTTTTTTTTTTTTTTTTTTTTTTTAGTTTACTATTAAACCATTAATAATTTCTGTTACTATCAAGGAAATGTTTTTTTAATTCAGGCGCAGAGTTTTGATTTTGATTTTAAAACTTTGCTCCTGAATAACTGTACCAACTTTTATTTCTTACGTAATTGGTGTACTCAATCTATCTAGCATTGGTTGTACGAAAGCCTCCAGGATTCGTCTGTAAAATACAGTGCCCTCACTTTCAGATATGTTCTCGAAAGAAATTATGCCAATCGATACCAATTAAGAGGTGCCACCTGAAGTATGGCAATCCATAATTACACGTTCGCTCCAGATTATTGTTATTTCCTATAATTACAAGTTGTTCCAAAAATCGTGGCGCCCGATTATGTTGCCTTGGAAATTATGGTTACCAGGCAGAGGGAAAGTTGACCTTTTGCAGGTCTTCATCGTTTTGTTGTAGGTGGGGACTTTTTCAGACTAGGTAATGGTATTTCTGAAGTCGCAGCACTCACTTTTTAATGTCAATGTGGTGGTAAAGTGTTCAAGAATAAACTGTAAGCAGCAAGGTCTTGAACTTTTGCTTATTAGCTTATGCTTAATAATTTAACAGCATTGCACTGAGTTCTGGAATTAGATCCTCCCATCAACTGTTTCCTTATTTTGTCGTCCTGGGCTGCAGCATCAGCAGTAGAACGTTCTTTGGACTCCAGACTTACTGTGGACAGAGCGTTTGTCGATCTAGAGATTCTCAGATCGGCTCACGGACCAAGTTGGAAAAAAAACAACCCTGGAAACAAACAGCATAGCGGTTATTTATTGTTCTTACTCCTGGTTTTTATCGGCTCGAACCAAAGGGAAATATAGTTTCTTTTGGGAACTGACGTTGCCGTTGTTACCATCACGCATTGTCTTTGTTTGTGCCTTGTCATGTTGAAATTGTTACGTTTTTATGCTTACTATGCTAATTTGCTTGTGTGTCATCAGTGAAGTAAAAAAAAAAAAAAAGAAATGATTTTCACTGTGTTTCAAAATTCAATTCTTTAAAGATAGCATAACCGTTTAAAGATAACTTGATTTCTGTAAATAATGTACGTTTTCTCCCTTCATTTCAGGTTCGATGTCTCTCCTCTTTCTTATGGACTCAAGCTCTTGTTGTTAAGGGAGAATCGGTAACAAAGTAAGTAGATTGAATCAATTGGCACACCAACCACTACCATTGTCAGTAGTCTTTCTGCTTGGAATCTAAAACCCAGTCATGCAAGTCCATTCACACTATAGTTATTAATACAACACTAAGGCAGGCCCAGTTATTTAACAACACACTTCTCTCCCTCTCTCTCTCTCTTTGTCTCTTTCTCTCTCTCTCTCTCTCTCTCTCTCTCTCATACACATTAACACATGATTTATAAAAAAAAAAGTTAATAGAGATGTGCGGCAGAAGTAGTAATTAACGTTTCTGAATAGCACGCCCACTTCAGCCTTTCAAGAATACACTGTACATGTATAATGATATCGTTTCGTCGTTAGACCACCTTTCAATAACAATTTTTCATGCTGCTATCCTCCTACAGGCGCATCATGTGCAGCATTGAATCTTTTGTTGCCAGATGTCTTTCTTAAATTCTAATCCTTGCCTTCTTCTTTTTTTCCACCCTTAACGTGCTGATGCAGCTACAAGCTTTGGCGCAACTAACATTAACACTGTCAGAAGGTTGGGTGTCTTTAATAAAGGTGCTATCTAGCCTGCCCTGCTACTCGTCTCGTTCACTCTATTCAGTTTCATCTCCCATCTCGCGAAAAGTATTCCCTTTGCCCCCCCCACCCTTTTTGCGGGAAGGGGGGGGGGTACTGTCTTTGCTGACAACCGTTTTGAAAGGCAGCCTTTGCTGACAATCGTGTCACGGGGGTAAATAATGTCTTTTGTATGTTTGAGGGAGCCAAGACAGAGCTGTTTTACATAGGCCAAGATATTGGCCTGGAAAGCCACAAAGGACATCGGCAGAGATAACACTGCACGGAGTGCATTCTGTTGACAGAGAATTGAGATTCCCTGCTCTCGACAGAGTGCAACATTGTACTATGAAATTAATATTCTCCCCCACATACACACTTTTTGTTTACTTCTTCTTTGCTTTTATCATTGTGGCCTCATGTAATAGAACTAGGTGTCGTTAGATTGGGGGCGGGTCTTTTAAACACTTCTGTATAATAATACATTATAAAAAGGTGCCCAGACTGCATGGACCGTTAGGTGATGCATCGTCGCTGTGAATGATTAATCTATTGCTTGCTCGTAAATTCTCTTTAAAAATGCAGAAACGTGAAGTTTTTTAATTTGAAAAGACGTAGCGCCTATAAAATTCCGTTGAGTGTTTGTTTGTTTTTTGCATTTTATATAATATGGATTGTTCGCTTCACCTATATGAACACACAAATACGCAAAAAAAAAAAAAAAAAAAAAACATAAAAATCAAGACACACATAACCATTTCTTTCTTCATTTTTATTTTAAAGCATATTTTCGTAAATGCTTGTAAGTAAGCCGGGTGCAACACGTCTGTGCTGCCACGCTGGCTTGTATTTAAAAAAAAAAAAAAAAAGAAAACTACTTGTCTTCCCACTCCCTACCCCACTCTGTGTTGGCTCCCGATGGATTCATTTAGCTTGTGGATAATATACAACACCCCGCCATCTTTCTCTCTCTCTCTCTCTCTCTCTCTCTCTCTCTCTCTCTCTCTCTCATCTCTCTCTGTCTCGCCAACAGATGTAAATCGTATTATTACTTCTTTTACTTGGCCTCCCATTCAGTGGTTTGTAATAATATTCTAAATCAACCGAAGCTACTTTTCTGAAGTTAGCCAGTCTTTAATTCCAGTGCTGTAAAGTCAAGCCATGAAAAGCAAGGATCTTCGTAAGATCTGAAAAGCTGAAAGGAACTGGAGCCCCCTTAGAGAAAGAAGAAACAAAACAGACAAAGCACTAGCACGGTTTTAACTGGGTTGCTGGAGTGCATGCATGATAGCATCTGACTAAATCTGCTGCATATACAATATTGCGGACGATTTCAAGGAGAAGTATCTGTCTACACAAAGCCTAGCGAGGATGGCTTGCCCCGTGTGTTACGCACTTTGGGTTGGGTAATCTATACAAACAAAAAAAAAAGAAGAAAAAAGTTGTAGCTTCCACATAGCGTTTGTGAGATCTGTACACCTGGTATAGTTCGTCTCTTTTGGAATAATTATGTTGGCGTCTGTGCCAAGCGCAGTGAATCCTTGAACCTCCCCCTCCCCTGTGACATTGTGCTTGCTTGCGGTGCAAACACTAGAATAGGAGGACAGATAGACAAACTGACAGTGATTGCGACAGAAACTGCGGCCCTTTAACAGTCGCATCGCATTTTCCGTGTCCATAGCTGCGTGTAGAATGTTTGAGCAGTGTGCTAACAGGTCTTTTCTGGTCGGAGAAACCGAACTTTCTTCCTAGTTTCTTAAGGGTGATCCTTTACGGCGACGGGTCGCACCACTGTAATGTATAGCATACCAAAACTTCTGTATCAGCCGGTCACATGATAATAATGACACAAACCCAATATTACTTATGGTGATGAGTGTCCAACGTTATTTTTTCCCTTGTGCGTGGGGCAGAACCTGGATTCTTCTATAAGGAAGTCGCGCGCTCTATCATTTAAGTTAGCTCGTTCCCCTGTGCTAACAAGTCAAGTTCTTCACCCTTTTAGATGCTTTTGTAAACCTCTGCTGGAGCCGTCTGCACCTCTCTTGCCGTACCGTCTTGGTGACACTGAAAATTCTTCATGGCAGAGGGGGAAGATGATGCAAGGAATACTGCAGCGAAACGAACTGAATTCAATGTAGAGGTTGAATCTCGGAAGTTTGCATGATGAGGATATCCAGAATGAGAATGGTGACGAGGAGAACATTTATGGAGATAGACAGCTACTATTATTTTTAGAACCCACAGTTCACGCGATGACATTACAATCCTTTTTTTTTTCTTTCCATCTACCACGCAACTGCGTGCATGTGTGTGTGTAAGGGGGGAGGGGGGGGTGTGATTAGTATCTCAGAACTCGTGTGGTAAAAGGCGGCGCATCTTCTAATCAGGAGTTACCCGGTTCAGTGAGACCGCAGTTTTATCTGTGACGGCATAAATGCGATCAGTTGTTTGTTTTTTGCATGTGTGTGAGGCATTGTCTGAAATTATTTGTCTTGGAGTCGGTCCGCGAGATACTTTCGACGCTGACCGAGCACGTTAAGTACTTATGGCTAGAGTTTCGAATGAAATACTGACCCACTTTTAATGGGAACATAATTGTTTTGCTTAGTATAACAATATAGTGCCTGAACAATTTGAAACGCATAATCTATTTTGTATGTTTGTTTCAACCCTTTTTTTCCCCCTCCTTCTTTCTTTCTTTTTTTTTTTTTTCGTGTATAACTATTTATGCTAACCCAGTTGTTTCCTCCTTTCCTCCACTTCCCACCCACCCTAGCTCGCGATGATGTTCCGCCGCAGCAGGCCTAGACGATTACTGCTGGTGGAATGAGAACGTCCATTCGAACTCTTCCCCCGCCCGACACATTCAGCAGCCGGCACGCCGTGTCCCCGCCCCAGCCGCCCCCGCCCGCCCAGCACAGTGCCTTGGTTGTGACGAGTCTGGCGCAGCTCCGATCCGGCCCCCGCTGCACCAACGAGTATGTCGATAGTCCACGCTCCAGGCCCTCCATCCCGCTCAAGGCGCAGCTCCAGTCGCCGGCGCTAGCTGCTGTCGGGGGAGGGGGAGGATTACCAACGTCTTCTATCGGCTCACCGCGGTTGAGACCACATGGAGGTGCTTTTACCAATGGCGGCGGGGGTTTGCACAACATCAACAGCCATCAGCATCAGCAGCAGTTGACGCTGCACCAGCTCGCTACGACCCGGTCAGCACACGGTAGCAGCGGTTTGAGCTCACCCAACACGACGTCGCTGTCGACATCAGGCTCCCCTGTGCTGGTGGTCTCCCGCCAGCCGCTGTCCAAGTCGCCTTCCCTCAAGAAAGATGCTGGCGACTCGCCCATCATCCCGCTGGATGGCTACGGCAGGGATGCTGATGGGGGCGGACTCCACACCGCCGGGCTAGGGACGGCGACCTCAACACTCGGAACAAGTGCCGCCGGGGGCGACGGGAGTCTGCCCACCCAGGGGTCTGGCTCAGGCGTGAGGACCACACATGGTGGGATTATTTGTGAGGACTGTGGCAAGTGTCGGTGCGGGGCGTGCACTGAGCGCCGTGAGCTGCCTTGTGGCACCTGGTGTTGTGGCGGCAAGTGCGAGCTGACCCCAGCCAAAGTCCTGGACATATGCACCTGTTTTTGCGCTGTCAAATGTCTCTTCTTCCACTGCCGGCGCGGGGAAGAGGAAGAGGACGACAACGAGTGCTACGAAAACCCTTGTGGCTGCTTGGAGACGCCCCGCTGCTGCCCGCGTTGGACTGTGCTGGGCCTCATGTCGGCGTGTCTGCCCTGCCTCTGGACTTACTGGCCAGCCCGAGCCTGCCTGGCCGCCTCCACGGCTGCCTACAACTCGTGCTGCAGACACAAAGGCTGTCAGTGTGAACTTACACAGGCCGGGAATGCTGCCAACGCAGCTTCGGCTGGCTCCACCACAGTTGGTGGTAGCTCTGCTACGAAAAGTGTGCTTTCATCAGGTAGGGGCGGAGGAGGAGGAGGGGGAGGTATTGGAGGTACTGGAACTAAAAACTCTAAACATTCACAGGCTCGCAGGCTCCTCATTGAGTCAGACTCGTCGAGTGCTTGAAAAAAGTGATATTTGTGATCAATTTGTGAGAATCTCGGGGTTAAATAGTTAACTTTAATGGCCTATTGAATATATTATTTCCTGCTGTTCTACGGCTACCACTCTCAACGTTGTGATTAGTGAGTAACCAGTTGGACTTTACCCTTAATCCTTGTTATATGTATCGTTTTATTGTCTTCTGGATGAATTCTAATTGGGGATATGTGTGTAGGGTGGGGTGGATGTACGGGGATACATTTTTTTTTAAATATATAATTTCGTATGGTACTAAAAAGCATTAGTAAAATGTTATGTATCTTAAAAGTCAATACGAATTGGCACAAACACCACCTCTCAAGGTTATTTATCCGATCAGACCAGAAACGCCCAAAAAAAAAAAAAAAAACGAAAAGGATACAGATAAATTACATGATTTCCTTCCCAATACTTCCGCATACATTTTCATATCCCTTGCACTTCTGTTGAAAATATTTACAACCGTTTAATCATTACATAAAACGATTTCGGCTTGCATACATTATAATTGTAGGCATTGTCGATTAACGCCCATATTTCCAAATTAATAGGTGGTTATGTTTATAGCGGCGTGTTTTGTTTTTTTTTTCTTTCAAGGAAATGGTTGGGGCGAGAGGAGAGACTAGAAAGGTGTACCCTGGGGCTGGCCAAAGTGTGCGCTTTTTGTTGACACGTGTTGTTAAAACTTTATAAATGGCATTCATTTATCTATCATGGTCACCTAAACAAAACTATCACTTTCATAATTGTTTTCAGAAACGGTTTTGAATCTTGTAAGATTGATCCAATACCAACCATATTCTGGAATATCGTGTCTTTATCCATTGTACGGTTGCAAAGTTGATGCAAGGGGCATACTTTGGTCTTTCTTTATACAAATCGGTATTAGTGATCATCCCCCAATCTAAAAATTGAATAAGCCTTTGGGATATGTTCGTTTCTTTTTAGCCTTTTGTTTATTTGTGATCCAAATAGATGGTTTTGTTTTTTTTGAATTCATGAAAGCTTCAACCTTTTAAGAGCGATAGGCACGGTTATAAATAGTCCGCATGGATTTCTAATACCAGCTTGGCATTGATCCAATCGTTACTGTTTTGCTCAAACTTGAAGGTTTTTTGCTGCCTGCTTCAAGGAGAAACAAAAAAGTGTATGCTATTGGAAGTCTCAAAAGCAGCTTGGTGAACTTCGGGAACAAAGCATTTGATATATTCAAAATGTGTGTGTGTGTGTGTTTGGTTCATCTCATGACAGGTACTGCTTATATCTTGTATTCTTTCAGTTTTATGTAGATATCCTACATAAGTGAACTAACTATTTATTATTTATTATTCAATGTATGTATTCAAAGGTCTAGCAAAGCATTTCTAAGCTACGAAGATCAATATGATGATTGTTTTGAGGTCGCCACCCTCGTCTGTTTATGGGATGGATGTGTTGTATTTTGATTTTCAAACTGTATCATATAAGAACTACTGGTCTTTATACATAGGCCTAATCATATTTTCAGCTTTGTACATAGGCCGACCCAACAAACAGGGGAATAGTACCCACACATGTGAATAGAGTGGAATTGTCTCACTACGGATAAGGCATAAACTAAATGTCTATCTCCCCCTTCCTCCCTTCTCTCTCTCACTCGTACTCTATTTCTCTTATTTCTATTTTGACAGCTTTGGATTTCGAACTCAACAGTAACTTCCTTGGCCCTTGGCACTTGGGCCAGGTTTGTCCTTTGTTAGTGTTACCGTCGCGTTCGTTTCCACGTCTCTCGAACTTACGGTTCAGGCATTATTTGGTCCCTACTGTTGTGATTTCTTTTTACTTTTCATGTCAATCCTTGGCATACCCAAGATGTTTCATATTCACGCACTCGCTCAACTGCTATGCTTGCTTTTCTCATGATTATGATCTTTTTGAATGGGCTCTGGTTGGCCTAAGATCTTGCGTATATTTGTAAGCTACTGCATGTTTCTGTAGTTCTTAGGCTATCTCTGGCGTTACCGTATTATACTTATTTATTGATAGTCTAGGAAAATATCCCCCTCATCCTTGCCAGTATTTTTTCTAAAGAGGAAGAGTCATTTGTGAGCAACAAGAGAAAACGATTGTTTAAAGCTGTGGAGGCGAAGGCCATGCTAATTACATGCCAAGTCATTGAATTAAACGAAGTGAACTCATGGTCACGAAATTAGGGTAATTGTGGTCCATCTCTTTTAAATAATTACCACAGTTGGAATAGAATGATATTCTGATAGTATTTTTTCTTCAATCTGCTCAGCAAACACAACAAAATATCTAAACTGTTTTTGGCATAGTTCACTTTGCCTCTAACCACCTCCAAATTAATGTTTGTGTGCTTCGATGACTTTGCCTGTTATTAAGGAAAGCCTAGGTGGAAAACTTCTCTTCACAATTTAAAACAATTTGACTCAGCCGTGTACGTATGTGTATAGATTCTAGATATTTTGGCTGTAGTTAGTTGAAGACCTCTTAGCGTCAAGACACAGCCCAATCATTGCACTTCATGTAAGCTTTTTCTCTCTGTCAAGCAGCATTATTTAACGCTCATACATTTTGTCCTCATCTTTTGAGGTTATGATTTTTTAGTTGCTCTTATGTGTCTACATTATGTTTTGTAATTGTTTATCAATAGAATTGCCAAACGGCCCGGATCCATTGCATTGCCTTTTAAACACAAGTAGTTCTTTGCTGAAGTTACCACTCCCTACTTTTTAGATATTTTCAGTCTTTACTTTTAATCCATGGATTTTGCGCGATTGTATTGAACTCTATGCTTTGGACTCTAGCTCACACACCTTTTTTGTGCTGTGTTTGCAAAACGTATTTTAAGTTGCTCATTGAATTTGTTGCCACTGCCCAAAGTAGACAAAAAAAAAAAGAACCCAGCAGTGTGGTATTTTTAAGAAACATTTTGTGTGTTAAAATAAAAATCTCTTGTGTTCTTCACCCACTCATCCCTGCATTTTCCTCTTATGAAAAGTATCACAGGTAGTTTTAGACAGATTATGCCTAGTACTGTTTCCTTGCTCCTCTAAAAGCACGTAGACTAGCTGTGTGTGTGTGTAAATACTCGTCAGCTGCTGGTCGTGGGAATCACAACAGAAATAAATAGTAATGCAATACACTACCCCAAGGGAACAAAGCCAGTGCTGTGATAAACTTTCGCAACGTTTCAAAGTTTTTGATTTGTTTGTTTTTGTTTGATTTTTTAAGCTTTTTTTATCGTACAGTAGACTCCCTGACACAAAGGCTTTTATCTCTCACTTGGAACCAATTGAAATTTCAAAATGTGGTTGAATTCGCTCTCCAACTATGACGCGTTGTCCAACATAGATCTCTTAAAGAATATTTGTTATACATTCTTGACGTACTGTCTCGAGGAAGAGACCGAAGATAAAGGGTATTAATGTTAATCTTATGGTAACCATAAGCTTCACTCCCCCCACACAGTTAGTACATAGCTTTTAACGAGTGTTTTTTGCCTTCTGGGTGTTGTAATACAGAGGCAGGTTCATGATTTCTGAATGGAAAGAAAAAAGAATTAAAGAACGTATTAGATGGATGTACTCTCCTGACTATCATTATTGGTCTCAAAATATCTACCCATTATCCCTCTCTTCTCCTCTTTACCCACCCCACCCCACCATACACTACCGCCACAAAATAATGGCAGCCTTTCCTGTTTTGGCCGAGTTTATGCAAGCCTTGTGTTTATGATTTTCGAGTCCTTGCCCTGTAAACTCCGCTTCTTCAGACTTGTCTCTCCCACAATGGCTTAGGATAAACACGAGCATCCTCGCTACAGACATGTTTTTGAATACGCGGCACCAACCTGTCATGATGACCTTGAGTCACAATTATCATTTATGAGGAGGCCTGGACTCCATGCGCAACCCCGTGGTTAGCTTGGGGGAGGGGGGCACATACACACACCCTGTGCTCTACAGTGCCAAAAGAAGCGAGTTTTCGTCTTCTAAGCTCTTAGCCAAGCTCTGTCTGCAACTTCAACTTCATCTTGGGCATCGCCATCTTGATGCAGATCTAGACCTACGGAATATACACCAGCACTTTACAGGGATGAGTTTTCCTTTTCGTTTCTCTGTTCTAGTGTTTTTTGTTTTCGGTGAGCTTTGAAGGCTAGGAACCCGTTCTGCTATTCCACTGCTTAAAGATATAGTTTTCGACTTGTGCAAACACTACCAACTATGTTAATGTCAGACTACATACAAGTTTTGTCAATTGTCAACTGCAAAAAAGCCAGTCCATACAAAGAGAACCTCACAACAGCATTATTTTAGAAATGTGTTGCATGCAATGAAATCAAACGCCTGAATGATCCAGATCTCATCTTAGGGTTGATATAGTCATAATGAAACAGGAGATGTTGGAGAGAGAGGGAGGGGGAGGGGGGTGATTGCATGAGCTCATATGAAAACTATTCAGTTAGGCAAACAATGATATAGATTTACGTGGGAATACTGTTTCCGTTTTTTGTTGTCGTTTTTGTTGCTACTTTTTTCTCTCCATTAAGTTATAATATAATAATAGTCCCTTGTAATAATCAACCATCAAATGAAGCATGTTTTTTAAAAACCAGGAAATAATTAAACAGTCCCCATACCGTTACTGTGTACTATATTACTAGCTCTTAGTCTTAGTCTACTGTGTGCTTCATGCTTGAGAAAAACATGGTTCTCTTGATATCATTATATAAACACTAAACCCATAGAAAGCCTGAAACGGAGGACTACAACAGCCTAGTAGTTGCAATTTGAGCTGCGACTTGTATACAATGGCTTGATTCATGTTGATGCATGTGAATATTCGTGTACCATTAACTTTTACTTATTGCTACCACGTGTATGTATCACTATTGAATGTTGTAAATTTCTTTTAATGTACCTATTTTTTTTAAATGTTGACGCCTAGGACAGGCAAAGACGGACGTGTGCAATGGACCTAGTTACGGAAGTCTGTGCGAGTCCCTCTCATAATCTAGTCAGAGAACTCCTTGATATGTAATGACTTACATTCTATGTATTGTATTGTTCATTGTAATTACATTTTTTAGTGTTATTCTCTTTTTTAATAAATAAAAAATTTCAGACGGAGACCAAGATAGAGTCCCATAATCAAACATCCTTGTGACAACTGTTTATTTCACTATTTGATTAATTGTGCTGCTTCCACCTTATTAAGTTAAAAAAAATAATTCCTGCAACTTCAGCTTGCATACCGGAATTTCTCTTTTTATGTGCAAAAAATGAAGGTGGCTTAGTAATCTGGAATTATTTCTCTCTGGTTTTAGTCAGTGATCCTAAAACCTAATCCGTTTTCTGTTGAAAAGCCTTTGTCGTTTTTTTTTTTTTTTTTTTTTTGTCTGTTGCCATTTTACCGCCTATTATGATGCGGTAAATAATCCTATTTGGCTTGAGTCACTATGTAACTGGCATGTGATAAAGGTATTACATGTTATGTCTATTATAGCTACTGTATATATTTGTCTCTCCTGTACGGTTTTTGCTGGTATTTATGAAATAATAGTGGTCTTTACAGTGATCGTTGATCGTAAGATATACCAAAAGCTTGTTAGTTTATGATCACTGTCATTGGAAAACTATTTTACGTTATTGATACCAGCCTCAATGTGTATTTTTTTTTATATAAATATAATATACATACTGATAGGTGTTGAGATTTACCTTAATCCTGGCTTGTAAATAATACGTCATATATATAATGATTTATAGTATGTGGCTGGTCAAAGTTGTTTGAATATTTTAACTACTTGTATATTATATAAATATAATTATATAATATAATTTTATATAATACACTAGACGATGTTCATGTGAAAAAAAGTGCTGTTTTGGTGCTATGTGGAAGCCATTACTGTACATGTAAATACATATAAAGTCTTGTTGATCCTTCAATACTTGGATTTGTGTTGTTTGTTTGTGGGTTGTTGTTGTTTTTTTTTATTTATTTTTAAGTGTGCCAGGTTTGCGTAAATATTCGATCATGTAAGGTCGCTATTTACAACTATCCGATGAAATCTGATAGGCACATTTGGATTTAGTAAATGTATCGGTCAGATACATGTATTATTATAGCACTTAATTAGTTATTAATGTTTTAGACGTATTTTTTTGTGTGTTATGAATCAATTTGACATTGAAATTCAATTGCCCAAATTGAAAAAAAAATGAGAGAGAAAAAATGGAACAGTCCCCCAGCTAAACAAAATGAATAAAAAAATAAATTCAACGTCATATTAGATCATAACACACAAAAATACTTCTAAACAGATAAATTGTCCATAAAATGCGATGGGCGGTGGCATCTATAAATTTACCGCTAGACCTACATATAAACCTACGATCTGCTTAGGGGCTTTCACCAAAGCAGATCTAACATGTTTGTACATGTTTAGCTATTCTCTTTCATGAACATGTTCATATTGAGGTATTTCTGGTCAGTAGATAACACACACACACACATACAAAAAGGTTTAAGCTTTTCAGTTGGTATAGGCAATGTTAACTCACAATTTGAATATAGTAAAAAATTATTAGTCAGCAGTTAGTGGTTAATCATTGCTACATTTGTGAACATAAAATGTTATCCAGAGAGCACAAATTGCTCCTAAATAAGTGGACATTTGTAATGATATTACAAACTCTAGAACCACTAAGTATTCAGCTAATACAGATTAATTAACTATTCGACATAGACATATTTGTTTCAAATAAATAAGGCCATTAAAAATTTAAAAATTAGCGTGATTTAGTCTTTAACGCGAATTTGATAACATAACAACAATCCTTTTAACATCGAGATCGAGAATATACACTTTCATTTTCAATGGCAGTTACTCTATGTTTCGACTTTAGATGGAGAGACTAAGTCAACGAATTGAACCAAGGGGAGAAGGTTTTTGCGCACCACGAGTAAGAGTGATTCCTCAATTTAATGCTTCTTCTCTTGTATTTCGACATGGCGTTTTCCATCCCAATATGACATTAAAACTAGTTTTTTTTTAACAAAACAAAAAGCAGCTGGTTGGATCTGCTCTAGACTGATACTGTGATAGGTAATCTTGCAAAAATTAATAAGCTTTATACACGCTAAACAAGCCAATACATGGTCCACAAAGAACAACTGTGTGTAGATTTCTAAACACATTGCAAGCCACTTCAGATTTGGCACTCTCTTAAAATACTTTTAATTTGACTTTCTCGTAACTCGGCATGAAAGTTATGGCCCCTGTAATGTCGAATTATCAGGTATGTACTGTAAAAAAACCACAAAACAACAGTACATTTAACCAACAAAACTAGAACACTATAAAATATGTGAAATAACCCATCTATTCTGTTAAGACAAGAGGATTCATAACCTATTGAAATAGGCCAATCTGTAACATGAGATCTCGTATAGTGTATGATAGCTATTAATGTATTATGCATCTGACTCACGGCTTACCGGTACTTTATATTTTATTTATGGTCTTTTTGTAGTTTTTATTAGTATTGTCAGGCAAACAGATCCTGATCTTGAGATCGTGTACAACAATAAGAAACAACTACCACTGTCATATTTTTGTTGTCCTTGTTGTTATTGTTGTTGTTGTTGTTGTTGTTGTTGTTGTTGTTGTTGTTGTTGTTGTTATTGTTGTTGTTGCTGCTGCTGCTGTTGATCACAGTTATCATGGTTATTGGTATTGTTTACAGCTTTGTTTTTATTACCGTTTTTTATTTCTATATTCGAGACTGAATCAGCAGCAACTGCTTTACCGTGCAGGTACCCGTCCAATTATTATACATGTAATACTAACGTTAGGGGCTAAACAACCAATTCAAACTGCAACACACCTTGTCAGTACTTGTAACTAAACTAGCTGAGACAATCCCCAGTTTTTATACTCACTCTGCCTCTTTGTGTTATTTGTAAACTTCTCAGACGTTAGACTTCGAACCCGTTCGCAATATAGCTAATGTTGTGACGAAAAGCAAGAAGAAACAACCAAACAAACAGAGCAGGGTCCTATTACATGAAATTAGGTGTAAATTCCTCGCTCATGGCAAATAAAAAAATCGTAATTTTCGTAGCAAACAAACCATGGTATTGTCATAAGATATTTTACGATACCCATCGTTATAAATAAATTGCTCATAAAACTATTGCAAGACTTTTCTCTGTCAGCTGAGGTGTCATCTCAAGGTAATGTTCTTTCTTTCAGGTCCGTCTTCACAGTCCTTCTTCAGGTCTCCATAACGGTTGGCCTCCTTTAACGTCTTCATCTTTTTAGTGTTCTGGCAAGAACAATATCAGCTGGTCCCTGTTGAAGATCAATTGTTGAATAATTATAATTAAAGAATAAAGATTCTAGAAATCCTTTGTAGAAAAGTAATAATTTATATTTATTGATAAACATAGCTAAGAATACAACTCGAGAATGTCCAGAATGTCCATATCTAAATCAGACCTTGACAATTATCTAGATCTATGATCGCTCTCAATAACAGCAAACTAACAGCGCTCATTGTGGCAGGATGTTACAACACGATCAGAAGTATAAACACTCCTCTCTCTATAAAAACGATCAATCAGTCTTCTTTCACATTAACGCGCTCTGCTTTCATATACACTAAACACAGATCTAAAACTCTATAGGCCTAGTTAGCTATAATTATCAAGAAACCCCAAGAAAGGTCCGGAACATTTACCGCCATCCTCTCTTCTTAATTTTCACATCGCACAATTCTAGGCCCCATCCTTGTGTGCGCATGACTTAGCGAATTTCCAACATTTCAATAGGTAAAAGCTTTAACATTAATTTATTATTTTGAAACGGAAGGCATTTAGATCAACATAGTTATAAAGGTTCTAGCAAAAGGGCGTAACGTGTGTGCGAGCCGATGGGAAAAGACTAATTCAACTTCGAGTAGTTTCTCCAAGCCGGTAACAGCCGATTTGGTGAACCCTACTATGTTGTAGCCTAGGCGTAAGCAATATCACACTGTGTGTGTTGTTGTTGTTGTTGTTTTGTTTTGTTTACGGGCGTTGTCCATTGATTTAATTGTCTTTTTTTTTTTTTTTTAAACGAAAAAGTCGATTAAACAAAAATAGAAAAAAGAAACGCAGGAGTATACCCGCCCAAGAATTTAGGCTTAATGTATCGATTTGTATGATACATAATCCTACAGTATCTCATCTCATATATCAAATGCAGTCATTAAGATTATTATTCACGGTGCGGAAGGAAAAAAATAGCACATGATCTGTCCGTCTTAGAGATAAGCCCATGTCTACAACAATGCTAATACAATCAAAATGCATTACGGTTGCATGCCGTGGCTTAGATTTATAATGAAAATGTAGGCGTCTGTGATAATTTAGCGTAGTTGGTTACTTTGGATGTAAAAAAAAACAACCACTCATCTCTATAAATTAAGAAAATAATTATCCCAATTTAAATTTTAGAATTATAAAATAACTTAATACTCGAAAAACTCCAAAATTTCGATGATTTCCAAAAGCTCAAGAGGGATGATATGATTTAAATTCCATACAAAATTAACTCTGATTGTCATGTACCTTGCAAGGTCATGAAATGCGTTGGCGTGTGTGTATATAAATGATCATTATGGTTTGCCTTTTTGTTTGTTTTATTCAATTTTAATATAAATGAACCATTCCTTTGTAACAATTAAAACTAAACCAGAAACCCAATGCAAATGTACATAATTATAAATAAACCAGTCAGACCTGTCAGTCAACGATTTCTATATACTACTAAAACTGTCAGCACACGTTGTGAGGGTCTACATAGCTGTGCCATTTAGATCGCCAGCCTTAACAAAAAGGACTCCAATAAGGGTGAGTGATTTTGGCTGACAGTGATGTTGCTTTAAACTTTAAGTCGATGGTCGTAAGAAGTGACCAGTCCACTTGTGATAATCATGTAAAGCCATTTTCAAATAATGGTTTAATTTGGACAGACATAGGGCGTGATCATTAAAAAAAAATAATAATAATATTGAGCTCTTATAGAGTTATATTTACTAGCAATCATTACAAGAAGTGACTTTGCATCCCAGCATAAATAGCATATTTGGTTGGTTTTTTTCCTCCTCTATCCACTCCACTGCCACGCGATGTAAAAAAAATGTGACTTTTCATAGACTTTTTTTTTTCTTTTTACGCGTCCTTATTTAGAGACATGAGATCTATAATTTTTTAAAAACTAAAAGAATTTTTATTAAAGAAATCTTTTTTGGGTTTAGGCAAAAACCCAAGAAATATAATCATACATAACATACTTCTATCAAGATTGCAGACCGTCCTGAGGAAAGGTTTTTTTTTTTTTTACTTTCAATTTTGTGGTGTATAATAAGCTCATTTTGTTTACTTCTCTGTGTTACCAATTTACTTTCTTTTGTTTATGGGTTTTTTTTTGTTTGTTTGTTTGTTTGTTTTTTTGTTTTTGTTGTTTTTTTTATATTCATTGTAAATGCTTTAATTCTCACACAGATATGGAACTAAAATAAATCACTTGATTGTCTGTAAGAGGCCTATAACAGTTAGCTTTCTTGATTGCTACTGCATTGTATTTAGTTGCTATTAGCTATTACTAGCTATTTGGCATTATCTCTCTGTCTCTAAAAACTATTTTATTTTAACCACTGGTAATTTTCAAGTTTCGCTATGATGAAGCGAGCAGCCTTTCGTTTTTCTTGACTTCCCAACTGTGCTAGACCTACTGCCTACCACGACATCTTGGAGTATTCGCCCGTTAGTTAGGTCTTCGTGCGTTTAAGTTTTAGACGCTAGCATCCAGACGCTGAATCTTCTGCTGCTAGTTATTTCAAGGCAGAAAGAAGAAAGAACCGATATAGATACAAGATAGAGTGAGAGCGCGGACTGGAGGGAGGAGAGATAGGGCGTAATGAAAGGGAGGGAGAAACGAAAAAAAAAAGAAATAGAGGAAGCGTTGGTGGAACGAAGCAAAGAACGGGGTCACATCAAAAGAATCTGCTGAAAAATTTCTAGCACCAACATTCCTGCCGTGAGCCAAGGCAAGGCAACTTCCGCTCCCTACCAGCGCCAGATGGGGCTAGTCCTGCTGCTGCTAGTTTGGGCGAGTCCATCTTCACTTGGAGCTATGTAGGGGTGAACAGGGTGTGCGTGTTGTGTACTCGCTCTTGAATGAACTTGATGAAGGTTGACTGAGTCAGGTAGCTAACGATGCACACTAAGCCCATGTAACTTGTGAATTCGACGTATCTTATTTAATCCACTTTTCACTGTCGCTTTCTTACATTAATGAACCATATCCCATGCATTTTCTATAATGTACTTATCGATTCCAAAAAGTGCAAAACGAAGTAAATTCCAGATAATCATCTAAGTGTTTCTTGTCTTGTTCGACGCAGTTTTGTTCAGCATCCGCTCTTCACATCAGCCAAAGAGTCAATGAATTTCGCTTTGCATTGTGTTTTTGCTCTTCTCTAAAAGAAGTAATATATATGTACATGTCGGGGCAAAAACAATAACAAAAACAAAAACAAAAAAACAAAAACAAAACAAAAACAACAACAAGAGCAACAACAACAAAAACAACGACGAAAAACAACAACAACAAAACACACACACAACCACAACAGCATCAACACCAATGATGATGATAATGAGCATAATGATATAAATAATAATAATAATAATAACAACAACAACAACAACAACAACAACAACAACAACAACAACAACAACAACAACAACAACAATAATAATAACAA
>RQTK01000483.1:259871-289570 GCA_003991915.1 Elysia chlorotica
CTCTCTGCCTGTCTGTCTGTCTGTCTGTCTCTCTCTCTCTGTCTCTCTCTCTCTCTCTCCTCTCCTCTCCTTCTTTTTTGTAGAGAAAAACGTAATCCCCCCTCAACCAAGATTTCACGCACGCTATTTGAATGTCATTGGGTGCAAGGGAAAAAGTGAGATAGAGGCTGGAAGATAAGAGAATATGAGAAGAGCAACAAAAAGAAAACAAAAACAAAAACGGGAAAAAAGAGAGAGAAGGAAAAAGAAGGAAACGGGGTGGGTGTGTGTTGAGTTTTGGGGGGGGGGGGGGAGACAGAGGGGGACGACACAGCTAAAGTGCAGAGAGAGAGGAGAGAGAGAGAGAGAGAGAGAGAGAGAGAGAGAGAGAGAGAGAGAGAGAGAGAGAGAGAGAGAGAGAGAGAGAGACAGACAGGAGAGAGGGAGGGGGTAGAGGGGGGAGGCTGTCGGCCTTATTGACACCTTTTAATGAGTTTTTATCAATAGAAAACACCTTAAATCTTCGATCTTTGCTTCCTTTTTTTGAAAATGAGATATAGAGGTTTTATCAAGATTGCCAGTGTTCATATAGTAAATTATATTCCTAGAATAAAGATTCGATTTTTAAAAAATTTTAATGCTATGTAGTGTTTTGGTTTTCATAGTCAGTGTGTCTGTGCTCATCTTAAAAATTTTCCGTTGTATTTTTTTCTATACATTTCTTTTCTTTTCTTTTTTTTTAACACTTCGCCCTTCTTGGGTCAGATCGTCCTACCGCAACAAAATGAGCTCTCCGGTTGCCTTCTTTCTTGCTCACATTACACGAGAGGGAAAAAAACACATTTATGCAATACAATAATATTGAATTTCAAATTACCCGTTTCAGTCCATTCCATATGTTATGGTAATTGACGCATGTACAATAATTATTCTAATGCTCTGCATTACATTGTAACATTGATGTTAAATTTGATCTACATACTTCTTCCGAGGGCCATTTTCCGCTACTTTTTTATTTTTAAGATTTTTATTTCTTTTTGCTTTTGTTGCTTTTGACTATATTTGTTGTTGTTTTTCAGCACCGGTTAATGCCAAATATTTGCAAGCCATGAGGTGTGGCCCAAGCCATCACAACTGGAACAAAAAAGTGTCTCGTCCTTGTGACTTTTCAGGGCGTGGCCAACTAACAAACTTTTTCAGTCTCCTCCTTGACTGGGCCTTTTTTCTTCAATAGCAAAGTAGTTAGTCGTAGGGGAGTCGTATGGGAGTCGTAGGGGAGTTGTAGGGGAGTCGTGGTGGAGTCGTGGTGGAGTCGTAGGGGAGTCGTAGGGAGTCGTGGTGGAGTCGTATGGGAGTCGTGGTGGAGTCGTAGGGGAGTCGTGGTGGAGTCGTGGTGGAGTCGTGGTGGAGTCGTAGGAGTCGTGGGAGTCGTGGTGGAGTCGTATGGGAGTCGTAGGGGAGTTGTAGGGGAGTCGTGGTGGAGTCGTAGGGGAGTTGTAGGGGAGTCGTGGTGGAGTCGTAGGGGAGTTGTAGGGGAGTCGTGGTGGAGTCGTGGTGGAGTTGTATGGGAGTCGTATGGGAGTCGTGGTGGAGTCGTATGGGAGGCGTATGGGAGTCGTGGTGGAGTCGTGGTGGAGTTGTAGAGTAGTCGTGGTGGAGTCGTGGTAGAGTCGTGGTGGAGTCGTGGTGGTCGTTGGGAAGTCGTAGGGGAGACATACAAGCAATCGCCAACTTACTGGTCAGGTTTGGGCTGTTCACCCGAGTCTTATCCCCACACTGTCTCTGTGCAGTAGCACGCAAAAATTGTAAGATGTTAGTTTTGGGACTCGTCCGCAATATGGAACTTTTAAAGTGCTAACATTCGACGCTATGTCAAATTCAAATAAAATTTATTAAAGAAATAGATGTTGTTGTCCAAAACATACTGATAATTATTAAAATATTTAAAATAGTTTTTTTCGGGTCATGACCAGTAATGTTTATGTCATAATTTCCACTGATATCTGCATTTTTCCATCCAGTGCAGGTGGTGTGCAAACCAACCTAGAAGCACATATTCACCTTGCCAAGAGATGGCTGGTACTTTGTTTTGAATCTTTGTCTTCCACCGTCACGCAATCTCGGCCTATCTACACTACTTTCTCTTACCCCTCCCTACACATGTCTTCCAAAGTGTTGTTTTTCTCTGTGTGTCTGTATGTTTGAATTTATGTCTTCCTGTATGCCCCCCCCTCCCACACCTCCTTCCACGCCTCTCTCTCTCTCTCTCTCTCTCTCTCTCTCTCTCTCTTTCTCTCACCTGCGCTCTTTTCATATTTTTTAACCAGGCATATAGTCCGTATATAATTTTCCATATTATGAATCATAAACTTACTCGGCTCATGATCCAAAATTGACAGCAACAATATGCGAAGAAGGACGGAAATTATATAGATTGAAGAAAAACTAAATAGTATCACCCACCGTTTTATTTACTTCTGTTAGGACATTGTGTCCAACTTACAATAAAACGCCGGAGGAATGACCCTTCATCTGCTTCTATGAGAAACCCTATACTTGTTCTCGGTTCTTCAAGAAGACTTCTATACAGACCTCCTGCTTCCCAGCCCAGAGCCTGTACCAGATGAACTATGAGGCATTTCAGTTGGATAATTGTGTCTTTGTAATTAATATCTTGTCAGCAACATTTTCCTGAGTGTAATATTTAAGTAGGCAAAATGCCCAAAAAGGATTTTAGTATTACGATAATACGGCACGGTGTAGACGTTTTCGCCTATAATTCTGCTATCAGAGATTGCGGGTGGCGGACTTGAGTACAAAGGTCTGTTCTCAAAGACTGAATCCCTCAATCCAGAGACCCAAAGGTAAGTGCGGTGTCAATGTAACCTGCGAAGGCACGGAGACCTTTTCAACGATGTCAGGCCAAGGACAGTGGATTGCAATTTTGAGTGGTTTACGAGTATATTGAAGGACACGATCAGCCCACCACAATTCTATTTATTTTGTTTTTAAATGATAGGAACACCTGCGACTCAGTTGTTAAGTGCACCATCCTGACGAAAAGGAGATTCGAGGTTCGAATGCAACCCATGACTCCTTATCAGTATAGGATACTTTGAAAAAACCTGCAGGAATTATTACTACACAAGATTTTTTTTTCGCCCTCATAGGAAAATGTCACAGAACAGAAGCCACTTCCATTACTTTATAAAGTACACCGGGTCTCTAATTCATTTGATATAATTAAAGGCATTTTTCCTCTTTCTATTTTCATATTACATGTAACAGGCAAAATAAGGCAAAGATGATCGCAGGAAATCCAAGTTGCCGATTCTCAAATCCTGGTACCTTTCGGGTAATGAAGATGGAGCTTTTCTCTGATGGGCGAAGGGTGGCACACAGTGGCTCAATGGTATAGCGCTTGAATTCTAAGCTCATAAGAACAACGTCGTGGTAGTTCACAACTCACAGCAAGTACAGTGTCTTCTTATTCGCATAATTATTATCTTAAGACGAGCCCTAAGGCTTGTAAAAACCTTGCACTTGCGGACGCTTAACCAGGAACTCCTTTACGGGTTGAGTCGGTGCGAGTATAATCTTACTGGGGGAGATATAAGTCTGCGATATAGCCTTCTTGCTTATGTTTAACGTTAACCAACAAAACGCTTTTTCGTGAGGTATCTTGCTGCATCTCCAAGTCTGTTTAAACGTTTAAACGTTATCTCTGTTTATTTGTTGTAGAACGTTGAAAAAGGTTTCGTATTATTACTAATCCGTGCCGTTGCTAATAAAATGGTTATCTGATTAAATCCATGCAACAAACTATCCTTTTGCGAGGGCACAATAACATGAATACAATACACATACTAAAAGCAGTCCGCTTTACTCATTCTTCCCGACCTAAACGTTTTTTCTCAACTGACTTTGATCCTCTACTCGGATTAATTTAATTCCAAATTTTACAGAAGATGCAGCTTTAAGTGGTCGTAATGATTAATGTTTTCTGTTCAGAACATATTTAACATATCTTTTATTATCTTACCTTAAACAGGAACTATGAACTTATCTTTTATCAGTTAGTGACGATCGAAACGTTGGGCCAAGCAAAAGGTAGTGACGATCGAAACGTTGGGCCAAGCAAAAAGAGTCTAGGTCGGCATGTCCTGAACTTTTTTTTCTTAAAAACTTATGTTTCACTGTAATTTTCTTTATTTTCACAATGACATTTTTGTGTTAACAGACTCTACACAAATCAATCAAATTGGTTTCCGCCTCAGCGCACGGTCATTAAAGATGATACATGCAAATTATTATACCTCACAATTAAAAACAGCGTGAAACGAGAACTGTCGGTAGTGGTACAGGTCTTGCGATAATGGGACACATAGCAAAACCGAAGACGATAGGTAAGGGATTCTACACCGGCGTCCAATCATAGCTCTATCCTAGACTTACGGAGCCAATCAGTAATCAGAAAATATATTGCCTAATGGACCTGATTACGTCACCCGGTGTAGTTGTGTAGATCGCAAGGTCTTTAATGGCGTCTCTCGGAGCTCAGTCGGTAGTGCTCGGGACTGATGAGCAGAGGAGTCCAAGATTCAAGATTCGAATCTGAGCAGGTGCACCCGTCACTGTATAGGATTTCTCAGGATGTAAAACTTTTCAAATATTACCAGTTAGTCGTAGGGGCGCCATACAGCGCAGTCGTAAGTACTCTTGAATGCTAAGCAGGAGTTCAGAGGTTTGGATCTCAATTAGTGCTTTCTTTCCGTATAGAAGGTATCCCAAACCATTGCCTTCAGGACAGTGAAAACAAAAGATGAATATGCTGTAGCTAGACGCTTTGAGACGTATTCTTCACTCAAAACAAGCCAGACGTTAATAATTTTGTGCAGCAAAACAGCATACTACGTCGTTCAACGGGACGTCACTCGGTCATTTTGCCGTAAAAATACTTTTATCCCAAGAAATGTTTACGGGAAAACTACTTGACGAAATCTAGGCACAGGTTACCATTTTGCCACCCCATGTTTTGGTCACACGGTACTTTTTATACTCCAACCACAGACATCCAAAACTCGTTTTAGATACCCCGTATGCCTTTCTACATACGATTCACGAAGTTTTAACGCTAAGTACTATTGTAGGACTGGTATGGAATAGTCTTTTCCTCATTAATCCTCTACATCCTTCTCTTACAGATACATATTACTGACACATACATGTACAGAGTACCATGTATGACTGATAACTCAGTATCTTTCCCTCCAAGCTTCCCTGCCATTCATATCCCTCCATGACTCACCCACCTTTACCTCATATCCGTCTACCCTTCTACTGACAAAAAAATCAACTGTTTAAAACGTTCCAATCCTTCTATTACTACATTACTACACTAGAGACCCACAAAGATCCTCCCTTCTTCCGTCCCTCTGTCCCTCTCCTTATCCCATTCACCCCCCCCCCTTTTTTTTTCCAACCCTTTCATCGTACCCCGTGCCTGAACCCTCTTCATTACTTGTCAGAACTGTAGGTCTGGCGAATCTCCGAGGCCCTTTAGAAGTTTCTAGAATCCTCTTAACACCGGAAGTGTGCTGATAACGGAATTTCCTGTCCTGGAGCCTCCATAGTTCACCAAATTCATTCCCTTTATAGAGCACTCAGCACTTGGCTCTGAGTGGGTCCTCTTGCTTGATACACGGCGTCTCAGCCCTTTAAACTCTGCGCCTCTTTTCTCTGTATATGTATCTTTGTCTGTCTCTCTCTCCCTTACTCTCCGACTATCTCATTATGTCCCTCTCACTCTATCTCTTTCCATTTTCCTTTCTATCTATCTATCTATCTATCTATCTATCTATCTATCTATCTATCTATCTATCTATCTATCTATCTACCAACCTACCTACCTACCTACTCTCTTATCACTATCCATTCCATTTATAGAGCACCTTGGCTCTGACTGGGTCCTCCTACTCGTACTCGATATCGGTTCATGTACCGCGCTTCTTAAGTCTTAACCCTTTTAAAGTCGCCGATTCCGCGCTCTTCTCTTTTTCTATACCTGTCTCTCCTCAACTTACTGTCTCTCTCATCTCTCCGTATCTGTCTCTCTGTTTCTGCGTGTGTAAGCCTGTGTTTTAATCTATCTCTCTGTCTGCCTTACATTCCCAAGCCCTATTGCCCCCTCCCTCTTGCTCTGTCTCTCTGTCTCTCTTCCTGACTTCTCACTCTCTTTCACTCTTCCCTTGTCTCTCTGTCTTTCTCTCTCTCTCTCTCTCTCTCTCTCTCTTTCTCTTTCTCTCGTTCGCTCGCTCGCCGATGACACTTTCTGTGTCTTTTTTGATTCACCAGTCTTTCTCACTCAACTTTTCTTCTGTCTCTCTAACCACAATATCATCTGGACTTTTACAACAAATGATCCTTGCTCTTGGTATATTCTTAAAGGTATTTATGCCGATGCCGAATATGGTTATTTGCATTGATAGGGCTTTTTGGTTGTTTGTTTTGTTTATCAAATGCAATTCCAATATTGCTTTTGCACTAACCCTTTAACAAAGCTGGCGATGGGATATCATCTTGGGTTGACCCGCTGTGTACAGAAATGCAGTCACTTACTTCTTTTCGTAGTCGGCAAGCCAAAGAACATTATACTCTTGTTGCAGGCTGTTGCAGATTTTGAAAGGAGATAGACCTTTAATAATCTTCACGTTTCTGTCTTAAAGGAAATGACTTTTTTACTAATGATACTTATTATTGTTGGTTTTTGTTCAAAATAAGTTTGATGAAATAAAAATCGATGCATTTGCTAAGATACTCATTACATGATAACTGAACGATAGAAGAAAGAGAATGGTCATGTTGTGCACAACAGGGTTTGCCTTTAAATGTTCTCAATACTAATTTCTTGTCCAAACTCTCTGTTTGATGCACAAATCTATAATAGAACTGGTACTACGTGTAAGACAAGCAACAAAATGCTAAAAAATAATACATGTTGAAATTGGGCTATAAATCCACATTATGCCTCATGGTTTGTTCGGATTTGTTTCTAAAAATCGATTGCACGCGTTGAGGCAGACTGAGAAAAGAAAATCGGTCAAAATTTTCTAAATTTGCAAACTAGTAAACAGAAAAGAAATAGGTCACCGATTTGTCAAATTAGTTACAATGTGGTCCAGACAAGACGAATTCATTGCCGGGGTCTCCTACCGAGAAATCGAGAAAGAGACCAGCTTATGACAATTTAAGTGGTATCATTCACAAAGATAAAGAAACGAGTGGTTTAAATATCAGGCGTGAGAATGTTTCTCGTTTCGTGAAATCTATGCGACAAGACAAGCGTTGTAATACAGTGTAGATGAACAAGGTTACGACGCCGTATCCCTAGGACATGAATGGTGGGCCTACAAGCCTCCAAGGCGCCGGTCTGTGTTATCTCCAGGTTGTAGTCAATAATATCAGATCCAACTAACGCTAACAAGTCCTAAGTGAGTCGAACACTTCAGTTTACTTCACAGCAATCCAGTTAAAACCTCCAAAGAATCAAAGACACCATGACCCTTTGCAGATAAGCTCTTTCTCGTTACAGACTTTAAGTAACAAACAAATTAATAGTCAAATAATAAATTAAAAAATGAAAGATAGTGGAACCCTGGCCTGATTCGAGATAATGTGATAAAGGAAGAAATAAAATGTGAGCGATAACCACAAACATTTATTGCTCGGAGCAGAGGGGGCGGGGTGATGCTGGGATATTGCGTTTCATGAATTCTAAGGGACAGCTATGAAGCGAGACAGTGACATTACCCTCGAAGAAATCTTTCTAACTTTTCACAATAATAATTATCGGTCTACACCTACAAATGTTCAAATAAAAGCAGAGATATAGTTTGTGTTGGCATGTATTTAAATAATCAATGGAAAAAAATGTAGATTTTTTTATACATTAATTATGACGCGGGTCGAAATAAAAGGTGAGAAATGAATCTTGCAAACTGTAGTTATTTATTATCTTTGCTGAGGGCTGCAGGTATAAGTAAAAAGAATGGGACCTAAATGTTCCTCAGGGTAAAATAACTTCATCAGAATAAGAAGTTCCAACTTTTACAGAAAAAGTCCGAGATTTTTTTTAGATTCAAACCAGTAGTGTTCAAATTAATTTTAACTGGTCTATTGTGTTAGATGCTGAACTTAAATCTAAAAGGCTCAGCAAGCAGGCATTCCCCGAGTCAAGACTGACAATAATGCAATTGAAAACACGTAAATGGACAGTTTTAGTTGAATGTAGAGCTCTATAGGCAGGTTAAACAGTGTCTCTGAGTTATTTATTTCAAAATGTAGCAAAAGGGGTTTCAGCACAACTTCTCTGAAATATTCGAAAAGAAAGACAACTTCGATGCAGGCCAATGGGTTTTTATCCAAATTATGTGTTTGTTTAGGAGAGGCCATACGATAGCCTTTTTGAGAAGTAACGGAAGGTACCATGTAGTCAAAGAGGTATTTATAATGTTTGTGATTGCCGGTTCGTCAATGCACAACTGAACCAAATGTGTTGGTGTGTTATCCAACTCACAAAACTTTGATGGTGATTCTGAACTTATTTTTTTTCTGTTTTTAAAAATCGATTTTCTCAAATTTTGAAAAATGTGGAAAATCTAAAACAGGCGTTTCAGTTGGTCCTACGCGAGTTAACACATTGTGTGTCAAAACATCGAAATTTGTCATCAGATCCTTCACTTTATTTTCAAAAGCGGTTAAAAACTAATCATGAAGTTTCTCCCCACTCACGTTTGTGGGTACGGAGGGAGCCCCATGTTTACCTAAAAGCTCGTCTGTATCTGAAACAACTCTTTACAGGTTTTTTTTTACATTACTAAATTTGATATTATAAAAGTCAACTTTAGCGTCCTTACAAAGTCTTGTCAATTTGATAAATAAATTTCTTTATCAATCTGTAGTCTCGTCTTTCCACGTTTTGGGACAGCGTTTCTTAGAGATTTAGCATTGTGTTGCTTCTCTTAAACGTAGCACCAGTTCTATTATAGATCTGTCCATCATACAGAGAGTTTTGAAAAGAAATTATTATTGAGAACATTTAAATGCGAAGCCTGTTGAGCACAACATGAATATTTGTTCTCTTGTTTTATTCTGAGCCTGTTTATAGGAAGCCATTCGCCCGACTCCTGCAAAGTTTGATCTGTTGAAGATACAAAAGGATACAAAGATTACTCCGAGCAATCGCCGTTGAAATTTAGACCCGTATTAAGTCTGTGTGTTAAGCTATCAAGCAAATGATTTGGGGGAGGGGGAGAGAGAGAGAGAGAGAGAGAGAGAGAGAGAGAGAGAGAGAGAGAGAGAGAGAGAGAGAGAGAGAGAGAGAGAGAGAGAGAGGGAGAGAGAATTGGATGAGACAAGATGAAAATTAATGCCAATACATTATCTACCATCTAACCCTTACAGTAATGTGCACAGTCTTGAACAATTGTAATGTACTAGTTCACTGCTAATATTATTACTAAGGTGTTGTGATGAAGTAGCAGGCTGCTAACCAGATGTTTCTATGGTGCCATACGCTTTTCAAAAGAAAATAATCTCTACATTGTTTATTTAATTTCACGTCTTTTAATTTTCAAACATAATATTGGTATCGTGGTTTTTAAGAATGTTGCTCTTCTGCTACATGTGTATATATATTGTTTAAGGCGAGAACTCAGAAAAACATTACATTTAAGTTTTGTCACGTCTATCTTGAAGTAAAATCAATTGGTGATTTTCACACAATCTATTTTATATGAATGTAACGAAAAATAATGTAATTTCTAGTTGCCCATGCTCAAAATACAGGTATTAAGTTATCTAAATGACGTTTTACAAATACAAAAAAAAATTATCCCACCAATTCAGAATGTAATGTGATTTTGGTTTGAACAGTGTTGTGTGTTTTTTTTTTCTTTTCCAGAATTAACTCTTTCTATGCTAATAACGTGCTGCTATTGTCCGAATCATTTGACTGAAACACAAATTACGGATAAGTCCTGTATCATCACATGTTTTTCCACGCGTATACCACTTTTAACAAGAAACTGCCGTAACGCATGTATGTAAAATATAGAATGAGATAAGCTTGTAGCGTTGAACGAAAGTCCTGTATCATCACATGTTTTTCCACGCGTATACCACTTTTAACAAGAAACTGCCGTAACGCATGTATGTAAAATATAGAATGAGATAAGCTTGTAGCGTTGAACGAAAGATATCTTTGATGTAGATAAACTAGATCCGAGATGTCTAAATCGTATCTGAAACTCATTAATATTACACCAAATGACACTTTTTGTTGATGCTGTTGTTGGTGCTGTTGTTTTCGTTGCTTTGTTGTTATCAGCAACAATTCTACTTGCCGCAGGACATGGTCAAAGTACACGTTTAATAATTATGCCAAACACTTATAACATTATAACCATTTTTTGTTCAGCTTACTTATACATACATTTTCATTGATCAGCGCTGATTGCGGCGTCAGCTTTGGGTGCATTTGAGTGCATACATTTCGGGTTGAACCCTTGTTCAAATTGGTGCACCGCTGAGCGCGACCTTGGCTGAGACAAGGGCCCTGGAGTGCGCCGGTCGCCAGCCTGTCTCAGTCTCCGGGCCTGGTCGGTCAGATTAAGTCCACAGACTGACATATCCGGCTCAAGGCGTGAACAGGATGGAGGGCCTGCTTTGGTCCTACTTGTAGTAAAGGACTGTTACAAAAATGAATTATGGGTTTTAAAATTAGTATTTTTATACTTTCCTGTATGGACAAGAGCTGGATATAACAACGACAATTCACTTAACTTTACACTACCAACTACTACTACTACTACTACTACTACTACTACTACTACTACTACTACTACTACTACTACTACTACTACTACTACTACTACTACTACTACTACTACTACTACTACTACTACTACTACTACTACTACTACTACTACTACTACTACTACTACTACTACTACTACTACTACTACTACTACTACTACTACTACTACTACTACTACTACTACTACTGCTATTCCACACATAATAATTATATTAAATGATTTTTCAAATCAACACTCATAAATTTTACCGAGGTATAAACAATATTAGTATATTATTTAAGAAGTCATATCACTGCGGTGCCCTGCAGTTCATTCAGTAGAGTTCTGAACTAAGGAGCAAGAGGTCCTCGTTTCGAATATGAGCTACTTCGAATATGAGTCTTCGTATAGGATACTTTATGAAACCAAGGGGCGCAAAATATACTAAAGAGATACCCCCCCTCCTCCAATACATATAAAAATACTAACTGAGATAATAGTTATATCCTTCATAGTTATATTCTTCAATTTCAACTGGCCTCTTTTTATAACGACTTTTATACATTTAACCAATCAGAGAAATAAAAGGAGTCGTCGTCACTACTAGTCTGTCTAAGACATCATGGGCACAATGAAGTGCTGATGTGCCGTAAATACAAACTCGCTCTGACTAACCAACCCTCCAAAACACACACACACATACACACACACCCTCACCCTGAATTATTATTAGATAGCTTCCAAGCCAATCAGTGAACGAAATATACGAAATACATCCTCACCCTGAATTATTATTAGATAGCTTCCAAGCCAATCAGTGAACGAAATATACGAAATATAAAATGAACGACAAAAAATACGATTTTTTAGCTTGGGATAAGCAGCTCTTCTATTAGAAAATGGAAATGTTACATCCGCCGGAGTGGAACACTGAGCTTCAAGTAACAACCGACAAACGTGAAATGTCACAAAGCCAGTGACCTTTAGGCTGTTTCAGAATCTGCGGGATGTGTTTGAGTCTGACATAAACAGGACAGGGTCCAGTCTGGGGTCTGACAGTATTCTGGGAGTTTGCGAGTGTGTGCTAACTTAAGCATTATCTTATACATTGTATACACTGTATATACATGTATATAGTTATGGACAATGTCGTTATTAAGCATATTTGTGGTTAGGGCATGAAAATCGGGTTTGCGTATACATTCATTATTCTGTTGTTAATTGAAGATTTATGTAAGTCTGTTTTTATTTTTCGATAACTTAACAGCTTGCAACTTCGATTATTATTTTTTTTAGTTTGAGTAATTTCGTCTCATCTTTTTACTCATCTTCCTCGTCGGGCTACTCCTGATTTTTTTACTTTATGTATGTCTGCCTGTCTGGCTGGCTGGCTCTCTCTCTCTCTCTCTCTCTCTCTCTCTCTCTCTCTCTCTCTCTCTCTCTTCTCTCCCTCTCTCTCTTTCTTTATCTCTCTCTCACTCGCGCTCTATGCCACTGTCTCTCTCACCTCCCCCCTAGCTCTCTCTGTGTCTACTTATCTCTGTAAATCTCACTGTGCAACTATGTTTTCCCAGCACAGTTCACTCTCCATCTAAAAACGATTTCACAATCCGTTTAACATCGTGTATGTTTATTAAATTAGACAACGCCTATGTCAGTGCTTGGACAATCGTTCTCTTGTTATCATCAGCAAAAATGTTGTCCTATTCACATGTTTATATAATGTGTTTATCTCTCTCACTCACTCTTCCTCTCTCTCTCTCTCTTTACCTTTACTGGTTTTACAATCTCCAAGTTCCCAAGCATAGCTTATATAAATAAGGGTTATAAATACTGCAACGAGTCCCCAAACAAAATTATGACAATTCCAATGTGCGTAACAAAGAGAAAGAGTAGGGGTGTATGAAACTATGTAACATTCACTATGCCACAGTATACTGAAACCAATCCTTTGATTTCGAAACGAAGGTAGTCTGATCGTTACCAGAAGCTGAAACCTTTTGGTTAGAAGTTGGACGCTCTATGGACTGAACTTCCTGATCTCCAAGTTCTGCTTTGTTGATGCTGCTCCAGTTGATTCGTTACATTGTTGTTCATTGTTTTTAATTCCACGGACTTAACTCCTTATAACTGTATCTTAAGTAACGCTATTCACAATGCATTTAAATCAGTGTAAATCTTTTCATACAGCGCGGTCATATGTTGTGCTGGTATTCTTATTGACTTTTTTTTCTCAAAGTTTTTATGTGCACTGAGGAAAGGGGGGTACGGTGGCACTGGGGTAGAACATCGGCTTCCGGCGCAAAAGGTCCGAATTCGAGCCCTGGCGATTAATCTCCCTACTGGTTGGGTCGGTGTCAGTTTAATGTGACCAACTGAGACATGAGTCATGGTATCCCCGCCCTGTCTCGTGTGTGGCAGCACATAAAATTGTCAGACGTCAGTCTTAGGACCCGTCCATAATATAGCCTATATAGTGCTGATGTTGGACGTTAAATCAACTCAACAACACCAACAACTCTTGAGGAAAACCCAATCATGTCTTACAATGATGATTCTATAGACTTTGCCCCGTGTCTTAACAAATAAGAACATAAATCTAGACACACTAGATTGTAAGATATTTTCTTTGGCACAATTTGTGATGCTTTGCTTGTTAGAGACGCATCTTCTGAATGATACCTGTCTAGGTTGTTCTCACTGTGAGCCTGAAGGGTTATTGTGACATAGAAGTTTGGCGCATTGACCTAAAATAAACATACGGAGCATGTAACTGGTTGTGCGTGACAACCTACGCGTTTTACTTATTGTACAATACAAAAAAAAAGGTGCAACACATGATGGGAGAAAGCATAAACAAACAGGGGCTCATGTGACAGGTACATAAAGAAAGGTAGGGAGAGATAGAAAGAGAGACAAGGATAATGAGAGAAAGAGTGAGAGATAGAGAGGGACAAAGAGAGAGAGAGAGAGAGAGAGAGAGAGAGAGAGAGAGAGAGAGAGAGGAGGTAAAGAGCAAGAGAGATGCGGAGAGGGGTTGAACTTGACGTTCGGATAGGTTACGATGATTGGGGAACGCCAAAAATTGAAGCAAACGTGGAAATGAAATGGAAAGCTCTTGCCTTTGAAATGAACAAGGAAAGGGGGAAGAGGGATACGGAGAAGATACATTTAGAAAGCTAACGCCATAGGGAAACAGAGATAGCCAGAGAGAGAGACAGGAGATAAGAGAGAGAGAGAGAGAGAGAGAGAGAGAGAGAGAGAGACAAAGAAGGGAGAAGTGAAACAGACATAAGGAAAATATCCTTAAAAACAGAAAGACAGACATACATGGGAGGTTGTTATTCAGATGGCGATGGGCAAAGGCTTAAAGAGATTGACACATCCGGTCGCACTAAGTACGTAAAGGGCCGTCACCCTGTAAGGTTAGCCATGGTCTGGCAAGTAACACGTTACTAACACCGTCACACGATTGTAGCACTGAAAGCAGTCGACACTCAAACAATCGTTTAGGGCTTTGGGCGTTTGACATTATACCCTGGAACTATGTGCCAGTTTGTGGCCTTTAGAAACTTTGGAGGAAATCAGGGGACTCAGCGTTGTTTAGAACAGTAAGCCTTTTTTTGTATTCGCAGTGATCCTATTCAACATCAAACTGGTTTAAAATAGATCTTTTTTGAAGGGTCAATGGGATAGGCGCATGCTTATTTTGATATGGTAATAATACTAAACCAAGATGCAGAGTACATTTGGTGTTAATCTTGGTCTCTTTTCAGACACGGAGGGTTGGTTGTTTTAACGTTCACTGCCAGCACTTTAATGACTATATTGTGGACAGGCCCCAAGACTAACGTTTGACCATTTTATGTGAGGAAACTTGGACTCCTGTCTCAGCTGGTCACACCTTATGACACCGGTCCAACCAGTAGGGGATGAAATCGGACAAATACTTTTTTTGGAACCGCGGACCTCCCGATCAGGAGTGAGTCCATCCACTGATCCAGTTCTTTCCTTCGCCCCACACGTTTGGTACTGATAAACTCGAAAGTCAATGGTACAAGTGTATGACAAGTATGTTGTCGTTTATTATTTGCGCACAGAACCCTGATTTATTTCCTTATGTACTGTAAAGAAGTGAGCAGCTGATCACTGCATAAAACATAGGGTAATATTTATTCTAGATCTATTCTTTCTTTTATGTGCTGCGCCCAAAGAGCAACATCTTGAAATCAATGTTTTGTATACATTTTTATTTTTAACATTGTATACTGCAATGTCTTTTCCAGTTCAAAAAAGATGCTCATAGAGAAGGGTGATATTGCTCACTCGATAAAGTCGGCAGCTTCGACTAAGGACGTCACGAGTTCGATCCCTACCTTGTTCTTCTCTATGGCTATGTGTTTCAGATTGTGATCAGCTGAGACAAAAGTCCTGATGTCCTCACCCTGTTTCTGTACCACAGCACATAAAAGTGTCAGAATGTTTGTCTGGAGATCCATCCTTGATATAGCTACTAAGTGACGATGGATGTAAAAAAAAACAAAAACAGATCAACAAACTAACATTTAGATAAAGCTTATGATAAGTAGGATGAAGAAATTCAGTATGCTAAACTAGTTCTCTAAAGTTTTAAGAAATACCTTCACACTTCACACACGTATATCCATAAAAGTAATCGTATTCGTTCCCTTTTTTTCCTTTAGTGCTCTTATTTCTATCTCCAGCTTTGATGTGTTTTGCTTCAATAAATTGACGAGATATCTAAAGACATCCGAGGCTTAAGCTTAAGTGGTGGATTTTCTACACGGTGTACATTGTTTAGCTTTTCAAGGAAAAAATTAACGAAAAGAGAGAGGAGAAAGGCAGTCCATATCAGTAGAAATTTAGATCTACTGTAAAAACAACGAGTTGTTGAGCTCCGTTTTCCCCTGATAATGTTCCGAGATAAACACACTCGAGGCATTGCGATAACGGAGCCTCAAGCGAAAACGAAGACGATTGGTGATGGAATTTACATCGGCTTCCAATCAGAACTCTGTTCTAAACCAACGGAGCCAATGAACGATCACAAAACGCCATGCATAAGGAGCGTGATTACTTCAGCCTGTATGGTCGTGTATAACGCAAAACCTGCATTGTGGGCCGAGGCTGCTCTTCTCTTCAGAAGGTCTTCACCAACTTACAGCGACACTACAGGATTTATCTGATAACGAACATGCTTGCAGTCTTGCACGCTGTGCAGGAACAGAAAAATTAATAGAAATCACCAGGCTCAATGTACAAGGCGAGTCGCCCTGCTCTCTTTTAGTTTCCTTTAATCTTCCTAACTGAGAGGTCTTTTGAAGTTGTAAAATTAATAACACTAGGCAGAACACATTCTTCACCAATAATTACTCTTGCTGTTCCTTATATTGTGTACCCCCTCCCTCTTTTTTGTTTTCTTCTCCCCATCTGTTTCCATTTTTATCTCCATTGATGAGACTGTCATTCATAATAATTTTTGCAATGTGTTGCTGTTTCTTCTTTTGTATTTTTTTTCTTCTCTTAAAATTTTAAGTGTGCTATTTTTTGTTTTTGTTTTGTTTTTCATGCTAAGTGTTTAGCAAAGGTAACGAGCAATGTGTCGCAGTCAGTGCAGAGATCAATTTAACACGGACTTCGTCTAGAACACCCTTGTTTATTTCCTCTCGTGGAATAATCTGTTCTTAAAACTTTGACGGTGTTGCTTGTACAATTGTGAGAGACGATAAAATGTATGATTGTCTTTCTCAAGGGTCTCGATCTCAGGTCTTGAGGTAACTTGAGAAAATGTGTACCAAATTTTGCTATATACAGGTTATATTGTAGACGGGCCCCAAGATTGATGTCTGACAATTGTATGTGCTGCCACACACGAGACAAGGCGGGGATGCCATGACTCTTGTCTCAGCCGGTCATATTAACTGGCACCAACCCAACCAGCGAAATCGCCAGGGCTCGAACCACGGACCTTTAGCGTCGGAAGGCGATGTTCTACCCCAGGGTACATTCTACAGCAAGAGGCCCGCCTTATATTTGACAATGCTGGTGTACATGGGCGAGCTATGGAGGCAGTCTGAGTTGTCGGGCGGATTTCTCGTGAAGTATCTACCCCCATGTTCACCATTCTTGATTATTGTGAAAATCCTCTCGTATTATGGAAGCAGGCATTGAAAAAACGATTAGTAGAAGTTTGGCCAACCCTTCTCGAACAACCACACGCCGAGCGGATGGAGCCACTAGCCAAGCTTGCGGTGCAGGAGACAGCAGTTATCACCCCAGATGCTGTGACAGCTGAATTCAGAGACATGCAGGCATTATATTCCGGCATGTTTTGAAATGCGCGATATATTTATGTAACTACAGTGATAATAAATATATGGAAAACTGTTGTTTGCTGTGTTCTCTTTTTTTTTTTTTTCAAAGTTGACACATTCTATCATTTAATGTTCCTTATAATTTTTTTAGGTTATCATTTAAAGTTATATTTTAGGTTTTGTATCTTTTAAAATTTTTTACCAGAATTTGCTGTTGTTGAACTTTACCCCATGGTTTAAATTTGTTTATATTTTCTGCTTGTACATATATACAAAAATTATTTGAAAATTGTTTTATGTCCCTTTTGTTTTCTTAATGGTCACAATTGAGCTTTTTATATTCACATTTGAGTCGTCAATCTTCACATGTGGATTTTTTAGTGATGTCAAATCAATATTTGAGCTCATTTTGTTACATTTGATTTGGTTATGTCAGATTCCTAATCTTTACGGCCCCGTTTGAGCTGTAAAAATTATTATTCTATGCGGTTTTATGTTGATTTGACACTTAGAACAGATATTTAAAGAGAGAAGGAAACAGGCGAGAGAGAGCCAGAGAGAGAGAGAAAGAGAGAGAGAGAGAGAGAGAGAGAGAGAGAGAGAAGTAGACGGGGGGGGGGGGAGGAAAAAAGAGGGAGAGGAGGGGAGGAAGGAGTGGGGGGGGGGGGGTTAATTAGAATAGAGGAAGGTATAACATGGAGGGAGGGTAAGAACGTATCCTTTTGCCTGTAGAAAAAGTAGGAGCGGTGAGGAAATAATGCAGAATCAAAATTGAGAAATGATTAAGGGTAGCCAAAAAGAGAAGAAAAAGGTAGGCGGTACGGAGAAGAAAAAGTTGAGGAAAAAAAACAACGGCAGCAACACTATCAAGTACAAAAAAAAACACACAAAAAAACAAACCATTTTAAAATGTCTAAAAGCTCTCAGGGCCAAAATAAACGCAATCTTATATAGGATAGAATTAACGCCTCCTCCCCTACATCCTCTTTTTCCACCCTTGGAAGTTGGAAGACCTCTAAAAAGTAAAGAGAAATGCATATTTCACCGATTTTCCCCAGCTCTTCCTTCCCCATTTTCCTTATTATTTTTCCGAACTCCCACATTTTATCTGGCTCAGACCCACGCAAACAATGCGGGTTATGTCAGGACGGTATGACCATCCGACTTCCGCGACTCTGCTTGAAGTTTATGCCAATAGGGGTGATAGCAGGCTTCCATTTATGATGGTCCTGCATTCTTTTCAAGTAAAATAATGACATGACTATCAAAATATATTGGAAACAACGTGAAACAGTCACGTCTAGCTCCAAGAAGCTAACTAACGAACAAAAGCAGGGGATGTATAAAACGCAATAACCCAGTGTCATAAATGTCACTGAAATCGAAATGCAGAACAAAGACACACGCACTTCTTTATATTATTATGGGTTGTTTTGCTTTTTTATCCCATTCATTTCGTTCCCATGTGCATGCCTGGCTTGTGTGGGGTTCATTCATGAAAATGCCACGTCAATGGCTCGAAAAGTCAGTCCCAGCCGCCGAGACCTACATCTAGATCTAGATCTATACCTGCATTAGTCATTCCATTTTTTATGTACTGTGCTGCCACTCCACGTAGTTATTGATTTCGCCCGCACTACTAAAACTAGACTGTAATTGAGTTTAGCCTCTATGCCGTTAGTAATAATATTAGTCCATCGGTTTATTAATTAAGGGATAGGATCGTCTATCAGTCTGATTGATACTTTCCATCTAAAAGTCTCAATAATTTCCCATTCATGGATGTACTTTTGCAATTCAGCTCCGCAAGCCAGCTAACCATTGATTTCATTCAATAGTTTTCATTCAGTCGCGTGTGTGGGTGTGTGACTGACTGACTATCAGCCCGACTACCTGCGTGCTGGGCTGGGCTCATTGGTTGAATTTTGCACACAGTGACACAGCACACTGATTCAACACCGCGGTCGGCGGCGGGGACTACTTTTTCGGTGATCGATCGAGACTAGAGAGTCGTGTTTCAGCCACCTCGACCCACTCCCGCTATCTCACACAGACACAGGCTCACAACACAGTCTCATCACACAGACTCATCACACATGAGCAGTTTGCCAAAGCATCTTCGACTCTGCAGCATTACTCAATAAATATGGCAGATAATTAATATCTATTGAGGATGGTCTGTTTTCCTGTTTTTTCTTACCCTCATCCATTTTCTTAACAGATTTCTACTCCTCAACCTATCCCTGTCATTGTCATCTCCCTCCTCATCATCACCATCATCATCATCATCATCATCATCATCATCATCATCATCATCATCATCATCATCATCATCATCATCATCATCATCATCATCATCATCATCATCATCATCATCATCATCATCATCATCATCATCATCATCATCATCATCATCATCATCACCATCACCATTTTCATCCTCGTAAACACCATCTACTTCTTCTTAACAATCATTATTATCATCACTATCCTCATCATTAGCACCAACATCAACATCGTGAACAACAACAAAACGCAATGTTATTTTAGCGAGTGTTCAGAATCTAAGACCAAGTAGATGAACACTGAGCGTGTATACGTGACGTTTAACAAGACTAGGCTGTGTCTGCACAACCAGACAGTTCCTGCCTCTGGCGGTGCAGGTTGATAACGCCTAGAAGAGTACACTCAGAGACCGCAGGTTGAACCTTCTCAATACAAAATTTGTTTTAGAAGATAGATGTGAAGACTTTAAAGGATGAGGATAGAGTGTTAGAGAATGAGCAGAGAAAGAGAGAAAGAGAGTAGAGAGAGAGAGAGAGAGAGAGAGAGAGAGAGAGAGAGAGAGAGAGTTGAGTTGAGTCGAGTTGGTTCTTTAACGTCCAACGCCAGCACTATATAAGCATCTGCTATATAATAGACGAGCCCCAAGAATTACGTTGAAAATTGTATTTGCTGCCATACACAAATTAAACCGACACCAGCCCAATCCGTATGGGACGAGATCGGACAAATAATAATTTTGACCAATCGTGGGATTAGAACCGAGAATCTCTCGATGTGGAGACAAACGCTCCACCACTTGAGCCAGTTCGCTTCTTCTCAGAGAGAGAGAGAGAGAGGAGAGAGAGAGAGTAATAATAATAATAATAATAATAATAATAATAATAATAATAATAATAATAATAATAATATGAATGTAAATAAGAATCAACAACATGATTTTGAACAAAAACTGAAAAGCCTGTTTTGTTTTGTAAGCAGTGCTTGCTGCGGGGCAATACCATATTATCTTGCGTGCAGTGCAGGTGTTACTGTTAGGGCGTAGGCGGGAAGAGGGCAACAAACTGACACTGCCTTCAGAACCCAACCTGGTAGAATGATAGAAATATGAGATCATACTGGATAAAAAATAATGCATTTCAAAATGAATTTTAAAAAGTGGGTGTTTCTGCACAGCAGTGGGCACAGGCTGCAGCATTTGCAAATTTGATATCACAGCATAGGGTGTTTATTTAAATGGCCACAGAAGTCGGTCTGCCGCCTGCCGGTTACGGTAGTGGCTTTAGTTAAAGATGCGATAAAAAGGCCGATAATTATTATAGAGAGGTATGAATTTAATAGTGATTCTAAATTAATGTAATTATACAGTATAAAGACTTGACATGGTTAAAGAGAGAGATAGAGAGGGGAGAGGGGCGTAAATCATCTGTCATGCAAGGATAAAATGACACAGCCATGATGACAAGTATAATGGCATTAGTAAAACGAAGGGCTGTGCTTGAAGAATCACGGACAGGGCCTCGAGCCTGTTCATTCATCAGATACAATACACTTCCACACTCCCAGTAGTGCTATTCACGCGACTCTCACTGCTACACAGGATTGAAGAAGAGAGAGGACAGCATCCCAGGTTGATCAATGGCGTATCTCTATCCTCAAGTGGAGAGCGTTCTTTCTCTCTTTCTCTCTTTGTCTCTCTCTCTACCTCTCTCCCTCCCTCCCTATCTGTATCACTCTTTTTCAGTATTTCTCATTCTCTCTTGTTCTTCACTTCTCCTCTCCTCTCTCTCTCTCTCTCTCTCTCTCTCTCTCTCTCTCTCTTTCTCTCTCTCTCTCTCTCTCTCTCTCTCTCTCTCTCTCTCTCTGGGTAAAACTTATATTTTAATTTTTTGTGGAAAGCCTTTTGAGTATTAGGACTATTGTAAAATGCTTACCTGGAGTAAGAGGCATTCACATTGCTCGTAATATTAATGTACGCCTAGGCATATAGGTAGGATTTAGGAAAACCTGCACAAATAAAGAAAGATAGCGTCGAAAAGTTGATGATGAGGGCAACAAAATCACGAATACATATAGGGATTTTGAGTTTGTTACCTAACCTCCAACTTCAGCACCATATAGACTTTTGTGGACGGATCCCAAGACTAGCGTCTGACATTTTACGTGCTGCCACACAGAGACATTGTGGGGATACCATGACTTCTATGTCGGCTGGTCACATCATACTGAAACCGACCCAACTGGTAAGAGACGAAGTCGAACATTTCTTCGATTTCGAACAAGGTATTTTCTTTTCCCATTGATATAAAAGGATGTTGACTGTGCATTTTTACTGTAATGTAACATTAACTTTCATGTTATTGTATTATAGAATTTCTTGGACTGGTGCTACCTATCGTTTACTGTTTTGTCGCCCGTCAGGGTGGCGAGGTGCTTAAGAGGTAGAGCATTTGGCTTCAGAATTGTGGGATATCGGCCCCTACTGGTTGGGTCGATAGATAATGCGACCAGCTAGAACAGACAGTTAGCATCATCGCTCTAAATCGAAGAGGCAGGATGTAGAGTTATCAGACTTTACTTTTGAGACCATTCCACGATGTAGCTTACGTTATAGATTAAGAAAGAAAGAATCGAAACTTTCAAAACTTCGGAGAAAGAAAGGGGGGGGGGGAATTATCAAATTGAGGGAAAATCCACGATCGATCAAAACTGTTTTTTCTTCCGATTTCGTCCCCTTCTGGTTGGGTCGGTGTCATAATTATAATGTGATCGTATGAGACAGGAGTCGTGTGACAATACGCACAATTGTAATACATCAGTCTCGGTACCCGTAGACAGCATAGCATATATGATTATATGATGTTGATGATGGACGCCAAGGAGCAAACAAATAAATAAAACAAAAACAAACAACACCCCAACAAACACGAATTGAGTCCCAGAAGTTGTTAGCCAGTGGCAGTAAAACTTCGCACTTGACAACAACACGTTGAGATTTTCACCTTCGTGTTGTCGAGGTGGGCGTGGGCCTCTGCAGTGAACTGGCATGATTGTGCACAAATTAAATCTCTTTCGTTCTCTCTCTCTCTCGTTTTCTCCCTCTCTCTCTCTCTCTCTCTCTCTCTCTCTCTCTCTCTCTCTCTCTCTCTCTCTCTCTCTCTCTCTATCTCTCTCTCTTTTTTTCTTCTTTTTTCCTCCACCTCCCTCTATCTCTGTCCATATCTCCCTCCTTTTCTCTCTATCCATATCTCCCCCCTCTCTCCCTTATTCTCTCGATCCCTCTACTCTCTTTCAGTTTTTTTGTTTTGTTTTTTTTCAAATAACGATTCTTTACAATAATATTTCTCACTTAGTTTTCATCTCGTTTTTACGAACATGCATTACTCTGTCAGTCTGTTTGTTTGTCCGTCACCTTCACACTATCTATCTCGCTCCTATTTGTCTTCCTCCTCTTTCTTTCCTTCTCCCTCTCCCTCCCTCTCTATTTATTTATTTATTTATTTGTCTCTGTTTGTCTTCCTACTCTCTTGTTTCTGTGTGTCCTACCCCTTCTCTCTCTCTCACTGTCTGTGTGTGTGTGTGTCTCTCTCTCTCTCTCTCTCTCTCTCTCTCTCTCTAATTCACACAATCTCCCCCTCTCTCTGTATCTCAGTCTCTCTCTTTCTCCCTCTCTCCCTCCATTTCGTGTCCCTGAAGCCTCCAGGTCGAAAGGTCGGTTACAGCCTGCCAGCTGTTTTGCGGTTTGCTGGTCTGTCTGCCTGCCAAATCGGCCGCGGTACGTGAGGGGCGGAATCGATACTCTTATTAAACAGAATTTTCAACAATCCAACATATAATTATGATCTTTATAACTTATTTGACGCGGGGGAGGGGGTGGGTGCTGGTGCAAGTGGTAGTTTGTTGTTTGTTTGTAGCTGAATGTCCAATATCAGCAATATATAGACTATAATTATTATGGATGGGCTTCAAGCCTTCAGTCTAAATTATGTTACGCTCTGCCACATAGAGACATTGTCAAGTGGTAGACCGTTGGGTTCCAGAAACGAGAGGTCCAGAGTTTGAGCCCACGATTTTTTGGTTGGTCGATTTGACTATAATGTGACCCGCTGAGACATGAATCCTGGTCATGTACATGTATCCCCTCACTCTCTCGTGTGTGGCAGCACGGAAAACTATCAGACGTTTAGTGTGGGTTTTTTTTCTTCATAATATTACCGGAGGCTATGAAATAGTAAATGTTTCGTCTCTGATATTGTTGTGGTAGGTGTCTTATGAAGTGTGTTTTGTTGTTTTTTGTGCTGTATAGCGGAACACTTTATTAATGGTGCAAATACAGGGAGAGAAGAAAATAAAGGAGACAGAGAGGGGGGAGAGAGAGAGAGAGAGAGAGAGAGAGAGAGAGAGAGGCACAGAGACAGGCCGTCAGACATTCACGCAGACAACAAAAAGCAGGTGAGTAGGTCTATGACTAATTGTCAATGTCCCAGCTCTGAATGGCAGTTATGTAAAATATACTTGAAAAAGAACTTTGCCCTTCTAACCCTATCTTTTTCACTTAAAAAAAAAAGATAAACACATCAGTGCATGCACACTAAAAATATTGCTGACTGTACGAAGAGCAGAAACAAGAACAAACAAAAAACAAAACAAAAAACAAACAAAAAAAACATACGAACATTGCAAACTGCACCTGTCACTACTTTTTTTTAGCCAAACAGACCTGCATGGATTGTCGATAAAGAGAGATAACGATTGCTTTGTCCATCTATTTGTTTTTGTTTTGGTTGTTACGTAAGAAAAATCACTATATTAATCAATTATTAAATACCGGTTACATTTAATTCTTCTTATTGTGTTATAAGAAGACGGTGCCCTAGGTTCAATTTATTCAGTTTTTCTTTATCTTTCAAGCCAAAACTTTGCTTTTATTCACCACCACCACCACCCCCCCCCTCATTTCCGGCTGTAATTATTTTAGTATCGATTCTCAGCAGCCCTGTGAAGGAATCGATATCTCCCACGTGTTGCTCCCGGCATGCGTGGGCGGCTTAAACTGAATCGGATGACCTAGATTCATACCTGCCTATTTTATGCCATAAAAACGTAATTTATATTACCTTTCTTGACTCTTTTTTGTCTATCTTTTTACACTTTTGCTGCTGGTTGGACTTGGTAGTTGTGTAGAATGAGACCGCAATTCCCGGCAATCAACCGGACCAGCCGTGGTATGGGTGTGTTTGTCTCTGCGTGTGTTGTCGTGTGACTAGGACAGAAATGAGCACACGAGACAGACGTGTACTTTGCGGTTAGAAAGATCGATCTCTTGCCCTGTGGACGATGAATAGATTGAATGGAGCACAATGACTGAATGAGGCTTCCTATAATAACAGTCTACGTTCCTAATGTAAACAAACTTTATTATTTATATACCGCGCACGTATAAAGAATCAAAGTGCGCTATTGTCAATCTCTAAGGCTCGCTTAGGACAGTTAAAATAAATGTATTGTGCACGCTAACTTAACTAAAAAAAATAGTCTTTTTACATTATGTCCAAATATTTCTCTATGAGCTAAGTACAAATAATAAGGTTGCTGCTACCCTTGCTATCTCATGATAATTTGTCACTTTAGTCATTGTTAATCCGGCGTACACATATCAAACATCGAAGTAAACTTGTCAACTCCCCCCTCCGCCCTCCCTTATCCACCTCCACTCCTTTTTGTTTTCTTTTTCACAACCACTGCATAACAATAAATTATTTGGTTTTAAAGAATGAAGTTCAATACGCCCACGCGGCGCCTTCAAATCTGTTCATGCACCTGTGACTTTAGTTGAAAGAACGAAAACAAACCCTGTTTAAAATTATCTTCTCCGGCATAGCAAACAAATATAAAATACACAGTGTCTTCTATATAGGCTCTAAACACGTCCTCGTCTCAGAGCAGAACATCCATAGAGAGCATCACCCAAAGTGTCATTGAAATAAACTATATTGATTTCATTTTCATACAGTTTTTAGTCTAGCTGTCAGACGTTAGTCTTGGGTTCCTTCCACACTATAACTTACATTATGCGGACGCTTAGCAGCCAACTCTGAAATATTGAAAATTGATGCCCAATAAACTTTCGCATTAAATCTTTTTCTTACAAAAGATACTTATACAGATTTGGTTTATCATAGTCTTATCATGTAACGTTCGATTAAGTAATTTCAAAGCCTCAAATGATTGAATTGCGTCATGAACAACGCTTCAAACCAGACTTTTAAACCGGGAGTCGTAGGTCTAATATATCTCCATGTATATTGTTATCTTTTGTGTATCAGCATAATAGAGGCTTTATGATAATGGTCCATGGGGAAAGCAGAGACACTAGGCAAGGGAATTGGCAGTGAGTCCAACCAATACTTTATTTAGACTTATGGAGTCAATGAGCGATCAAAAAACTATGTCTAAGGGGGCGAGATTATGAAATCCGTAATCCTGGACTGGATCGCAAAGTCTGTAATAAATGATAAGTGGCGGAAAGTCTCAACCATGAAATCTTATCGACCCTTTAAATCACTTCAAATTGCAAAATGCTAAATTAGCTCTCTTTAGATAAGGCTCTTTATCAGCGTCTTTCAAATTCACTAAATGTAGGTTAAGCGTCACTCTGAAAAAGTTTTTTTTTTTTCAAAATAAAACAGTTTAGACTAGACTATAGGTACTTCAGGAAACAGTAGTCGTTGATTCAACCAAACACCTCTCTGTGTCTCTTTTCCTCTCTCTCTCTCTTTCTGTATGCCTGTCTCTCTCTCTCTCTCTTTCTGTCTGCCTGTCTCTCTCTGTCTCTCTGTCTCTCTGTGTGTCTTTCTGCGTGTCTCTAACATCTGCGTGTCTCCTGTCTATCTCTCTGTCTCTATCTCCCTGTCACTCTCTGTCTCTTTGTCTGTCTCCGTCTCTGTCTCTGTCTCTGTCTCTCTCTCTCTCTCTCTCTCTCTCTCTCTCTGTCTCTCTGTCTGTCTTGTGTCTCTCTCTCTCTCTCTCTCTCTCTCTCTCTCTCTCTCTCTCTCTCTCTCTCTCTCTCTCTTTCACTCACTCACTCGCCCACATATTGTTTAGAGAGATCCTCATCAATTCACAACCTCAGGTACTGCACTCTCTCTCTCTCTCTCTCTCTCTCTCTCTCTCTCTCTCTCTCTCTCTCTCTCTCTCTCTCTCTTTCACTCACTCACTCGCCCACATATTGTTTAGAGAGATCCTCATCAATTCACAACCTCAGGTACTGCACGCTCGCTCCTAGAAAGATCGCTTTTCTGTAGTAAACTTGTGTACCAAGAATCGGTGGTGTCTTTAATGAATAACTCATTCATTTCGGAATCAGCTGTTTATTATAATTGACAGGTTTTGTACTTTCTTGTTGTTGTTGTTGTTGTTGTTGTTGTTGTTGTTGTTGTTGCTGTTGTTGTTGTTGTTGTTGTTGTTGTTTATCTAGTTGCTGTTTTGTTGTTGTTGTTGTTTATTTAGTTGCTGTTCTGTTGTTGTTGTTGCTTTTATTGTTGTTGTTGTTTATCTATTTTAATTTCTTTTTCTTAAATTGGGTGTTACTGTAAGAAATAGGCTTACTCACGAAATAACGCATACAAAACACTTTTTAATTGTTATCTTTTTGTATCGAAATTCATAATGACACGGTGCCTTAATATAACACTGTTTTGCTTAAACGACACACAGTCTTTGAATAAAAACGAATGCATTCTTCAAGAGTGCAATCTGTAAAATGAAACTAGTAAAAAAAAAGTTAATCACATTTCATATTGGCAAAAAGATTCTTTTATCTAACGCTAGCGGTTCCTTGCAGGACTTATTTTAATTGCTTTTCCAGGAACCCTTGCGCTCCCGTTTTCTTGCATGCACTCACCTTTCAGTTGGCAGGATATGAAGCCAAGACAGCCTTAAGCCACAAAAACCACACCCCTTAAGTCAATCTAGCTTTAGTTTTTAACCTGAACAGGTTGCAGAACTGCATTGGCTCAGCCAGAGCTCTGAACCAATGACAGAAGGTACGCAGTTCAGATACTATACTGAGGATTTCTGTAGAAACAGAGGGTACTGAGCAAGTGCAAAATTTACACATTAGAGTCGATTCATACGTTTTTCATTCTGTCTTTTACTTTATTCTTGTTTTGTTGTTGTTTTGTTAATTTAAGTTTTATCTACCTATCTATCTATCTATCTATCTATCTATCTATCTATCTATCTATCTATCTATCTATCTATCTATCTATCTATCTATCTATATGTCTATCTATCTGTCTATATATATATATCAACGAATCCTTTCCCCGCTCTACAGTTTCCTGCCCAGAATTTTGGTTTACATATTTCAAATCCTGTAATTATCCAACAGCTTTTTCGTTTTTCTCGTTATCCTCTAGAACACTCTTTCCCCCACCCCTTCATACCCCCGATCCTCCCCAACTACCATCACGTCTTACCCCTCAACATCTCCTTAACCCCACCTTCTTACACTCTCATACCCCATCCATACCCACACGTTAAATTACTCTTTCCCTTAACCATTGACATAGCCTTTTATCCATCACAGCATCGCTGCCTATTTTTAGATTCAGAGTCAAGTTTGCCTCATAGGCTCCTACCATAGTGAAAACGGTGTCCAAACCCGTTTTTCCCAAGATGACATCACGTGTAGTATCCATGTAAAGAGTGAGTAGCATCAGTGCCGGGCCAGCAGGGGTGCCTTACCTGGCACCGCGCCGAGTGTGACTCACGCTCAGCAGCCATACCTCAGTACCTGGGTCAGGAAGTGGGGAAGATGCCAAGCCCTGGCTCTGCTCAGACTGATGCTCTGGTTTATCCCCCCTGTCCTGGCAGCCCTGTAGTAAAACACCAGGCCAGGAGATAAAACAGCTTTCTAGATTTAGATCTAGACCCAGCTAGACTCAGCTCCATCAGGCCTTCTGGCTTGTTTTACACTAGAGGTTTTAAACTCAAGACTGTTAAGACTTGGAATAAGCCTCAACACTGCATGTAAGCACTATGCAGGCAGTCGGGCGTCCTTTTAAAAAGGTGTAGAACTACAGGCATAATGATAATAAGCAAGACTCGATGCGTTACAAAAACAGCTCGTCGCGTTTTTATGTGCCATCAGATTGCACACATCCTGTTCATAATAATTTTTTTTTTAAACAGTCTACATATTTCCTACAGAAAATTTCAATATTTTACATCTTCTGTAGCTTATATTCATTTTGGTTTTAATTAAACGCGAGTGCGTTTTCTAATTGTAGAGAATTGTGTTGCAAATTAAACAAAAAAAAATGAAAATAAATACATGCGTCAATAAGGCGGAGATGGAATTTAAATCAAATACAAATTCAAATAATAGACCTCAATGTGCTGACATAGATTGTTACACTGATACGGTGTAGGCCTATCTTGTATCCTGATATTTTTCATATTTGTTTCCGCCTGAACATAACAACAATCATATTAAAGAGTATCTACATCACTGCTGTCAATAGCGGTTGCAACATAAACTGTACATGTAATGGTAATGCAAACCTTGCAGTTAGGTTATGTATGATCAGCTCTCATTGAAATCGATATTAACAATAATGTTTAAAAAAATTAAATTTCCTTTATTTCGTGGTAAAAATATAGAAATGGGATCTTTAACGTGAGCATAGTGCTTGGAGACTTCAGCAATGATTGTTGATAAATATAGGTAGATTGATAGATAGTGCTAGATGGGAAGCTGGATAGGACCTTGAAAACTGTTGCCCTGAAAAGGTGGGGGGGGGGGGGGGTATATTGGGATTAAAGTTTTTTTAAAAAGCAAGATAAATTGAATGAATGAACAAGATATAAACTAAGAGTTCGTTGAAAGAAGACTAACAAGAACCATGGATAGAAAGATGTATAGCCTATGGATGCAAGGAAGATGGCGAGACATAGTGTGACGTGTGCAAGTCAAAGCGAGTACTAAAGGTAGAGATAAGGAAGAAGAGAGAGAAAGAAATACAGTGATAGAGAAATGGGCAGAAGGAGAAAGACAGAGACACAGAGGGTTAGAGAAAAAGGGGAAGAAAAAAAAATAATAGAGGGCAAAAGAAAAGCAACAAAGAAAAAGAAAGAAGGAGTATGAGAGAGATAGGGTGTGAGATAGATAGATAGATAGATAGATAGATAGATAGATAGATAGATAGATAGATAGATAGATAGATAGATAGATAGATAGATA
>RQTK01000483.1:292641-312358 GCA_003991915.1 Elysia chlorotica
GGCAGGCAGACAGACAAACAGACATATATGATCAGACAGACATGCAGACAGACAGAAATAATCAGGCAGACAGACGGACATACTGACAGACAGACAGATAATTTGGTAGAGATTCATCGATAGATAGAGGGGGAGATGGAGAGATAGAAAGTGAGAGAGACAATTAGAAAGATACAGAAACAAAGAGGGGAAGGGGTGATGAAAACGGCTAACGATCTCTCGTTTATAAAAATGTTAGTGTTCTTGAACTTAAAAAGCATTTGGTTGTTTGGAGCAGGAAAAAACAAAAAGGTTCGTTTGTGTGTGTGTGTGTGTGTGTGTGTGTGTGGTGGGGGGGGGTGTACACGAATGGTTGCTATTGCTATGTCTATTACTGCTACTTATGCAATAAATACTGTTTTCCATTTTAAAAAAAAAAACATACTAACGCTTAAAATACGCGTTTTTATATCCAATTCAAGCAGGCAGTCTAGTTATTGAAATGTAATGATGATTGACGAAAATGTAGTACAAACGAACAGATTTCTGACCATTGCTATGTCGGAAATTACTAGATTCTATGGTCATGAAATGTTTCTTCTTATCTTCTTATCAGGGAGTAATTTATTTTAGAGAAGATTAATCTATTGGCTAACAAGTACTAGGTTTTTTAAATAAACCGATGCTCGATTATTTAATTTACTTCACTTGTCTTCAATAATTTTTTTTATACTTAAATATCCCCTTAATTATTGGCAAGAAGGATATAACAAGCTGAGACCCGGAAAACCGACAATGAGAGCTTATACCAAGGCGAGCAAGCTCAATCCTTGAGATTCAAACCTGGGACCTCCTGCTCCTAAGTCAATAGCATTACAAACTGATATGCATTTCAATAATAATTGCTGCGTATTACCAACTATTAAAAGGTTGACTGGGACATTTAAATTAATAGAAATGTCATTAGCAGTAGAGCCCAGGGTATGTCCACAGACATATTGTACCGACACTTTGACTATTCAGCTCTTGGAGCAAAGGGCTTTGACTAGCTTAATAGAAAGATAACTGGGCTTACAAGAAGGAGGACACAGGTTTGAATCCCAGACGGTGCTTCATAATTATTTCTCTAAAAGCTAACATCTAAGTAGAGGATTGTTCAGTAAACCTTTGGTATCATCATCATGTCATCTCCATTACCATCATCGTGATCATCATGATCATCAACAACAACAACAACAACAACAATAACAACAACAACAACAACAACAACAACAACACCATCATCATCATCATCATCATCATCATCATCATCATAATAATAACTCTACACACATCCCCCATTTACACATAATTTCATTCACATCCTAGATAACATAACCCCTCCATGTTCCACATTTTTTCGTCGAGTGTGGAATTTCCATGTTTCCCACTTACCTCCACTCCAAAATCTCCTTTTTATTTTTTATTTTTTCAACTAACTGCACAAAAAGACAAGGATAGGTAAGCCAATAATTGAGTTCAGGTATGTATGTATGTGTGTATAATGTGAATGGTGTGTGTGTGAGTACGTGCACGTGAAACGAAGCACCCGTAAACCAACCCCGTGCCTCTTCTTCTCTGCTGCGAGTACGTTTCCAGTTAAGTTGGCAGTGCTCCCACCCACACAATCACGTCTTGAGCTACAGAGCTACAGAGCTACAGGGCTATAGAACTACAGGGCTAAAGATGCACAAAACTACATAGCTACATAACTATAGGGCTACAGAACTACTGGGCTAAAGAGCTACTGAGCTACACGTCTACATAACTTCATACAGAGAGATACACCTACAGAACTACAGGGCTACACAACTACATGGCTACAGAGGCAGAGAACTACAGAGCTACAGAACTACAGGGCTACAGAGCTATAGAGTTACAGGGCTAAAGCACTACTGATCTGCAAACGTGCATAACTTCATACACAGGGACACAGCTACAGAGCTACAGATCTGTCCACCTACAGAACTATAGAGCTACAGAACTACAGGGCTACACAGCTATAGAGCTACAGGACTAAAGAGCTAGTGAGCTACAAATCTACATAACTTCATACAATGGGACACGGCTACAGAGCTACAGAGCTACAGAGCTACACATTCACAGAACTACAGAGATACAGACGTACAGAACTACAAAGCTACAAAAGTACAGAGCCACAGAGGCACAGAAATACAGAACTAAAAAGCTACAGGACTATAGACCTACAGAGCTATAAAGAGACTATAAAGCTACAGAGCAGCTCCAGCACCCTAGGCCTAATCTAGAGTCAAGATGCAGGACCCAGCTCTATTGCTCCATCTGAGTGCATGTACTGCGTTCTGAGTTCTCACGGCTTCGGGCAAAACGCACCAAGCCAACTCAGGGGGGTATCTAACAGAGGCGCACCTTTCGCTTTTCGCTGGCGCATGCCTTTCGTTAAGATTTGCTTTTTAAGATAAAGTAGAAAAAAAAAAAGGATGAATGGGAAAAAAACCAAAATGAGAACGAAATGACGGAAAAGATGGTGAAAACATAGAAAAAGGAGTTGAAGACTATCAGAATTATTTTAAAGAATGTCTGTACGTGTTCATGTTTGGAATGTTTGTTTTCTCTTTCTCTGTCTTTGTCCCCTTCTCCCTCTTTCCGTTTATGTCAATTTCTGTCTCTGTTTCTGCCCACCGCCCACTTTGACTATCTGTCGCTTTTTCAATCTATCTATCTCTCTATCTATCTATCTATCTATCTATCTATCTATCTATCTATCTATCTATCTATCTATCTATCTATCTATCTATCTATCTATATATCTATCTATCTATCTATTTACCTATCTATCTATTTTTATATTGTCCTACCTTGAGATTAACACTCTCCGGTTCTCTCCGTCCCTCCAACCCTCTCGTACTCCATCTCACTGTCTCACAGTTCTTTACTTTCTCTCTCGTTATCTCTATCTCTCTATCTCTCTTGCTCTATATCCCCCCCCCCTTCCCAAACCAAAAACAACACACCCACAAATAATTTATTTGTAGAAGGAGGTAAGGAAGAAGATGTTTATAAGATTTAAAATAATGTTATATGGATTTTTTAATATAAAGCCAGGACGAAGCGAAAAGTCCTTTCAAAACAAACAAAAAAACACGTCTCTAGACCGTTATAATTCATAATAATAATTTAAAAAAATATCATTATAATAGTGTAGATCAAAGAGAGAGAAAGAGTTCGAGGTAATAAAAGGAAATAAAACTAGATCTAGCGCTCATAAAACTTTGAATCGTTTTCCTGAAATAGATGCGGAATTTAGAATATTAGGGAATGCAGTACGGTATTTCTGTTTCCTTTTAAACCTTTTTTTAAATATTAAATTTAAACCACTCACTTGTTTTAAAGTTCTTTTTCTTATTAGTTACGATAATGCTTCTCGAATTTTTTTAATTGTATTTTCCACATTCTTTTCCTCTAAGTTTTCTCTGTTAATAAAGTGATTAAAATAACCCACATATTTTTGTCGGTGAAAAATCCGGGTTTCGACTAATTGGAACTTCCCTCATTTGGGTCTTTATAGCAAAGCTGTAATTACAACTTCTGGAGATTATATCATTAACAACCAACAAAAATGTTTCCTTTTTAACCTTTTTTTACATATTAAAGTTAAACCACTTATCTCGTTTTAAAATCTCTTTTTCTTATTAGTTACGGCAATGTTGCTCGAATTTTTTATTATTGTATTTTCCGCATTCCTTTCTTCTAAGTTTTCTCTATTAATAAAGCACATATTTTTGGCGCTCAAAAATCCGAATTTTTACTAATTGAAAGTTTCATTATTATGGTCGTTATAACAAAGCTGTAATTAAAACTTCCGGAGCTTATATCATGAACAACCAACAAAAAACTAGGATATTGTGTGTCGAATATCCAGTTTAACTAAACTCGATCAGTATTTTTAGAGTTAGGAATTTATGCAATATCCTTTAGCCATGATAAAGAAAAAAACCTGTGGAAAAAAAATTAATAACAAGGTAAAAGAACACCCCAATCCAACTCAAATATCAATAATGTATAACGACTAATCGTTCATGTATTATATGGTTGGAGAAAGCAAAGTTTTTAATTTCAGCTTCTGTGTCTCAATAAAGATTCCATATGGCGCCTGACTACAGAGTGGGATACATAGCCCGTAACAATGTTATACTGACCCCGACCCAACCAAAAAAAAAAAAAAAAACAAAACAGTAAGGGGGAAAAGCCCGGCTACCGGAGCGGTGATAAAACACGCAACTGTTTGATAAGAAAGTGCGCGCTATACTCTCGAATCACCGTGCCCTCCTGTTGCGAAAATTTCCTTTCGGATAGTTTATTTTTTTTTTTTTTTTTGTTTACAATTTCACGTTACTTGACACCGGTAATAGAAAAAAATCTTTATGGTTGCCAACCAAAGTCCACATTGGCAATACATGTAATAGTGTTTCAAATGTAGTTTCAAAGTATGGAAACAAAAAAGAAAGTCTAACAAAACGGTATAGAAACTTTCCGCAAACCAAGCATAAAAATCATTATAAAGCCTACCATTGAAGGCACCGCCTTTTTCAAATTTATTTTTATTGGAGCTGGTCTTGGTCGTGACTTTTTGTAGATCAGAGGAAAAAAAAGATCCATGCCTCATGATTGAACCTAATCCTTAGCCTCAAAACAGGAACGTGTTTACCTCATTACGATACCCCAGTGTAAGTAGACATGGTCTTGGCCGGGCAATATGCAGTCCTGCCAACTAAAACCGATTTAAAAAAGAGTACATTTTAGTCCAAATAAATAAATGAAAATGGGTGCAAGTTCGATATTTTTGGTGTAGAGTTGGTAGGTTGGTAATATGGCATGTCAAGAGGGGTTCAAGCTGACCCGCGAATTTCAAAGGACCGGAAACAGGTCGATGCGTGGCTGTGTTTGTCCTGGGCTCTCCGGCCTCTATTGTTGGTTGGCCAGATCGCTGAGGGCGTGGGCCCTGGTCTGGGCTTTACACTACAGGCTTTGCGATAGTGGGACCAATAGCAAAAACGAAGACCATACGTAATCGAATTTGCACCGGCGTCCAATCATAGCTCTTTTTTAGCCTTATGGAGCCAATGAGCGAACAGAGACTTCGTGCCTGACGACCATGATATTGTGATCTGTTGTCATCGTAGGGACAAAATTGGAACAGAGAGTGATAAACTTAGTGCTTGATATTTTTTGGTAACGAAAGGGAGAGGAGGACGGAAGGGAGGTACATGTATAGATATACAGACTGGCAGACAGACAAACATGCAGGTCTACAGAGAGACGAAGACATGAAAGCATAATTATGAGGATACAGACGGAGGCGGGAGCGTAAAAAAGGAGAGGGAAATGGAAAGGAGAAAGACAGAGAGAGAGAGAGAGAGAGAGAGAGAGAGAGAGAGAGAAAGATATGACTACAGTCATTGAAGTTGGAAAAGCTGTTCAGTCTGGCATTTTGTTTTTTTTTTGTTTTTTTTTTGTTTTTGTTTTTTAAATGACTTCACTTTTATTTGAAAGAGCAATGAAATAAACGTTGTCTTATTTATCTTAAGTTTCTTTTGATGACCATGCTAATATCATGGTGCCTAAAACAGAAGATCTACTAGAAGTATTTATATTCTTTCAAGACGTTTCACGACTTACACACTCAATGGCCATTAAAAGTATTAGATTTTAATTTTTCTTTTGTAATTTCATTCCACTTTTTTATGTGCTTTGATGTTTTGTATTCTTGTTATTTATTTAATTCGTTGTTTTTTTATGGGCAACAATCGTTTGCCTTTTCCCCTCCCTCATTATATCTCGTTGCTTGCTTTTTTGGCCTATCACTTCACTTAAAGTAAAAATCAAGAGGGAATTATTATCATTATAGATTAAAGGTAATAAAATGTCACATGCAAAATAAATTATACTGGGAAATATTGATTTTCCAGCACTTAATCTATAATAATAATGTGACAGAAGATGAATTTCCTTTCCCAGAGTGAAGCAGCGTTTGATGTTTCACATTCGTTGATCAAAGAGGTAACACCGTTTATCCCTAGTTTTCCTCTATTTATGTTGAAGTAAGTTGTCTGCAGTTTTCGGCATTATAAAGTGCACGTTGGGATAGTATTGGCATTTTGTAATGAACTCTTCGTAATTCATTAGTCCGCCTTGGTCGCATACATCTTTAACATACAGAGAATGTTACGTTCTATAAATTGTTGGATGAGGAGAACCCTTCCTTTATAATTTATATGTTTGTTATTAAATAGTGGATCATTCCTTATATTTCCGTCACAGTGCGCACAATCGTTGAAGCCAGATCTCAATAAATTTTTTCCAGAATTTACTTTGTATAAGGCTTAAACCTTTCAATTCACCAAGTGGTACTTTTGATCGAAAAATTATTTTCTCTATAGAGGGAGGGAGAGAATTATCTCCCCCTCTCCGCGTTTAACGTCTCCTAGGTTCCCTGGGGGATCCTAAACGGCGACAGGCGGCGTTAACAGAAGACGAAAGCTCAGGATGAAGGCAAGACACGATAGATCCTATGCTGGTTCATTCTATTACTACGAGGCTGGTCCTCTTATGTATGGGGTTCCCTAATTTTGGAGGTTCTAAAGTGGAATGGGAGGATAGGTTGAGACAGATAAGACAAACCTTCCTTTCTACGCTAGGGGGCGGGTAAGGTTAGGTTTATACATTAATTTTAATTTTATTTTTATGAGTGAGGCGGGAGATTGATAAATCTCCCCGAACCTTTTTAGGCAGGCTTTTGGTATTATAGTCCAACTTTCATCCCCTGTAGTGAGCAGTCTTTCAGCCCACTGTAAATAAAAAGCAGTTTGAATATCCTTTATATTAATCATTCGTTACTCTCCCTTACTGCATGAGTTGTACATTGCTTTACGTCTGATCTTTTCAGAGGCTTTGGTATCTGTGAATCTTTTTTCCATATAAATCGAAAGAAAATTTGGTCTAACTTTATCAAAGTATATTCAGGTATGCCAATAATTTGTATGCTGTGAATTAACAAGCTAAGCCCAAATGTTTTAATGTTTTTATGATATGTATTTTCCCCATGATTGAGAGATCTCTTTTGGATCAAAGGCCTAATTTGTCACTCTTTTGGCCTAATTTTGTCCAAACATTATTTTGTTCAGGAGTCGCCAAGTTAAAATAAATCCTTAAAAATTTTAAAGCTGTTTTGAATGCGATGCCCTGTACTTCCTGCCCATACTTGCATCCTACTAGGCATCCTACTGTCCCATAATCACCCCTTTACACTTTTGTTGATTAAGTTGCAACCGGAGAAAATTGACAATTATTTAATATTTACTAATACTTCTCTTAAATCTATCATATCTTTTAAAAGCACAGTGGTATCATCTGCACATTGTGTAATTTTTCCCACTTTGTAAGAAGTTTTTTTTTATGTTGTTGGTTTGCCTGATGCTGAGAGCAAGAACTTCTACAGCTATGACAAAGATATGCGGAGATATAGGACAACCCTGCCTTAGAGCTCTTTCAAATTAATAGATATAAATCATGCATTTTTAAGACAAGCTGTTCGTTTGCTTAATACGGTTTCCATCCGTTTCAAAAAGTGTTCGCCAAATCCAAAATATTGCAGGGTGTGAAATATATATTTCGTTCATATTGAGTCGAATGCTTTTGATTGTTTGCGAGCAACACTACATGTATCGTAGATCGGAGATGACTTTTTTACATTTAATGTATTTGAAAGAAAAACGTAGAAGTATATCTATATCTTAGATATAGTTTTAGTTCGTCATAATTTCTTTCTTTCAAATCCCAAACTTACTTGTGGAAAGAATTACTTCTTACTTTCTTTTTAACAGAAAATACAACAACAACAAAAAAGGTTTTTTTTATTATTTTTAAATCATCCTAATGGTGCATAATAGAAAATGAATGGGTTTAACGGAAATAGAAAGATGCGGCGGAAAAAAAATTTTGTAAGATGAAATATCATTATTAATATTTTTATGTTTTCAATTTAATGAATTGGAAACAGTTGTTTACATTTCCTGATGGTTTCTTTCCTTATCCGGCATTTTCAGCGGCTACAAGAGATTTTAGGGTACAAAGTAATTGAGCATTTCCCAAAAAATACTTTTCCAAACAGTAAAGCTATTTTGTTTTTCCTTCATAGCTCGCGATGCTTGTTTTAAAAGGAAGAACACTTCTTTGTACAATTTTTTACCTGTTTCTCATTTGGCATGGCTAATTTTTTCCCCATCTTTTTATGTTCCTCTCTCAGGATTTCAATCCGCCCACACATTTATTTCCGGTAAGAGATCAGTGCTGTTTTCGTTACCTTTAGTTGTCTTTAAAGTTTTCCTTTCATTTTCTCCCCTGCATCTCGCCGCCTTTGTAGTTCCCGAACCTCCAGCTGGGTGAGGCGGAAATAGAACAGAAACAGACGTCAAATCCATCTTCCGGTTTATTTGGTTTGAGCGCTAGGTGTTTCCTCAGGTAGGGGGGGCATGCGTTTGGGTTCTAGACACTCGTAGACAGAAGACAGGCTGCGGTGCCGGAAATCTGCAGTCGTCTCCCTTTTCACCGTTTATTTAACATCCCGCGCCTTCCGTTTGTACATAAAAAGGTTCATTCACTACAGAAAGTTCCGTCCCATTCTGAGGCGTAAGTGGAAGGCTTCAAGAGCGGGACTACAAGGAGAATGCTTTAACGACCTCTGGAATTAGCTCCTGCCTCCTCCCACGCCATTGGTGGGTTTTTGTTTTTGAATTGTTTTGTTTTGTTTTAACTTCTTGGGGAACTTAATTTTTGTTTTTGTTTGTTTGCTTGTTTGATGCCTAATCTTGGTTTTATTTTTTAACGTGTCAGCTCATTCACGAGGAAGTCACAAAAAGAAACCAGAAAAATATCATAGCAATAAGTTATTAGTGGATACACGTATTTGCTCCCAGGACAAGAAATGTTCTACACAAGGAAGAGGATAAATGGATGGATCTGTAGATAGATAGATAAGCAGAGTAAATTATGAAAGCTAGATGGGTAAATATATAAAAATTTGTATAAAAAAAATAATAAAAAAAATCACGACAGAGACAGATTACTATATGCATAGATTGGTGGGTAAATGTACGGATGGGTAGGTGTAAAGGTGAATATCTAATAGATAGATAGGTAGGTAACTTGATAGGTAAAGATGTAAGTTTTAAGAAATTCAGCAAGGCCTCACTTGTATTACAGGGAAAAGCAATCTTTGTTAGTATGTTTCCAATTACTCTTCAAGCTGCACGACTCTGGAGAGAATTTCTTATCTAGAGGTATGAGACGATTTATTCAGTTATTTGACATGTTCCTTAGCATTTTCATTAAATTTTCCCCTCCTTCTTCCGTTTCGTCCCATAAATAAAGAATATTGTGGATTTTTGTTTGTTTTTGTTTTGTTTTGTTTTTGTTTTTGTTTTGTTTTTTTTTGGGGGGTGGACATAATCACAAATTGAACAGGGAAGATGATGAGTGACAACTGGAGGAAAGCACAGGACATAGACAAATTAATGGCAAAAGCTGATTGCAAGATGCAGCAGTGACTTTACGGTTGCCCCAATCGCGTGATAGAAGAGAAGGAAACATGTTTCAAAAATAGGGGGGACAAGTTAGTTCACTGGTAGAGTTTGTGTTTTCTCATGAGGCCATCTTATTTCCTACTGTGTCGGTGTCAATTTAAAATTACCGGTTGAGACAGAAGTCCTGTTGTCACTGCTTTGTTTCTGCGTGGCAAACTTTCAGAAGAATTTCTGGACTTTAAGGATTTAACTTTGGAATCTAGGGGAAGATAAACTAGGAGAGAAATTATGTCCTACAATGAACCCTATTAGGTTTAGCTTCATAACTTTGGCGTTATTTTTATCTCCAAGAGAGAGATAAGACAGGGTAATAAAGAAACTTGGGGGATGTTAAAACGTATGAAGGGAAATGGGCAACGGAAATGCTATGCTTTCAGAACATTAGCCTATGGTGCACGTTAGTTATTTGCAGTTTTGTGGTCTAAAAATATCTACAAATTTTTGTTTTCAAAACTGAGAATGAAAAACTAACAGGTTTTGCATGAAGTACCATCTTTGTTGCACTGCACGTAGCGGAAGTACGTAATGACTTCCTGTAAATTATGGTGGGCGTTTAACACTTTGCAGGGGGTAAAAACATTTCCGGAGACAGGCGAAGATAATTCCAAGCTGTGATGTTTCCCCTCCAGCAGCTTCCTTGGTGCTTGTTTGCACCTGGCTGGCCACGTTTTCCTTTTTTTTTTCATTCACTATTTAAATTAAATCAAGATATTTTGTAAATTTGAAAAAATTTGTCGAAAGTTGATGGGAAGTAGGCACGTGCCTCCTAAAATGCAAAGAAGCAGTCGGGTTGTGTAAATGGAAAAAAAAAAGATTCATATTTTCTAAGTAAGTTTGGTTGAATACATAACAAAATTGCATATAACATATCTTTAGTGAAAAATGTTCTCCGAATAGGCATGCCATTAAAATACTAATTAGATCTTTTTTTTTTCTTGACCATTCTTGAGATTCTCTCACGGAAACAAAAAGCGTCATCCACGAGGTTAGGCAATTGTGCTTTTAACCGGACCTTTGTTTGTAGAGATAACGTCTCCTAGATTCCCTAGAGGAATATCATACGGCGACTGATTCCAAGACTTAAGTCTGACAATAGTAGCGTGCTTATATACATATACAGATTGGGAACATCATAACTTCTGTGTTTCGAGTAGAGAACGAGGTGGATTTTTCGCGGGACATTCCCTTTAGACTTCCGATTTGAAGTCTCCTTATTTTCCAAGTGGGGTCCTTTGTGGGTTCTTTAATTTTTTAATTGACAACAGCTTGGTTAAAAATGTAATTTTTTTTACAATTTCGCGGTGGCTGATAGCTCGTCTTAAAGCTTCTTATTCATATTTGTCAGCATAAATTTGTAACTTTGTATAGACGTTCAATTTATATAAAATTTGTATCTCTTTATTTATCTCCAATATTCTAATTTTACTTTGCCCTTTGTTTAAGTGTCGAAATATGAACATACGTGTATTTTAAAATTAAAAAAAATAATAATAAATAATAATTTGTGAACACATCTTGTGATATTAGGTAAGAATTGCCACAGTATCGCCAATGCTCTTAGTTTTATATTTAAATTTAAATCTATACATTAAGCATTATTATTTTATATTATATGTTAAAAGTTTTTTCTAATTCTTTGTCTTCTTTTTGTACTGTTTTTTCTCCTTATTTGGTTTTTTTTCTTTTATTGTTTAAGTAGATTAATACTTATTATATTATATGTATCTATACATGGCAGAAAGTTATGTTTTCTGTATTCTCTATTAAAAGACGTTTACTTACGACCCTAAGTTGAAAAAAATTTGATAGAATGATTCTACGTCCTCTAGGGTTCTGGAAAGATTCTATAGACAGGAGGCACCGGCTGAGAATATTACAAGCGCGAATTTCCCGCTCTCGTCCCTGGGCACTTACAGCTAAACAGCCTCGCATCAAGTTTGAAGCACAGAGGCTGTAAACCGGCTGAGAATATTACAAGCGCGAATTTCCCGCTCTCGTCCCTGGGCACTTACAGCTAAACAGCCTCGCCTCACGTTTGAAGCAGTCTTGCTGTAAACACTGGTCAAAGGGGCATAATCAAAATATTTTGAAAATTCGCATTTTATAAGTCAGAGTTATTCGCCGTAGTATCTGAAAGTTTCATGATTACAAAAAATAATATAAATCAAATGTTACTGGATTTAATATTGCTTGTTTAATACTAATAAAAATCTACTTCGTGTGTAAATTTGAGTACATTATTTTTTTTTATTTAACGTTTTCATCCAAAAGTCTTTAAAAATTATAAGTATAATATGTATTGCTGTGTCAATTCCTCACTTAGATTACATAGTGTATACTAGCACGATGTGTCTCTGGTCCAGGGTAAATCAAGTTCATTACTCCTCCCACTTTAAAATAGATAGAGAGAGAGATACAGCGAAAAGAAGGGAGTAGAGGTAGTGATAGAGAGAGTGGGGTGAAGAGAGAGTGAAAGAGAGAGAGAGAGTGAGAGAGAGAGAGATTGACAAATGTATAATGATTCTAAAAATCAACAAGCATAAATAAAGACCTGGTGAATTTTATTGATAAAATTGTTTTAAAATATTTTCACCATTTTTTTTAACTACGGGGCAAAAATATTTAATACTTTTCCTTCCGTATCGTGAAAAATAGTGACTTGAAATCACAAAATATTTATCTCCTTTATGATTGCCCCGTGAGATAAGTGAAGTAAATATCGCTTAATTCCTCTTTAGGATATATATGGTTTAAACGGGAAATAAAAAAACATCGGATGGTGATGACTCTTTAAATTCCAGCAATAAAAGCATTAATGAAAAAAAAATTAAGGGACGGTATCATACATTTGTTTCTTTAAACAAAAAGGCCTTAACTTCTCTCCCTTTTCATCTTAAAAATAGGATTGCATTCAGCTATAGCCCTAGAACTATCAATTCGAAAGTGGTTGAAGGCTAAAGTTTAAAATTTTCAAAAATCGTGTTTTAAAAAATAAATGTCAATGCACAGTTAATGAGTATTTTACAGAGATTATTAATATTGACAAATGACCAAAGTAGAATACTTTTGTTTTAAGGTAATGTCGAAAATCTTGTACGGCCAAATAAGGTTTATCGACTTTAAATGTTCTCATAAATTTGGCGCCTGTAATCTATCTAGAAACATAATTATGTTTTCAGTTATTTCGAACAAAGAGTTATTGCAACATAAGAAAATTAAAATTATCACAAATTTACCAGTTGTCAAAGAGATTGTTACCACTAAAAATCGCCACTGCGAGTGTGTGCTGAAATGTTCGAATGTAAAACAACATCCTAAAGATTATTATGCCGTGTGTCCATCGTATTATTTTAAATTATAAAAATATGCTTTTTTCAAAGTCTTATTCATACACGTTTTTATTTTACTGTTATGGTCCTTTAATAAAAGCAAATATAGTTGTAGATAAGAACATGAATAGCAAAGAAGCTTGTAAAATATAGAATTGCTCTTTGGAGAAATCCCTGAGGCTCTTACAAATCTCTACCCACATACATGTCTTTAAACAGGCAGGCACACCACGGACAAAAATCTCTTATTTGCATTTCCAGTGTATAATACTTATTATAAACAAGACCAGGAAAACCTGTTATTTTAGTAAACATTAATAATAGAAAGAAATAAAAGCAGGAGTAGCGATAAAGGGAACATTTCTTGAGGTACTGCATAGAGCCTCAAGGCACCACTGTAAGTTCCCTGGCTAAATCTTCTTGGAGTGCAGTGTTGTTTGGATGAACCGCGACCAAACTCCAGCACTTCCTCCTCTTGCCAAACTGCTTTTAATAAATGCGGAATACCGCTAGAGTCAAAATCCGAAAACAGGACTGGCATTGTAATATTTTCCTGGTTTCCAGAGTTGGTGGAAAACTCAAAAATACCAGTGGGCACCATTTCAAAAGTGTGAACTGATGTTCTTGGAAGATCTTGGAGACTTTGTCTGTTTTCTGAGTAAACAAGGATCCCAGAAAATTTAACGCCAAAAAGAATTCGAAGATTTGAATCCGGATTCAACCAGCTTCCGATTTTTCTTTTTGGCCAACAGGGCAATTGTTGAATGGGCCTGCTATCTTCGAAGTTGTCACCATTTGGGGAGGCAGACTGCTCGCCGATCGTGCTGTTCACTTTATCTTGCTCCGGTATATTCCAAGCTTGGGTGTTGAGTAAGGACACAGACACCTTACCAAACAGTTTGTTGAAGTACTCTCCAGTGTAGCGAAGTAGATCTGTTGTCTGAACACGGGCATCTTGTGGACAGGGGATAACAGATGCAGGGTTTAAACTGTCGTGTTCGTTCAGAAGATCTCCACCTGCACCAGAAACCTTTGCAGCCACACTTGATGACAGCAGAGAGGACAATGATGTGGATGACGTGTCCGCCGGCCCTGAACCCTGTATTACCCTGTTTGTTGGTGACAAAGGCTGCTCGAGTATTGTTGACGTAGATGAAGATGCAGGATTGTCTGTCGACCTTTGCGTGTTTAATAACGCTTCGTTGCTGAGAGAGCCCTCTTGGTGTTGGGTGTTCCGGACAAGTGAGGCCTGTGTTTCGGACGTTGGGATGTTTGATGGTGGCGCGGGGTAACTACAGACTGACTTCTCGTCCAGCCACGGTCTGTCGCCCAGCAAGAGATCGCTGACATAATAGAGCAGGGCTGTTAGCCGGTTCTGGGTGTGAGGAGATTTGGCTGGGCCGTTCACGGCCACAAACAAGCCCAGGTCCAAGTCAGGGAAAAGCCATATCTGAGACGCGAAACCAAACAGGGAACCCGAGTGCCATGCCCTACGGAAGCCTGCAAGAGAAAAGAGATATTCACCTCAATTTGTTAAATGTATATAATTTAGTTACTTATCTATTTTTTAACATATTTCTTTAATGTGCAATAGAAGGAGGGGAGAGAGGGCGGATGGGAGGTAATTAATCTGTCAATGGCAAACCAATAAGTGAAGTATTACAACTGAATATTGATTGTGTGATATTTGCTTCATATGAAGAAAGGGTTTAACGCCTTTCTAACCATCCATTTGAATAGTTTTACTCTTTTTTTCAAAATATCGAATAAGAGTTGAAAACAATTCGAAAAAGAAGTGTATTTAACATCTAGGAAAGTATATATTGTTAAATTAGTCTCCTTTTCGTAATCAGAACATGTTTGTGTTAATCCTCATTATATATTTCACATGAATAACACAATGCATTCTCTCCTGTATTTATCTACCCAGGTCTTAGTATAAAAACCCCCATCTCATTCAAGACATTTTAAAGAAATACTTTGATATCTGTTAGAGCTCATTCTGTTTATAGGATACGTTTAACGAACGGATATACTACCCATGAAGATACAGCTCCGTTGATTAGTGCTTTCGGTTGGCTAGCAGGAGGTCTGCGGTTCGAATTTTAATTGATGCCCTTGTCTCCTTTTAATGCTAAGAATTCTTCAGAAAACCTGAGAAGGGGGGGGGGGGGGTAAAATCAATCAAAGATTACCTTTATAGACTGCCTGCTCCCAACCAAGTCCATAGGCGAAGGTGAGGTCAGGCTGAGGGAAGCGCGGCTTCAGGTTGTTGACGATGTGTGGAGTGACCGGCTCGTGTGTGGCAGCGATGACGCTTCTCGGGATGACCGTTTGGCCTGGCGAGCTGGGGTCAGCCCTGCCGAGCTGTAGCTGCAGCCAGCGTATCATGTCAGGTCCGTTAGAGGCCAGCCCCAGGGCCGGGAGGAATGGCTCAAGGTTGCTGGGGAAAATAAGGGTAGAGATCGAAGATACCAGATAACCAAATGTTTCAAATAGCCTCGGTAGAGATGTGTGCATTTAGATCTAGTGTGCGTCTGTAAGTAGGGGTGCCAAAGGAAGAGAGAGGAAGAGAGAGAGAGAGAGAGAGAGAGAGAGAGAGAGAGAGAGAGAGAGAGAAAAGAAATGAGATGAGAGGGAGAGTGAACGACAGTGAATGAGATATAAAGATAGAAAATGACAAACAAAAAGAAATTAAAACAATTATTAAAAGAAATTTTAAAAATTATGAGATAGAATATAGAAAAACTAACATGTGGAGGACAGCCTCGATCAAGATTTTTTTAAATAACGTGATTGGCCTCAGATCAAGAACACACAATAATGACAAGGCTTTAAATTGAAGTGCCCATAACTGGATTTAAATGTTTATGAAAACCGAATTACACTTTACTGCTAGATTTTACACATTAATATAAACAGCAGTAAACATATGCCATGTCTCAGCTAGGGACCTTTGGTAGCTCTCAGTCAGTTAGCGCTTTGAATTGATGATCAGGGGGTTCTAGTTTCGAGTACCATCATTCCGACGTCTCATTTTGCGTGTACGAATCTCAAGGAAGCCTACGGAACACGACATAGCCCTGCCAGAACAATGATCTCGCAATCTAGTAAGAAAAATCTTAAACGTATCATCGCTTAAAGATAAAACTGGAATATCTTAATATTTAATTTTGACAACAGACCACGAAGTTTTTTTTAATACAATTCCTATGCTTTATTGCTTGACTAGTAAGTAAACTACTACGGTCGCATTTTTTTAAACAGACACAAATATATAATTATCACTGAAAAGAGCGTTCCTTTTCATCTTTGGTTATCAAATAGAGGACTTTAATTAATATAGAACCTGCGGATTATGCCCAAAAAGTATTTTTTCAAACACATACTGGATTTCCATAGGTCTTTAATTTGTTAAATCCAAATCTTCTAGAGACCAAAATGTAATTAGATCTCTACCAATATTAATTGGAAGTATAAACCACTACGCAAAACCATTATTTTGATTAGATAGCTCCACTCAGCTTCAAAGTCTGAAGCAGGAACTCAAATCTTACCACGATTTGGCGCAATCTTCCAATCATGAAGTCCCCGGTTCGAAAACTACGATCGGTTTGTTCCATATTGGCTGTGTCCGTATAATATGATCGGCTGAGGCAAGTGTCCTGATCTCCCGCGCTGTCTCTGCGTGATATCACGTAAAATTGTCACACGTTAGTCTTGGGGCCCGTCCACAATATAGCCTACATTGCGCTGACGTTAGCCGCTAACCAACAAAAACAAAACTCGAACTCAAACTCAAACCATGCTTACCTAAACAAACTTGGATCTGCAGGTTGTAGCTGATCTTTCACTACCACATACGGCACGGCTTGAGACTCTTGTTCGTTCTCAGGCCTTGATTCTCTGGTCCCGCGATACTCGGTACTGCGAGAGCCATACGGCGCAGTGGACGCCATACCCAGAGGGTCCAAGAGTCCAGCCTTCAGAGCTTGGGCAAAGCTTTGGTTGGTCAGCCTCTCGACCACGTAACCTGCCAAACTGTACAGAACGTTGCTGTAGACATAACCGCCTCGGAAAGGTTTATGTTCTGGCAAACACGGCAAGCCGCTGTGGAGAAACAGGAAAGAAGGCGTTTTGCAAGCATCTTTTCATAACTTTTGATTAATTGTTTGTTTTCTTAACGTTCCTTGTCATCAACTATATCGTTGCCAGTTCCGATACAAATGTCTCATTGTGAAACAGAAGGAGGATATAAGCACTTGTCTCAGCCAATCACGTTATACAAGCACCGACCGGTCAAATTAGGAACAAGGCAACCGATCCAGGAGCTTCTTGAATAAAAATCGCATATTCTGCAATTGAGCCACTTCAGGAAGCTCTAACCACGGTTTTGGTGCTTGTGAGGGGCTATGAGATTTTGTGCTGTCTGATAGTGGGACTTTCAGTCATCTTTAGCATACTGTAGCAAAAGTTTCTACAATAATTCACCCCTTCAGGCAGGAAAAAATGGAAAAGATATGGTCTTAGCTTCGCCCATCTACCTTAAGGATGTCGTATCGGCAAAGGATTATTTTCACGCTTAGAAAAGAGGGTAACAGTACCAATTCCACTTGATGTACTAAAACGGATGCAATAGATAAAAAGAGGGGAGAAAAATAAGGGTGTTCTAGGGGAATGAAAAGAGAGAGATAGGGAGATAGAGGAGAGGGGAAATGGAGAGAGAAAGACATAGACAGGAACAAAGGCAGAAACAGAGACAGGCCTAGAGAGGAAGAGGGCCAGAGTCAAAGAGAGACCGAAAGAGAGAGATACTGAAAGGGAGGAAGAGAGAGAACATCATGTGTGTGCTTCTCACCTGACCATATCTGCCAGGGAGAAGGCATCAGGGTAACCAGAAAACAGAGCTAAATCAGCCCGCGCCAGGCCTAGCCTATGGGATAGAATGTCCTTGACATTGGCTTCTCTGGAACGCACCTCATCGCCAAAGAGATCGGACTTTTCCAATATGGCTGCTAGCGGTGTGTTCAGAGTCCAGCTGTGAATGTGTATACGAAATGTTAGCAAATTTTCCTTTCAATCATCTTATGAACCTCTTATGCGTCCATTTTCGTAAAGGACAAATATAATACTTTTAATCTCCGCCAAGCAGTTGCAGTTGTCTTTGGGTAATTTAGCATCCCTTACTTTCAGATTGTCATAAGAAACCTATACGGATTCGATGGATCAAACTTGCTTATCAAATCATAATAAGGCTAGCCATAATGATAATCGGTTTTTAGGGGACTTTTGTATTAAGATAGCTGTTCTCTAATGTACACACACTTTTTATACTTCATAATATTTTTAATACACAGATGACACAGATGGTTATCAAGCGAAATAGAGTTTTTCTTTGAAATCTAATTGTAAAGAATTCATAACGGGGCTGCCATTGTATTTCATTTGAAAGATGTATCAGGCACTAAAAACTTTTTCAAAACTAAAACCATTCACAAAATCACATGTTTACAAAGCTTTGAACAAATTTGCAGCTGCCCAAGGAAATGATTCAATCCTAATTGCACACCATATGTTGTACCTGTGTCGGTACGTCATTGGATCTATATGGGTTCATTCAAATAGTCAAAATAGATATTCGGTGTGTTCATACTATATCGAAAGAGAAATACAGTACATTCTACGAAAATTTCTCATTTTAAGTACTATTATGGTGCTTTAATTTTTTTAAGTGTGGTCTTTTAACTCATGCGATAAATATTTGTTTTTACATATTAGGGTTAAGAATAATAAATTGCACTTTGACTTTCTAAATAAATATGTTAAGCCCCTTCAGTATCATAAAATCTATGTTTATAATCAATGCGATAAATATCTGGTAGAAATGTTATTCTTTTGGTGGAAAAGATTTTGATGGACTTAATAATACTTCGGGACAAAGACTTCGGAACTATTAACCTTAGGGGTAGTAAATAAAAAAAAATAAGAAGAAGAAAAAATGTAGCCTACACGCCCGATCTACCGTTTATTTAGATGCCATGATAGTGGGGCGACTAACTCTTTTTCTTCTTTACACTTTCTACCCTAGATAATCTAATTCATAACTTCGTCACCTCAGTTGTATATGACCTAACTCATTTTTCAAACACTAAAGATTTAGAGTATTTTTAAAATGAGATAGGATATTTGCAACCGAGGTGATGACTTACTTGTTTGGTGATTGCATCAATAGCGAGACGAGAAGAGTGGAAGTGAAGGCTTTGGACAAAGAACCAATGGCAAATCGTGTTACGGTTCGAACTGGTTCTTGTGACGTTATATTTGTCACACCCAAGGGCAGTGTCCAACTGTCCGTTCCCCTGACCACTGAGAGGCTGAAATGGAGATTCATTGTTCATATTTTAAAGAGAGATTATTTAATGTTGTGATATTTTCTACTAAATGATTGTGTAAAAACGAATCAAGTCAAACAAATAGAGAGGTTAGACAGGAAAAACTTAATCTAGTGATCAATACATTCAAAGAAAAAGATAAATAATAATAATAATAGAATCCAGATAGAAAACGTGAATAAATTGAAGGATGTTTTTAGTGGGGGACAGATATTTAAGCCACCAGGTACGCAACCCATATAGACACTCTGACATAAAGAGATGGGTATCCTTATGAACACTCTGATGGATAGAATGACAATAGTTCACAAAGAGTGGATATTCTCATGGACGCTCACGCAGAGAGACAAATAGCTGT
>RQTK01000483.1:312544-368493 GCA_003991915.1 Elysia chlorotica
ATAGNTAGATATGGACACTCATACACAAAGGGATAGGTTTACTTANATGCCGATAGATATAAAGAGATAAATATACTAATGGACAATGACACAGTTCTCACCTCATGCCTGGAATTCTACCGCATCTCATCACATCTTGTGCAAGTCTCTCAACACGTTGCTGCTGCCAGGGACTCAGCACATGCTCGCCCATGGAATATCCTAGCAGGCAACAGCAGCTAACGGCAACTATCATGTGGATGCTCTTTAACGTCATATTGACACCATTCGAAAACGTATACTGTCAAAGGCTGTGTTTTGATTTATTTAGCCTTTCGTGCACTCTATATCAGAATCGCCCTCTGGGACGAAAACTTGCGCGGATCTGTGGCTCAGCCTATCCATTTGCACTGTTTGTTTCGTCCACCTTGTTTTCTTACCACTGTGTCATTTTGTTTTAACCTGTTTTAATTAATTGCCAATACAAGTGTCATTAAAATTAACCGTGAAACAAATTGGGGTCAGCTCATTAGGCGCACATTATTATTTGACTTTTTTTAAATTGAAAAGTAAAACAGAACTTGTTTGTCATAGGGATGATAATTATCGATGAATAATATACTAACTCTTTCTGTGAGGAGCTTGTCAAAATTGTGTCAAGCATTATTTTCAGAATTATTTTATCAACACATTACTTAACCTTGAACAATGAAGCTTCACAAAAAATGCGGCGTAGAAAACAAGATGTTACTGAATACGATAAGGTACCAGCTGAGATTCGAACTCAATCCTCCTGCACATCAGTCCAGAGCACTGACGACTGGGTTTGCGTTTTGTGTGAATGATTTCTAAACTAAGACGACCTTGTAGGCTTGGAAATACAAACGGAGAATATAATTCTTTCATGGCTACATTTTTTTCTTCCTGTTTTGTGTGAAATTAAACTTTCAGGCTGATCGCATCTACAAGAAAAGTTCACTGTGATATCTAATCATTCCACGGTATACACAGAATAAGTTTTGTTTGGAACTGACCATTTTTTTAATAGATTTTTTAACACTTTTGCTTATCTTGTTTCGATATATTATTAAAAGTGTATATATTTATGTAAAATGCTGTTTATACTTTTAAGAGCTTTCCATATTTTATTTAATATCAATTTTAAACATTCTGTATTTACCTAAAATAATAGTTTTCGATTTATATTGTTTATTTGTGTTTGTTGTTGTTTTCAGAAACGCCTCTCTTTAAACGAATCCTTGCATTTTTTAATTGATAAAAATTAATTTTAAAAGTTAAAAAAAACACATTCACAGTCAGTTAGAAAATGTTTATCCTATCGTTATAAACAATCGAACAACATAGCAACACGAAGTTGACCATCTTGGAATCCCCGATGTCCTGATCCCTCCACGGATCATCCTATGACCACTGGCCTCGCCTCGCCAATCCAGGCTGTATAAAAAAGCGCCAGTGACACTGAACTCTCCTAGGCCTGTCGCATTGCCATCTAGGACCTTTCTTGCTACTTGAGAGACATTGAACTAGAAGCGATTTCGGCTCTCTCCGACCAAGGATTACCTGAATTTTCCCGTCAAACTTTCTCAATGAAGTCCAGTCCACGTCCGTTTGACCCGAGGCCGGCGCTGCATGCTGGTTTAAGGGCCAAAACTTTTATGACTGTAGGGAGAACTGCCCGGGGTCCTTATTTTTTCCCGCACTTCGGAGTCGACAGAGTTAATATTGCAAGTAATTGTTCTTATCTCCAAATGTCCATTACCCCCAGCTTGCTGTTTCTCCTTCAATTCTAGGCTATCCTAGGATTAGGGTTATTGAAATGTAGCCCCTTATCTTACTCTCTTACAATTTTTGTACGACGGGCGATGAAGATGGGCTATTACTATCCATTTGAAAACAATCTTTTCAATCGTTATGGTAATTGTAACGGCGTGTCATCTTGCATGCGATGACATGCACACAGATCTGAGTCTTAAAAACACCGGCACGCCTGCCTTACTTCTCGTCTCTCTCTCTCTCTCTCTCTCTCTCTCTCTCTCTCTCTCTCTCTCTCAGTTTCGCACTCAGTGTCTCGATTTCTTTGAAAATGTTCACCACAACTGGTACTTTGTCATTTGCAGCATACCTGAGTTTATTGCAATGAGCTTTAAAAACATGAATACACTAAAAGAAAACAAGTGAAGCGAAAGAGAGCCAAAAAAGATCAATCAAGTAAAACGATTGGTCGGAAAAAGAGAAAATGAGAAAGATACAACAAGCGGCTTCAATATAGGGTAGCAAATAAGAGCTCATGCAAGTAGTTTTAAGTGGGAAATTAACACAGAAATGCGTCTTAGCGGGAAATGAATGTAAAGATATAGAGTTATTAAACGGTGGCGAAACGATTGGTTGTGCCAGGAGTGCTAAGGAAGGTCGAGAAATAGAAAAGTAGTTACTTTTATAGCCATGAAAAAAAAAAGGGGGGGGGGGTCAGAGTTAGAGCTCGAAGCTTATAAATGGAAGTTTGGCGGGTTTACCCCCTCGACCAGGTCATCTTTTTCCTTACTCGTTGGATTTGTCTCGGCATGACTTTGGCAGGAGGTATGACATCTTACCACTGTCTCTTCGTGACAGCATGTAAAAATGCCAGACATAAGTCTTGAGGCCCATCGCCATATGGGACCCTCCTTGGAGGATCAGGTGACTTAAGACTGGTGAAGGAAAAGTCGTCCAAAGAATTAAGCCAAGGGAGTAAAAGTTTACGTAAGAGTCGAAAGTAGATACGAACAGAAAGAGAGAAAGAAAGAGGGAGAGAGAGAGAGAGAGAGCAGACAGGCAAATACAGAGATAAAGAGTAACAGTGATAGAGAGAGAGAGAGAGAGAGAGAGAGAGAGAGAGAGAGAGAGAGAGAGAGAGTACGAGGAGGAGGAGGAGGAGAGAAAGGCGGGCTAGGACAGACAAACAAAGAATGCTATTCAAACTCTTTACAACCTTTTTTGCAAGGAGCCACAAATCCCCTCCTGTCACACAAGTGTAGAAGATTGCATAACCAGCCCCGACAGACTGTCTGATGGTCATGGTCTCCGATTTGCAAGTCGTAAAGCCTCTCACTATATCTAACTTAATAGGGCAAAGGGGGATTAAATTAGACAGTGGGGGTGAAGTTATGTTAGAAAAATAGAAAAATTATAATCTAGCCTTGACACAATAGCCCACAAACTATTGGTTGTGTCAGGTAGGCCAACATGGGGGATCCTGAGCGCTAGTTGAAAAGGGTAGGCAATAGGTTAGAAATAATAGAACTGAAGTCGACAAATTCGGTCTAATAAAAATGGCCTCCTTAGAGAGAGATTGGGAATAGATGATAGTATTAGAAAAAAGACATTCCAAGATATACATAAATAGATGGTAGATAGATAGATGCATGGATGGTAGATGGATAGATAGATAGATAGATAGATAGATAGATAGATAGATAGATAGATAGATAGATAGATAGATAGATAGATAGATAGATAGATAGATAGATAGATAGATAGATAGATAGATAGATAGATAGATAGATAGATAGATAGATAGATAGATAGATAGATAGATAGATAGATAGATAGATAGATAGATGGATTGATAGATAGCTAATTCTGTCTTTTTCCTATTAATTCAAAACTCCTTCCAGCGATCATGAAACGAGCAAAGAGCAAAATGTGTGATGTCTTGCGATTATTCAGAGCTCCTCCGCCGTATCGAAAATAATACGATTAAGAACTTTTATAAGGGTCTGTAAATACCTTTGAATATTTTTTTTAATGAAGTACACGTGTAAAGTAAAGAGGGATGGGATATAGATGGTTCAGGAAGGCCAAATTACACAGGTGTATCTGAACGCATTGTTGCCCATCTAATTGCGGACACCCTTTATTCGGTGTTTTAAATCATAGCTTTGCTATAGAAGAAGCTAAGATATATATAGCAACCAATATATGTTGCGAAATAGACTAGTGACATGATTTTATTTCTCATAAAACATGAATTAAAAAACGGCTTGATTTCATCTTCAAAGATACGCAATTTTATCAAAGCAAGAAAGAGTCTTAAAAGACTCAAAGTTTATAATACAGTATGAATATCTTACATGGTTAACAGTCGGGGTAAGAGGTGCACAAAATAAACAGATTAATTAAATAGAACAACTGTAGCTATTATAATGAAATTTAATTTTAAATCATTTAGGTCGATATAAACAACTGAAAATTATAAATAAAGATCACCCCTCTTTGAATTCGTGTATTGACTAATTTTGGCGAAGACAGATGAGAAAGAAAACAAACTTGCCCTTTTTTATAATACAATTGTAATTTGTATTGGCAGGATGAGTATACAAAAGGAATTTTAAAAAGCAATTCTTAAATTTCCGGTTTCCGCCATATCGCATATGTTAGCGTGAGCTAGGTTATACGTTTCTCAAAACCAATACAATGTAGTTATATTTAAAAGCAGAGGTATGTTTTATTGTTTTCAGTTTTGATGGATTTTTGTTTTATGGTTCCTAAATGTCAAATAATGATAGAGCATCAGCTATAACAAAAATCTTTAAAACAAAACATGTGTCTCAGTCTTCTACCTCGAAGGATTCAGAACCACAGTCTGCATACATGAACTTTGCTGATTTTTAATCGTCATAACGTATGTTTTATTTGTGAATGTTCCGCACCAAACGCAATAAGTATACCATTTACTCCTATGTCACAGCGTGTAAATGATGTAGTATACTTGTACCAGCATTATCTGGCACACCCAGTTGTGGGTTCTGTTGTCTCACAGATGAGCTCATCGCTGTAGAACTTAAAATATTTATTCAGTGATGGAAATTGGTTCAATTATATAGAATATATAATATAGTTCAGTCTGTCGGAGTCGGAACCAATTTCATTAATCTATAATGTTTAAATGTATAGTACATGTACAGGTCGGGTGGTTATCGCTCAAAGGATAAAGCCAGATCATGGTGTAAATCTTTTAAAATTACGGCGAATGAGGAGTAAGTGATTTCAAATTCTGAGACATATAGATGATTGGGCATTGATAATAATAATAATGTCCTTCTTTGCTGATAAGAAACTGTGGTGCCGAATTTGAATGACAACCAATTATAATTGTGAGCGCCAGAACGTAGGATTACACGTTCCATTATTATTAAAGTGCACTGTGTTTGCTAACAATCTAATAGAGAATCTGAGGAGGCGAAAGGACATTCGAGAAAATTGCATGATACGAAATACGAAATACAAAACTTTTTTTTTTGGGATTGTGAGGCCAATGGGCCATACATCGAATGAGTACATTTACAAAATTGCATGATGTACACTTGTTAAATTAATTGAATTCATTTAAGAAATTCAGATGTGCGGTGCGTTTGCAAATTTGAACAAAGAATGAAATTGCACAGTTTAGTTTACTCGAATTATACAATTCTCAAGAGCGTCATTGCTGTACCTTAATTCATATTAATTGGATCTTTCAATGAATGTCCTAAAAAGCGATAAATTCGGAAACCATTACATTCACTCGCGTTAAAATCAACCAATTGCAAATACCAACATGCTGAAATTGTTAACTATTGTCAAATAGCAACACGATTGTGTGATTAGTTGGTTCTCACTTATGGCTTAAGTTTCCTTAGTTTGCATTACATAGTAAATCACTCTACAAGACATATTGGGTGTGTATCTTTCTGGGAAAATACGCTTCCTTCCAATGAATCGCAAGTTTATTTAGTAATTAGCCTGAAAGTCCTTGGAGAAACTGAGCTCCCCATGGTTTTACCTATATTATTCGTGACGAGATAAAAAAAAAGCAGAGATAAGATAAAACGCGGGTCTTCAGTCTATCTGGAACTACATAAAATATTTTCAATATTAAAATCTATCATTGCTTGAAAAAAGTCTGCAACATTATAGACACGGAGGTAAAATATTCTCATCCGTTCCCACAGGTTTTGTCATACTTTTATTTATCCATTTTAGTTCTCTGTTATACGGTTGGGAAAATTTTCTGATTTGACATAGCTATGACCATTGGACAATAGGCTTTCAATTTTTTTTAATGTCCTAGGCATGAGATTGTTCCTAAAATAGACATAATTGATCATTTAGAATCCAGGAAATGAGTAGGCCTCTCTTGTGCTAAACATTATCTGTGTTTAGAAAAAGATCCAACGAGTCATTGGTCATAGTTCTTGCCCTTATAAATGATTGTTACGTTCAGTGACGTATCTTGCCATTCCGCCTCGTAATCAAATTCGCATCTAAAGAATTATCCTAAAACATGAACCTATTCACTCGAAATTTATTGTCAGCCTAAGAAATGTGGATGGTTGAAAGTGAGAATACTCACAGATGTGGCTGATTTTCATTAGAATTTTATCAAGATGCGTTTGACTAAAATTATTTTAACATAAACTGATATTTGATATACGGCATTTATATCTGCTTCTTATATCAATGATGGCATCTTCTTAGGCGAAGTTAGGATTAGTTTGAACTCGTCGGTTATTGAATTAGGCTACGGTCGGCTTCCGTGTCAACATGACGGATATAAAGGAAATAACGCGTGTATACTTTTCTAAACTTTTTGCGTGTACCGGTATTCTTGAAAATTCATGAAATTTCAAGGATACAAATTTGATTTGACACGGGGCGGGGTGTGTGCAGTATATCTAACTCTGACTTACATTTAAAAAAATGTTCTACTTCGGTGGATTTGTTTGGCCTTTAAAAAAATGTCAGTCCAAACAAAAAATAGCTCGGAGTTTTCTTAAAAGTGACGCTGTTTTCAATGCTTAGATCGCCCAAAGTTCAACCAAATATTATCATATAATATCATATACAAGATAAATGCAGTTAGAAGCTAAAAGATAGTTGATAGTACATAATCACCTGTATTTATTTGTTGACTTAAGGAGTCAGCTTTTCATTATACGCATGCTCATTAGTCTATAAACATACATATTTTTTTTTTACCTAAAATGTAACTAGGAGGTAAAATATTATGTCGGTAGAAAAACAATAATCGTTTTACTCATCTCTGGAAATGTTCAATGTTGTACTTGTTGCAAAACAAAAGCCATGAATGAATCATTATTTTAGATTAACTACCTCTATTACGCTTGCACCATAAAACATAAACTAGTCTTAAACAAGGTGGTGGTAGGCCTATCTATAGTATGATATGAAATGCAATAAAGTCAGTAATGTGAGAACAAGTTGTATCCACTGATATGTAAAATATTTAATCGTTAATATAGTATTATTCGATACTTTCTAAATTGAGTTATATTCAGACTGTTAAATAACAAGTTTGTAATGCTTTTTCTTTAATGCTTTTTTTTCGACTTTGAAGTATTTCGTGCAGGTCCGATCCGTATACTTTGATTAATTTAGGAACTAACCAAAGTTAACTTCTCCGGCCACTGTTGTATTTGTGTTACTGTGTGGGTTTTCATGGATCTTAACAACGCAAGCAAGCAAAGAGTTTTTGCGGACGCTGGTCCACTTGTTGACAGAATCCACTGGGCTGTGGTGTTTGTGGCGATGCCAGTACTGTGCGTCCTCGGGGTGGCTGGAAATGGCTTAAGCATCATTGTCCTCTACAAGCAAGGGTTCAAGAAAAGTACAAACATTTTACTGTTTGTCCTCGCCATATCCGATATTTTGTTCATGATTGGAGCCCAAGGCCCAGCCAAGTTAATGTACGAGTGGAGCCGTGGAGGTCTGTGGTTCCCAGAGAGAGAGGCTCTCGTCCTCTACTACTTTTACCACATCTTTGATTTCATCAACTGGACCGCGGGGCCAATGTCAATGGGCCTGCCGATCCTAATCACAGCCGAGAGATTTGTGGCTGTTTTCTTTCCTCTGAAGTTCCACGCGATTGTGACAAGGCGCAGAACTCTGGTGGCAGTGGCTGCTCTTGCGCTTTTGACTTATCTGCCCCAGATTTACATTCGGTTCTGGTTCCGTTTTGACTACGTATTTGTCCCCCAGTACAACGCCAGCGTGGGTTTGTCTGTGAGGACAGCCCTTTACTATGATCAGGAGTATCTATCGTGGTTACTGGGCCATTTCTACGCAGCAATCGGTTATTTTGTCATCATCGTAGGAACTGGAACTTTGGCTATTGGGGTCCGCATCAGTCTGGCAGCGGCGCAGAGGAAAAGGATGATGGTGGGAAGGGACAACCGCGACAAGACGGCTAGAGAGACTTCCAGTCGCGAGAATCCGGCCCATGGACACCTGAGAGCACCAAGTCGCACGACGAAGACCCTGCTAGCGCTGTGCGTCTTTTACACCATCTCCTGCTTGTTTGTCGCTATGCCAACCTTTTTTCCTGAAATCAGTGTATGGCCCTTGTTTACTCTAAACCCTAACTTCCGGTCCATGGAGGTTTTCATGTACCAGTTGGCTAAATTAGATTTGTGTATAAACGCCTCTTGTAATTTTGTCATTTACGTTGCTATGAACAAAAACTTTAGAGACACATTTTTGGAACTTTCAAAATCCTCAAAAAGCCCTCTACCTAAATTTACAAGAACTATTTCGTGAAGTTATGAGATACTTTCTGGCTTAAGGTGTTGTTGTTGTTGTTGTTGTTGTTGTTGTTGTTGTTGTTGTTGTTGTTGTTGTTGTTGTTGTTGTTGTTTTTTGTTTGTTTTTTCTTACAAGAACGGTAATTCTTTTCAAACCTTTAGTAAATCACCTATGTCGATATTGGGGCAGAATCTTATATGCGTTATAAGACTAATTACATAAGCACAACCAGCTTCAAAAAAAGCACATGGGTTTACATTGTTTTTAGTTACATTGACGTTATGCATTATATTTTTAATGAAATGCCTAGCGTAACTTCATCAAAGTTATAGAAATCAACTCAAAGAGGGTTAATGTGAAGCAGCCAGGGTGAATCAGGCACAAGAAAAAAGCCCTCTACCTAAATTTACAAGAACTATTTCGTGAAGTTATGAGATACTTTCTGGCTTAAGGTGTTGTTGTTGTTGTTGTTGTTGTTGTTGTTGTTGTTGTTGTTGTTGTTTGTAGTTTTTTTTCTTACAAGAACTGTAATTCTTTTCAAACCTTTAGTAAATCACCTATCTCGATATTGGGGCAGAATCTTATATGCGTTATAAGACTAATTACATAAGCACAACCAGCTTCAAAAAAAGCACATGGGTTTACATTGTTTTCAGTTATATTGACGTTATGCATTATATTTTTAATGAAATGCCTATCTTAACTTCATCAAAGAGCTAGAAATCAACTAAAAGAGGGCTAATGTGAAGCAGCCAGGGTGAATCAGGCACAAGTCGGATATTGGAATTTGTTAGCTTCTTCATATAAAAGGCATAAAAAGCACTGTGGGAGGTTGAAACTATTATAACTCTATCATTATTAGGACCAAAGATAACTTATTTGTTACGTGAAATTGAAAATTTTCAATATAGAGTATGTCGCTGTGTATATGTATATCTTTCCTTCGTACTCTATATCTATCCGTATATCTATATATCTCTCTATCTCTATCTCTCTCTTTCTCTTTCACTCACTCACTCACCCTCTTTTCACTTTTTCTCTACATATCTTTTTACTTGACTCTGTCTTACCATTTCTCTGACTCTTCGCTCCCTCTCTCTCTCTCTCTCTCTCTCTATCTATCTATCTATCTATCTATCTATCTATCTATTTATCTATATATCCATCTAACTATCTTTTTTGTTGTTTTTTGTATTGTTTTTTTTTCTTTTTGTTTAGTTTTTTAATATATAATTAAAGTTATAATTTGCTTTCAAACTGCTATGTCTCCAAATCGTCAAGCGTCATAGTCTTTTTGTTGCTTTAGACCAACATTGCAAGGGATTTAAATACATGGAATATTTCAACGGCTCTGTACGTTTTTGTTCTGTTGTGTGGGAACATTTTTCGTTTCTTTGCTTTAATGTTGTTGTTGTTGTTGTTGTTGTTGTTGTTGTTGTTGTTGTTGTTGTTGTTGTTGTTGTTGTTGTTGTTATTGATCAAGCGACGTGTGAACTTTCGCGCTTCGCTCCAGTTTGTTTTAATAAATTGGTTGGATTTCATGACCAGCATGTGAGATTGATATATCGCCACTTATATTTATGATTTTTTTTTAATCTGCGTGCCAAACGTGTCGCCTCTAATAAAGGCATATTCACTTGATAGGAGTCCATTTCCTTAAGCCTCCCCACCTGACAAGCTCCACTTCAATTGTAGAAGCTACGCACCGTCGTTAAGATTAGTAGTAGTAGTAGTAGTAGTAGTAGTAGTAGTAGTAGTAGTAGTAGTAGTAGTAGTAGTAGTAGTAGTAGTAGTAGTAGTAGTAGTAGTAGTAGTAGTAGTAGTAGTAGTAGTAGTAGTAGTAGTAGTAGTAGTAGTAGTAGTAGTAGTAGTAGTAGTAGTTGTTGTTGTTGTTGTTGTTGTTGTAGCCTACTAGTAGTATTTAAGTATGGCTACACTTCCATTTTTAGTCTTTCAATCCAAGATGTTAGTCTGTCATTGGCAGCCTGAACCGTATCTAGCGTATTTCCATAGAGAGAGGGAGAGAGAGAGCGCGGAGCCTCGAGCAATATTCAACAGTGTAAAGGTACGACTGATACAACCCATGCAATACAAATCATTAGGTCAAAAGTATACAAATCTGGGATCAACAAGTGATCCAACCGGGGTTATCTGGTATCCTCAGATCCAACCCAACTAGTGCGCTGGGTGAGTGAGTGAGTTTGTGTTTTACGGCACGTCAACACCGTAACGGCCATAATATTATTGTGCCCATGATGTCCTAAGACCGTTGATACATTATACACGTAGTAGCGGTGACTTTTGTTTTCTCTCTGAGTGGTAAAGGCATAAAAATTGTACATATAATGGTTGATTAAAAGTAAATGGTATATTCAGTAGTTTAAAAATTCCATGTGTAGGATTATCACAGTCAAATTTTATTATACACGCCAATGTCCTTCAGATACCTCAGAAGGCGCTGATGGCTACAATAAGTAAACATGCTCTGTAATGGTTTGGAAGCTAGATCTTAGAAGTATCATTGGTCTTAAGGGAGAAAGGAAAGCAGCCTTTAAAGCGATAATTGGAAAGGCAAGATCAACATTCAAACAACTTCAGAAAATCTGGAAATTAGCCAACATGTCTCAGAAAATTATGATCAGACTTTTTATCAAATATGAAATCAGTTCTAGCTATGAGTGTCAAACCTGAATAGCCAATACATGAACTCTTGAGAAACTGTAGCCATTTGCTCATAAATGTTTAAGGAGGTTTATTGATGTTAAACTGAAAGAAAAAGTGGAGCATAGGACGGCGTGTTGGATAGGACACACTTTGAAAACATCACTGAACAGCATCACAATGCATGCGCTGTTGTGGAACTCTTAAGGGCAGAGAGGCGGGGTAGGCCATGTGAGACTTAAAAAAAGATGTGTTGAGAAGGATAATAATTAAGAGAAGACCATCGGTCATGTCAACTTGGAAAACTAGTAAGAAAGAAATAGGTAGCGCTCTCTCGTTAGTAGCCTATGCTCTGCCAAGGGTGGAGGGCAATGGCAAATGTACATCATGGTGCCATTATTTTTAACAACTTCTGACCATTCAACTTATACAATGAATCTGCATTCATTTTTTTGTTTTTAAATCTGTATTTGAACAGTATTCTGTTGTGTTGGTGAACGGACTTGTGATGTAAGGATAATCCGGTGCCTTACAATAGCTCAGCTATTTTAAAGCGTTGGATTCGTAAGATGAGTATAACGTTTCCTTCTATCACTCTCTCTCTCTCTCTCTCTCTCTCTCTCTCTCTCTCTCTCTCTCTCTCTCTCTCTCATCTCAAAGATGTATACTGATGCAATATGCAAAAGTTTATTGGGTAGATTTTAGGCATATGCAAAAGTAACGTTCATGTTAGATCTTTGTGTGGAGAAAGCTTCTAGTTTGACGTCGCCTATGTCTTAAGAAAGGTCCTATACGGCGTCGGGCCCCCAGATTGGGGGTGCCTGGGACTGTTTGGGTCACATTATACTGACAGCGACCAAAAGGTAGCTCGAAAAGACTCGATGCCGTTGAAGGCTACATAGACGCATTATACTAAGGTAAAAAACGGAAGATTAATGGCAAAAATTTGATAAAGATATATCGGATAAAATACAGCAAGTTCTCTTCTGACAAAACGTGTTGCAATCTTAAGTCTCATTTACTCAAATTGCATTCTTCGTAGCATTGGTGTTGAATGGCTCATATTTTTCCAGTTCAACTTTTTCTGATAATGACTTCATGTAGGAAAGTTAGTATTGAATGCAACGGGCTAGGAATTAAAGAATCCACTATGTTATAAACAAAGTATCTTCTTTTACTCTCATTCACAGATGTCTATTAATAGACATAATGTGCTCTAGGCTAATTATATCATGTAATAGAGAAATGCTGTCTAATTTTCGCACCCCTTACAGCTATACTAAACATTTCTTTTAATCCGATTATTTTTAAAGTCAATGTAGTTTCATAACTCAAAATTTGATAGCCTTTTGTTGTTGTTTTTTTTTTTGTTTTTTTTTCTACCTTTTCTTTTTATTATCCTCCTCCAGTCATCCTCATTTTCTATCGGTGTCTTTTGTATTATTTTAAATGAAATCAGGTCGCATGCGTTATTTCACGACATGCACTGCGTTATGATCGATCCTCAAAACTAAAAATTTGGAAGACAATGCCAAGCCGACAGTCAACTTTCGTTTCGCTCAACTCACTAGACTCAGTCTCCGGTGAGGTACTCAAGGCGACTGTGTAATCATGAATTCCTTTACTTCGAGGCTTAATTCTTTATTTGCTTTCACACTGAGTGTGATGGCAGCATTGACGTTTGGTTGCTTTTTATCGACCGTATTGAATGATCATCTTAGGCCTGTTCAATTGTCAGTTGGAAAAGTCTCAGTGTAAGTAGATCTACACCCATGGCTTACAATGCTAAAGGCTGACGTGTACCTTTGTACGATGTTTACATAATTATGATATAGAATCTAGATTTATATCTATTCTGTATAATTTTTAAAATCATGGATTCTGAAATATCAATTGAAATCTAAATCTAGATATATACATCGTTTAATTTTGTGAAGGATCCATAGTTTTTAGCTTAACTAATATGTGATTTTTTTTTCTTTTAACCTTTCAAAATATATGTCTAGGCCTAGATTCTAGATCTAGATCTAGCTGTTTAAAAAAAAAAACACACAAAATAAATAAACAAGATCTATAGTGAAACCAGCAAACTCTTCTGTTCAATCAAAATACAATATATAAATATACTTTTATGATGTGAAAACTAAAAATGGGTTTAATTTTGAAAATACTGTTGATATATCAGTGCAAAACTCAGAAGATCAGTTCACCAGTTGAACAATACTGCTCTTTCACCATTTTTCACCAATTATCTAGATGTCAACCCTCGCATGGACATCTGGCCATTCCATCTGACTGCACAGCGGAAAGGGAGTTAATTTCTATTTTAATACTTAATTCAACGTTTCAATATTAAACAATAATCATGTAGCCTATTCATATCTTTTTTTATCCAGAAAAAATGTTCCAGACTACTCTGCTGACAGAGATAGAAGCGATTTGGGCTTTATAACATTTGATCTGTTTACAGATATCCTTTTTAAAAGACAACAAACTGTCATTATGTTTTTGGGAGCACAATATATGTTATAAACAGTCATATATATATATATTTCTATGTCAGGCTAAACCTTCAAAATCTTAGGGCTGTTTTATGTAAAATGTGTAAACCTTTACAAAACTGAAGTGTGGTGTACACATCAATTTTTCTAATAAATCAAATTTTGCAATTGGAAATTGGGATGCTTCATTTTATTTTCTTTGGCTTTATAGAATAGATTCAGACGTATTATTAAGAATGAGACTTCCCAGATTATAACTCTCATTTGATTCGTTGTATTCAAATTGTATTTGTCATATATTCATTTAAATAATGGTTCTCTTTTAAAGAAAGAATAACAAATGCTTGCACAAGATTTGAGAAGTCAGATGGGATGTGTGTGTGTGTGTGGGGGGGCAAGAGCAGAAGAGCAGTTCCTAAATGATTGATCAATTTGGATCTCCTGTTTGACTAAGTGGCTATGTTATAAATTCATCACTGTGATGATTCATAATGCCTCTTTTTGTAATTTGAACCCTCTAAATTTTTTGGTCCATTTTCAAACAATTAAAAGAATGGGGTTTTGGTTAAAAAGTTGATTTTAAATAAGTTTAACATCAATTCAGCCTCTCAATTGTCAAGTACTTAAAATGATCACTTGTAGTTTGTTTTGTTTTTTTGTTTGTCTGAAATTCCCACCATTTTTTCTTTCTTTTAGGCTATTACATATTTATATTTGTCATAGGTTTTGTTTTCTGGCCTGGTTGTTGGTTTTTTAGAACTGATGAAGCAATTCTTATTTTTAAGATCCTTAACTCAGCTTACATCTCAGTCCTCTATACAACTGGAATGTGAAAATGTTGTTTCTATACCTTACAGCAGAATATAAGACCAAGGATCATGTGAGTTTTACAGGGAAAAAATATCCTTTTTTTTGTCATTCATTTTAAAATATTAATATGTGATATGAGAAATGAGATTTCGGTTCAAATTGTAGTTTTCTATGAAGTTTTGTTGTGGAATTATTGTGTTTAGCAAAGTTGAATCTATACATCTATTATTAACCAATACAAAAAGGTCTGTAATTTATTATGAAGTAACAGATTGCATTAACCATCTCAGTGCTTTGTAGAGGGAGCATATTCAATTGTTCTTTGTAATGTATCTTTTTTTTCTCTTTTTTTTCCTTTTATCTTCTCATATTAACATCATTTTTTTTTTCGTTGCTTCATTGTATTTCTAAAAAATTAGGATCTGAACCAAGTTGTACTCTGGGACAAAATTGTGAAGCGAGGAGAGAACACCATCCTTGACTTTCGCAAAACTAATACCAAATATTACTTCTGGGATTATGGAAATGGTCTCAAGTAAGTGAAGTTGACACATTTAGTACTAGTTAGCAGTACCTTGTGTGTTTTCTGTTGCTATATTAATACAACCACAGAGATATAATTTTATACTAGATCAGTAGATGCTATCAAGTTGTAGGCCTATATTACTTGTTAACTAAGGAGACACACTTTTTATCGTCAACAGTCCATCGCAAAGCTTTATAAAACCAATTTCAATTTCAAATGTACATTGCCTTCAGTCAAGAAAAACTTTCAGTCTAGATAAATTATTAAGAGAGAAAGACATTTCTTTCTTTTTTTTTGGGGGGGGGGGGGTTGATTTCAAATCATCAAGGATTCTCTTGCTCATGAAGAATTCTTTTCTACTACATGTGTAATCACCTCTCATGTTGACACTCATCTTTGTCATAGCTGATCGAATGCTTCATCTCTATTCCTAATGCTGCCTGCCCTGTCATCTTTTTTTCATTTTATCAATACTTGTTACGTTTTAGAACATATATCTCTCTCTCATTGTCATTTTGTCATACGAACTGTGCTAAAGTCCTTCCTTAAGTTTCACATAACACTTAACAGCATACACTATTTGATAACCTAAAGACCAATTACTTCATGTTGTGGTGCCAGTTTTTGTGAAAGATACAATATCTTGTCCATCTTCTTCCATCATTGCACCAAGATATTTTGTTTTTAAAAAATGTTGGGTTTTTGGGGTTTTTTTTTAATGTCAGGATCTGCCTTATGTTGCTCAAAATCAAATCCGTAGTAGGAAACTGGAGTGTATTCCCTCTGTAGGCTACCACCAGCAGTTAAAGATAGGCCATATTAGCATAAAATAGAAACAAGCTTACACCTAGAGATTTATAATTTAAGTAATTTAATTATTTTGAATGCAACAATGATAGTTCAAACGGATTGCTGTGATATTCTAATCCATAACCTTCTTTTTTTTTTATATCAGGGGCAATGAAAATGTTACACTTTCTCTGAGGTGGAATGTCATCCCTAATGCAGGAACTCTACCAAATGTGAAGGGATTAGGCAGTCAAGTCATCCGTTTTCCTGACCAATACACAGCAGGAAGGTTCTAGAGGTTCTCTTGTGCAATTGTATGATGTATGTGATTTGTGCAGATCTTTTTGTCAATTTGTGTGAAAAAAACATTCATGAATACGAGAGAGTTGTTTATATTTTTTTTAAAGTCATATTTAGTAATGTTTGATTGTGTTTGGTTTGGATTTTTTTAGGCAGAGCTTTGAAAAAAGGTGCAACTATGATTGATGTGTGTGCGCTATTGTAATCTTCGGCTGATGCTGCAGGTTTCTTGAGTATTTTGGATTAATTTATTAAGGTGATATTTGCATCTTTCACATGTTGATAGTTTGTAGGGAATAACAACGCTTGATTATTTTTTTAATATACTGTTTGTTCCATGTATTTACTACAGTTGCCTCAATAGCCTCTAGTGTTTCTGTTGTCAAGTGCATTCCTTTAAGAGAGATGATTTTTTTAATTACCTGCAGTTTGTAGCTTGAATTTGATTATATAATTATAGTTACAAATCATATTCCTTAAAAGAAAGTGCAATGATTTTGGCTAAATTGTTCAGATGCTTTAAAAATAAAATGTATCAATATGATTATTTATTGTGATATGAATGGCGTTAAAATGTTATTTCTCGTTGCTCCTGTTTAGTTACACTTCTGTTTTTAGTGAATTTAATTACACAAATGCTCAGGGGAGGTATAATCATGACATTATTGTATGAGATAATTAAATCTAGAACCAGCTGCCTACAATTTATACTAATATCTGCTACATACTATAATAACTATTGTTGCTTGTTTCAAAAGGTTAATCAGTCAGAACTTTGCATTTTAAATTTGAAACATCACAATCTTTTTTAGCACTTGTGGACTTTTTTTGTGTTGAACAATAAACTGTGTGTTGTGTTCGTTTTTTTTTTTTGTTTTTTTTCCATTTATTTCATATCTATTGCAGAGTGAAATGAATGACAAATCCAAAACATTTTTTTTTTATTTGTACATCAACAAAAGTTACTATTGTTTTAACTACATCTGTAGTGTATTGTGTATCTTAACCCTCAGGAAAGATAATATGAAGTTTCAAAGCAAAACATTAACTTCACAAGTCCTTGTTTTATGCTAAATCTAGGGGTTTAAGTGTTTTGAGGGGGGGTAGGGATATTTTTAAAGTGAATGAGTAACTAAATCAAAACAAACTTGATTTTCATTTAACTGAGCATTATGCATTTTTTCCTCATCATCATAATGTTAGAAGAAATAACTTGATCATGTTTTTCCCACTCTTCTGGTAATGGTGCTTTTTTTCCACCCACCTCTTTTCAAATGATTTATATAATGTTCTTTATTTTCATTGTTAAATAAAGTACATTTGTTTCATATTCGTTCTTTTAAAGTTATGGCCATCAATCGTTGTGTGTATGTGAGCATAAGATTTTTTTCTTTCTTTTAAACAAAAGGTTTTGGGTTGTTTCTTTATTAATATTGTTCTAAGAATACATTAAATGGGCTACCTTATATTATTATGCCTGACATTGTCTTGCAGTATTATTGATGATACTGAGTTGTTGTAATAAAATTAAAATAATAAATCCAAAGTAAATCTTGAATATTTGCTATTTGTTTTATGTGTATTTTTGAAAAGGAGAATTGTTTGTGTCAACGCTTGCATTTTATAAACCATTCACATTTTCCTGTCTCAATATTTCTTCAACTTAGTTAGTACTTATTTTTACTTATAAATGCAAATGGTAAACTGTGGTCAGTTTTCTCACGATAAACATTATAAACCATTCACATTTTCCTGTCTCAATATTTCTTCAACTTAGTACATATTTTTACTTATAAATGCAAATGGTAAACTGTGGTCAGTTTTCTCACGATAAACATTTAATTCCTTATTTATCTATGAGAGGCCATGCCTCCTATGAAGCCACAAATTATGTGGAAGCTCTCAGTATAAAATGAGCTTTACGTCAATACTTCTAGCACCATCAAATATTGCCACTGATCTGTGTATTACTGTAACTGGTCACATTGCACTATGATTATTAATTTACACACACAAACCACCTGGGGAAAAAAATAATTCCCAGTGGAACATAAGATAACAAGTCTAAAAAAAATTTTCTTTTTAAATATTGTGTTTTCAATGTCGGATTTGGCTTCCTCACACTATAATTCCCCCCTATAAAAAAAAAAATGAACAATGCTGTAACAATATCGTAAGAGGTGGATGTGTTCATTAAAATTTATTTCTGAAATCTCAGTATATTATTGTCTGAACTGAGGCACTAATTATATATATATATATATGATAATATTACCACACTTGCTCCTTAATTTGGTTATAGGATAAATTGACATTGATTGCTTCCTACTTCGCAAATGTAAAAGCAGGGCTAATTTTTGTTTCTTAGAAAATACCAGTGTGTCATATGAAGTCAATTGCTCCTCGCCTGTGTAATATAATAATAATTGCACATTTACTCTTAATGAAGGACACACAATGGCAGGTGCATAATATCTACGTTTTTTCCCTCAACTGTCTTCAGTTTGCAGTAAAAAAAAAAACGGACGATTTTTTAACAAGTCTTAGTTATAGTAATAGTTTTGTCACTGGGCTAGCAGTGGAGCATATTTCAGAGATATGCCTTTTTGACAAAAGCTCATCGATGTATTAGTCAGATCAGTATCAATCTCATAGTGAGTTCAAATTTAATGTGCAAATTTGTCTTTATTACCTTACTAATAAAAACAAGCTCCACTAACACTTGAACAATTTTTTTGACTAAAAAAAAAAAAGATTGACACATGTCGTTCTGCAAACTCAATGATGATATAATTCTCTTAAGGTAATTTTGCCAACCTTCAACAGCTAGATTTCTCTATGTTTATTCCTGTGAGAAAGGATGTAAAAATCACATTCCTGCTTTATTGAGGCTACTAGGCTGCTAAGTTAAACTGAAAAAAAAATTTTCTTGATTCATCAATGAGTTTGTAATTGTTTTCAGAAAAAATTAATGTAATTTAAATGGCACATCAGAAGGACATGCCTGTTAGTGGCATATTGCATTGTTCTGTTGTCTACGTTATTTTTTAAATGTCTTTGTCATAAGGATAAATGAAGCATACCATAAAATATGTATTTACAGACCCTCCTAATGACTACATTTACAGCAAATTAAGGATCGTAAATACAATGTCAAATAAGTTACAACTCGTCCTAAGCAAGACGATCCATAGGCTTACCACAAAGTTCCATATTGTACTGAAGACTCCTAAATATGTATTTTCTACCATTAATAAAACTAAAAGGAACAGATAGAAGTATGTAAATAAAAAGAGAAGAAATACCCTTTTTTTCCTTTACTTTGATTTGAAATGTAAAAAACATTGGTGAACAATGAGGAAAAACATTTGCCACATGTAATTATCATAAGCTTATCTTATTGGAAATTTTAAACGAAATCCAAACTATCAGATGTAAGAGGAGGCACAGAACAATACATACTGTACATATATGCACATACAACGGTATTTGCTTAAAGTAAACCCTGTTTAAAATTGTTTCTGGGGCACCAATTCTCTTTTATCCTTAATTCAGCCACTGTGAATGAAACTTGGAATAAAAATAAACTTTCAGGCTGTCCCAAAGAGGTTTATCTTAAGAAGGTTCCTTGGAAGTCCCTTCATATTGTATTATATTCTGAGTGTATACACTTACAGAGGGAATTTACTATTTTGCACAAATATTACAACTTTAAGATACAACCATTTTGTATCATATTTTAAATTATACATGTATTACTCAACTAAGTTACATGATTTTATAGTGCTGACACTGAGCCACATAAATATTTATTAAAAACAAGCATGATAGTACCTTGTACTACTTATAATTGCAGGGGTCAATTCAATGCAACACCCAAGTCACATGTGACAAGATATGAGAAAACAGGGAAAAACTGTGAACTTAGGTACGCAATCGCCCTTAGCAAGGTCTTTCAAGGAAGATGACTAAAAGAATAGAACATTAAACGAGTCATTACTAGTATTGGAAGAATTACATCCCTTTCAATAATGCCTCTATGGTATGGGCTCAGTTTGTCAAAATATGACTTAGGTACTGTGTTGAATTGACCCTTCCATTTGCTAAACTAATATTTAATTACCCTACATTTTATATTCACTCCATAAGACATCAGCTTTTAGTTCTTTAAATGTAACAAAACAATTTACCCACACTCTGTCCTATTGTTTTGAAGCATATAGTACAAATGTATTATCTGCCTGTCCTGAACATAAACTCATAAACTATCATTTAAATCTGATTTCAACCAAAGTAAAGTACAGTTCAGCCATTTGAAATTGAAATTTGTGTTTAAAAGTCACAAAAATGTCATGATCAAGTGTTAAAAACTGCTATAGAAGTTCAATAGTGAATTTGCTTTACTATATTTGCTGATACTCCACATGAAAGATGTTATAAGCAAAATTTGATAGGTGCCACAAACATAAAACTTAAACCTTGTTGCCAGCAACAGGTCTTTCAAGATTAGTTGCAATTAGCGGTTGTGTTTCATCCATTTAGTTTACAAATCAACTGTTTATCCTGACTTCTTTTTTTCTTCCCAAGAACCATTGTAAGCTTTCTCAGATCTGGCATATACATTACAAGAATTGACAATTTTTCAAAGAAAAACTTCATAATCATTGAATTCGATGTGGATGAACTCTGTACAAGCACATAATTTATAGGACGCGCAAAACCACACTATTGTTATGTCTCGAGTCTCCTGTATTTTTTTCTTTTATTCTTTCTTGGATACTTTTCTTATCTCTGAAGGTTTCATATCCATTAAGAGATCATTCTACAATTTCTTTTTTAATAAATGATTCATCAATGTATGCAAACCAAATTGAGCTAATGGATTTAAGCCATGATAAAAACTTGTTTTATACATGCATAGAATACTACTTTGCAATGGCCTATATACTTGTAAACACTACATGCATATTTTCACACTGAAAGGTTTACTGATGGCAACAAAATGTATGCATCTGACAATATCAGTGATATTGCATACACAAAATATTTTAGAAGTATTAAAAAGATCTCTCAAACCTATATAAAATGTAAAGGACATCTGAATCTTGTGTTGTGGTTTAGCACTGAATTTTTAACTAAGTGTCAGTCAGTAACTATTAACAAAAGTTTAACACCATCAATCACAAACTATAAGCTTTAAACCAAAACAAAATTTATAGTAGAAAAGGTTTTATTTTCTTCATTTTCTTTCTTTCTTATTTTTCTTTTTTTTTTTTTAAGAGAGAATTAACATTTGTTGAAAAGCAGTGAGATATATAAAAAGAGCTCTGCAAGGAAAGAAATGCAAATTAAGATATTGATTCAAACCAAAAGTTGCAAAAGGAAACAAAAAGAACAAGAAAATATGTCTAATAAGAATTCTATGAACAGAAATAACACACTGCATTTGCCACAATGGAAATATCCTGATCATTAAAGACACATGTATAGCTTGGCAGCACATTTATATAATCTATTACATCATACTGAATAAAATAATTAAGTCTAGAAAGTATGGAAAAAACATCAGGCAGATATATTGCAATTTTTTAAAAACTTTTAATGAGTAAATTTGGTAGCGTTATAAAAATGGCGCTGGTGAAGAACAACAAATAACAACAAAAACAAGTGGACAGTTTTAATTTCTCATTTCTAAATTATTATGATTTTATACAGCACAGGTATTTTTTGCTTGAAATAAAGTCATAACTACAAACTATATTGCAAATATGTAATACAAGTATAGATGCTACAAGTTAATTTCAAAATCTGTGTACATCTTATTTACAACTTTGTCTTATAAAAAAAAACGTAGAGAAAATGTGTGCTCTTTGTACAGAGTTGAATCTTTGATGGATGAAATAAATCAAAGCCAGCAATTTAACTTAATCTAGCATAAAAATACTATTTTATTAGATAGTAACCACTCTGGTTACTGAAGCATTTGGAAAATACTTGTTAAAAAAAATAAAAGTGTTAATTTATAAAGAGTATTCTTTATACCCTTTCTGACATTAGAAGGGAGCTTCATGTTGTGCTTCACAGGTAGAATTAGAAGTTATTTAATTTTAACATTTTGCTATGGTGCAATAGAAACAAAGAGATAATGTGCTTGTCTTGTTCTGCTCAAAGGGCTTCCAAGTCTGTATAACTGGCATGCTGTTATAGTTAATATTATCCTAAAAATCAAATTACCAAATAATTTTCCTTTCATCATTGAGAGAAAAACCGGTGAAGCATTTTACCTTCAAATAAAACAAACAATTTTTTTAAACGGTTTAATTTGATGAGCAATAATTAATTCAGCACAAGATGAGTCATGTAAACAGACACCAAGCCTCATTTTTGTCTCTTGTATTAGTAGCTTCCTTTGGAAATTTTGCTGCCTGTAAGTAATTGGTTTAAAAGTACTTTCCTTTTCATTGAACACAAACGCACACAAAAACTAATAAAGGGAACAAATGAACACGGTCATGTGTGCAAAATAAGCTTCTTTTTTTTAATAGAAGTTGGAATTTAAAATCGATAGCCTTGAGACACTTATTGATTTAGCTAATTAGTACAAAGTATTGAAACTGCATGATTACGGGCGAATGCAGTCTTTGATTAGTTTATATTGGAAAATCCTCAGCTATCCTATAAACTGAAATATGCATTTTTGTGTGTGCATAGGATGGCCCCTTTCTAGAACCGAGGCAGGTAACAATGAATATCAAGACCATACTCTTTGGGCCTATAAAAATGAATCTTTTGTTGTGAGTTTGACTTTTTTTTTCTATTCATAACTTAATTAAGTAATTGCCTTCTATTTTACTAAAATTACTCAAAGAGAACCAAAACTTCTACTTTAAATCTAATTCTCCCTTAAAATATTAGACTCGAAGGAACAAGTGTAGGTTGAAGAGAGTGTGGTTAAAATACATTTATGAATAAGACAATCATATAATTATAATTATCACAAACACATGGTGACTTTCATATCACAGTTCTCATAGGAACAAGACATTTTTTACAAAAAGTCCCACTTTGCTAAGCAAGAATGTTAGCAAATTTTGTTAATAAAGTTATCAAAAAGAACAACGTGAAAGGGCATAGGGTTGAATTGAACAGTTATGAATGTCTGCTAACATAAAACAAAAATCTACCACCCATTCATGTTTCCAAATGTGCACAAATTGGATTGGCATCATCTTATATCAAGTTTTGATCAATAAAGTAGGAATGCAATGAAAAGTGAATCAAAACAGTAGAAGATGATAATATTAAGGTTTTTTCTCAAACAAGAGAAGTGAGAAAGAATTCATTTGAAAACTACTGAGCTAGAAGTAGAAAATACAAGTGCAGCCTCATTTCAGTGAGCTGCTTAAGGGACACTTATATAAAGTTCAAAGGAGGCCAAGCGAAGCAGGAAGGATCACTCTTCAGTCAGATTGTACAGGATTTTATTTGTAGTTGAGTTGGTTTAACGTCCAACATCAGCACTATATAGACTATATTGTGGACAGATCCCAAGACTGAACTCTGACAATTGTATGTGGTGTGGAGATCCCATGACTTCTGTCTCAGGTGATCACATTAAACTTACACAGACCCAACCAGTAGGGAGCGAAATCGCCAGGGCTCAAACCACGGACCTTTTGCATCAGAAGCCAGTGTTCTACCCCAGGGTACCGCGCCCACCATTTGTACGTGAAGCTATACCAGACACTACAGACAAGCTAGCATGATTATGATGATAAAATAGGTGCTTGTTAACATATAACCTAGGTTGGTTTTTGTATTTTTAATGAACTAACACAAACAAAATTTAGCTGCTAAACAAAAGAAAGAATCACAATAAATTAAATAGTTCTACAACTTAGAGCTAAACAAATAATAAAACAAATTTACTTATGTGGCAGAGCCGCTATCAGCAAGGGATTGTCATCTATTTTTCCATAGTTTGAAACAAAGCCGTTTTAAGGAATAAAGTGATAACTATTTTCATTTTCCATCTGATAGTATTCTGCTTGGCTAAAAAGCCAATTATATTTGTTAGGCAGGCGTGATTTATATTATAATTCATGACCTCACGAGGCCCTCCTACAAAAAAAACAAAAAAAAGTGAAGCAAAGACCTGCCCAACCACTCTATTAATATAATTATTAAAAGAACCAATATACATTGTATAGACTTTTCAGAATGGATTTTGAATGGTTTAACCTTTTTGACATTGTATGATTTCATGCCTATTCCTTGTGCGCACACTACTTTAGGGAATTTCCGAAAATGTTAAAAAGGTAAAAGCTTTGATATTTATTATTTTGAAATGGAAGGTGTGCAGGTTGATGGGAAAAGGTTAATAATGAAAGTCTTTTCCCATTCTCTGAGCACCATTGTCAGAAATTTGAAACTTGAAAGGATTGTGAAAAGAACTGAAGAGAAAAAAAGGATAGGATAGAAAAACCCATCTAATATAGTTTACTATTTGCTCAGCAATATATTGTTCAAAACAGAATGCTATAAGTAACAGTTACTCTCGAGATTGGTAGAAGAAGATGTAGCCTGTTTCTGTAGAGTTCTTCTGAAGATCCGATGGCACTCCATAAAACTCCTCTATTTGGCTTGCATCAATTATCTGTAAGAGATCCAAAGTCATAGGCTATTATGTAAAAGAGCCAATGAAAACGAAAAAAATGACCAAAGCATCTCGTAAAACATACTGCACTTTTCATACCCTTTGCTTTGCAACATATCTCTTTGTTTCTTAATCTTGATACTTGCAAGAAATTTGAAATATTTCGGATGTTTTAAAATACTACGTTAAAGAATACATTTTTTTTTGATTTTTTGCTTCTTAAATCTAAACATACAACTAATGAGAACCAGATTAGACATACGTTATGACAAAACATTGAAAAATCATATATTGCTTTACTACCAAATTTTACATTTCAAGTCTACAGCTACAGGTACACAAAAATATGACCTGGTCATCCCGTTCAGTCTACAGGAAGGGGCCCGTATAGCTTCGTGTGCATGTCTATTCTCTCCCTCCAGATGGACTGTCTAACATCGCTGTATATCCTGCAATCCTGTAGCACATGTTGGGCTGTTTCTGCTGCCTGTCCACATAAGCAGAAAGACCCACCTTGAATAAAAAGTACGCCGAAAACGGAGGGCCTCGACCGAAAGGTGCAAATAGTGCATCAAGGCGTAACTGCCAAGGATGCAAAGGGTAGCCCACGTATCTTTACTCAATACTCAATATGATATATTGCTTGTACTACCAAATTTTACATTTCAAGTCTACAGCTACAGGTACACAAAAATATGCCTGGTCATCACTATCAGTAATACAGGAAAAACAATTTGCATTTATAATCATGTTATGCAACTTACATCAACAACATCATCATCAAACAGTAGCCAAAAACCATGGCTTTTTACAATGCTGATATAGTGCCCACGATTTGGTCCAGATCCACAGTGCACCACCACAGCCACAAGGTCATACAATCTCTCAGGATTAAAGGCATCGTCAGACTGAAAAACAAGCCAAAGTTAATCAACAGATGGGTCTCAATTTGTTATTTGAAGGCTACGTAACAGAGATCCAAATACAAACTGAAATTCTATATAATCAGGCCAGTACATTTAATTTCTCATTTCAGCGAGACATCATCAAACTAATTTAAAAAATATTAATTTCTAAGCATCTCTCAACTATACATCAGGTAATGTGCTTTGCAGCTTTTGCGATCCTGTCCCTTCATACTTCCCAATGCTTTGCTGCTTTCTATGACTGTTTATTTACCCACATTAAGCCATTTTATAAGGCTGTCCATAATCTTTTCTCTACGTTTACACCTGCTGCTCTTCCGTCAATCATTCCAGTTGTCATGAGATGATCCAGCTTTTGTCTTTTCATTAATATTGAAAAGAGATTGCTCAGCCTCTAATTGTATTTGCAATCAACTGATTAAACTAGACCAAAAATACTTACTGTATTAAAAAGGCGAAGCTCAAGAGGAAAGACAACTCTATGAGAGACTTTAATGTAGCGATTGAGATGCTCCATATACTTGAACCTCTTCAGGTGGAGTGCAAGAATCTGAGGCAGTTTTTTCACACGCATTCTGAAAAACAAAATAAAAACAGTAAGTGCTAGTGGTCATGGTACAATAGGCAAAGAAAATTTTGATTGATAAAGTTGTATCCATTACATTCTAACAGTACCGAATATTAATCATTAACAGACCGACCAACCTAAATTTTGTCTCAGAGTAATTTGCCGCACTTTGGCGTGTTAAATTAACTCCAAAGCGTAATGCTGGCAGGTCTGTATTTACAATTTGTCCAAGAAGTTTTTAGATCAAATAAATGTGAAAATGATTTACTTTAAAATTATTCTTTTCTACCCATAATTGGCAACAATCACCTCTTAGAATGAGACTTTGTCGTTAAAATGATGCAGAACAATGGCAATGTCATATACCATTGGTTAGACTTGGCAAGTTTCATTTAAGCAGGAATTGAGATTAGCACACATGTATTGTCTTTAGGAAATTGAAAAGCTTTTTTAAAAAAATTGGTTTCGTCACATATTAAAAGTTTTGAGATATTTACACAAGGATTTTGTAATTCTTAGCCGTTCACATTTTTTGCCTATTTTATTTTGAATGTAGAAGGAAGCGAATAAGGTCCAAAAATTACTATAGCTCATTGTTTTTCCAAATTTGGACGAACCAAGTTTTGATAAAACTCTTCAATTTAATTTGTATGTTAACCCCAAGTTTCAGAAGCTATGTAAACATGGGAGAGACTATATATTCTAAAAACTACTCAGGGATTTGTGTTCTTTTTTAATAGCACTAAATTTTATCTTATGTTATCTTTTTGTGGCCACTTACTAAAACAGAATATAAAATATTAAAATCCTCATGTTATACCTTTTTTGAGCTTCTTGTTTGCTGCAACAGACCTCGCAGTAGTACTTGTGTTCAGTGCACAATGTCTCTGTGCTGCTGAACACACGGAGGCAATGTGTTATCGACGTATTTTGAAGCACATCAACACTCAAATCAAGGAAATCTTCATCTTTACTGCTTACCTGTTACAGAAAAAAGAAAGAAAAAAGAACATTGAAATGAGATCGATTATATAAAATTTTCGCACCTGAATGAGATGTTTACTTTTTTTTTGTTTGAATCATTTATATCTCAAAATTTCAACAGTCAGAAATGTGAAGTCAATGCAGACATTTCAAGCAGCAATTCAACTCTTCATCTGGCACAAATATGAAACTTCACACACAAAATGTACCCACATTCTACACCAAAATTTATAACCCATGTTTGCTTTATGTTTATTCCTTGCTGCAATGAATTTAAAGCCTTTTTAAAGAAAAGAAAAAAGAAAAATAAGTTTTTTTTTTCCTTTACTGTTGTTTGCAGCTTATGAAATATGAAAAACGCTGAAGGGTACAACATAGTATTAAGTGGATGACAGGTTGTCATTGCTGCAACCATTATTGTCTCCATTTGATTCATATTACTTTTACAAAAGATTCTGAGATGTTATTTTTAGTGACATTAGATTTTTGTCATGATGATATGAATTCAACATACAGAAGAATATAGTGGCATTAAGAAAATTTGGCATATGAGTTAGCAACTCAATTTCTTGTGTGTTTTCTTCCTTTGATTTCTTAAGTGTGTTGATTTAACAAGGCTAATTTAAGCAGGAACTGACATATTTTGATTTAAACACTTTTTTTTTTAAGCATGGTATGTTCAAAAAATTAGATTATTAACAAGCATTTTTGGGCAACTTGTATAATACAAATCCTTTGTATGGGCTCCAATTTTTTCTTTCATTATTCAAACTGTTTCAGTTTTCTTCTTTACTCAGTGACTGTGAGAAAAGCAACTTTGAGATCAAACTTATCACTTACTGATTCACAGTTCAGACATCTAGTCTCATTTGTAAGTGTTCCTTGGAATATTTCGTGAACCCATGTGGGATCTGGTTTTGTATGGACACCATTATTCTCAGGTTCTTGTGTTCCCTTCTTTTCAGCTGAAAAGATGTAAAAAAAAAATTAACAATGAAAAAGATAGTACATTTCCATTAAATTTAAAATAAGATCAATGTATAAAATGTATAGTATTTCCTGTATATGCAAACATATACATTCAAGGAATTGTGGATTTTTCTTTTTCTTTTTAAGTTTTAATTGATTCATGTGTTGTTGTTTTTTTCTTTTTTTTTATGGGAACACCAAACTGTTGTTTTTTGTGGGGCTTTTCTTTTTTATATAAACCTAGATTAATTAGAGAAACAGGTGATATGTTTAGCTGTTAAAATACACTTCTATTGAAATACAGTTGAAATGGGATGAGTTGGGTTAAGTTGGTTTAACGTCCGACACCAGCACTATGTAGGCTATATTGTTGACGGGCGCCAAGATCAGACAATTTTATGTGCTGCCATATATGAGACAAGACGGGGATACCATGACTCCTGTCTCAGCCGATCACATTAAACCGACACCGACCCAACCAGTAGGAAGCGAAATCGCCAGGGCTTGAACCACGGACCTCCTGCACCAGAAGCCGATGTTTTACCCCAGTTAAAGTGGGATAAAAACATCTTAAATTAATAACCATACTTATAAAGATGTGCAAACTGCTCCCAAAATGTTTAGATAATTATAGAAACAGTCACCACTTTGGCTAGGTAAAATAGTTGAATGATGGACAAAACATTTTTTTTTTTTTAATTTCCATCCAACTCTCCTAAAATGGGTTAAGCTGAATGCAGTACCACAACGTGTTTGTAGACAGATGTGATCAAGAAAAAAAAACATATTTCACAACGATGGCGGATTTGAAGACAGGGTGTTTTTTTTTTAGGGGAAAGTTTTTACGCAGAGGCCACTGTATTGTGAAAAAAATCCAAGTCATATAATAAATTTAAGTAGCACTCTATTGAACATAACTAACACTATTGTTTTTGTTTGTTTTTTTAACAGAAATTTAAGAGATGCTTGATAATGTTTGAAGTGCCTATATCAACAAACCTGTAAGAATATCAGCCACAGTGTTGAGCAAATAGTTCAGACATTCATGGGCATCTTGTTGCATGTAGTTGTCAAAATGCTCTGTCAAAGGCAAAGTGCATTATTATGATAAAATGCTAACAGATTTGTGGTTTTGAAACAATGAGTTGAAAAAGCTTGTTCCAACTAAACAAGAAGTTTTTATGAACCACTTGGTATACTGCGTATTTCTCAACCTATACAGTAATTAATGGAATGTCAACCTAATGATTTCAAGACTTAAGTTTATTTTCTCTCTATTATGTTCCCGTGGATAAAAGCAGATTTTCCATCACAACAATAAAAGTATTCAAGTTGGAAGGCAAAAAAATTTCTTTAAATCATACTCATATAGTTGGGTTTTTTTTAACTTGCTTTCCTGACTGAGCTTGCAAGATGGCACATGTCAGAGATACACTATTTTAACATTATATCAATACGTTTGTAGGATCAGTACCTATCTCATGGTGAAGTTATAATTAAAATGGAATGATTTGTTTCAAATTAATTAAAGAAACATAATGAATTTGTGCTACTTACACAGGAAAAAATCATTCTTTATTTAAATTTAATTATCGTAACTTGAGATAAGCCATGCTTCTAGCTCAGTGATGTTATGCAAATTATTTTAAACAATTCTAGTCAGGCAAAAGAAGGCTACACTTTATGCAAATAAAGTAAGACAACTATCATGTCATGTTCTTCATTTGCAGCCTTGAAATGAAAGAGGTCAGTCATCATCGAGACATCAAATTCTCACTAGAACTCAAAACTTTACATCAGACAAAGTATTTGTATATAATGATAATAGTAATGTAAAATTGATCATATAAATTCAAACAAAAAAAAAGTTGACTAGTATGATACGGCATAGTGGATTTACCATTTTCTTTCCGAAGTTTGGTGATGAACTTCTTAGGTGAAAGTGCGCCAACTTTCTTTTTTTGGGTTGCTACACTGTGAAACAGATCTGCCAGGCATGTCAAAAGTGTTTCCTTCTTCTGGCTTTTTACCTTTAAATAAAGAAACAATAAAAGAAAATTAATAAGCGATTAATTCTATTATTTGGGTTGTGAAAGAAACAATGTGTTGATCTTTTTTATTAAAAAAAAATTAGGTAGTGAAGTTAGATAAAGTGGTCAGAGATAAAAACGAATATATACCTTTTTAAAAGTTATGGATTGTGAAAGAGGCAATGAGACATTCACATTGGCTGCTGTTGTAAGGTTCAGATTCCAAAGCACTGCTAATCCCTACACTATTAATTTTTGGAAATACAATCACTTTTGAATAAAAGACATCCTCATTAGAAATGCCATAATTTAAAACCTGCATAGTTGACACATTTCAAGATTATGAAAATGCAGAAGTCAATTCATATTCCAATTGACACAATTCCGTATTTAAAAAAAAGGGTATCAGACGAGTTTTCATAGAAAGCAAGGATATTAAATGATTATTATTACTGTTTATTTGCTCAATTCTGTGACCTAATGTTTTGAGCAAAAAAAATATTACTGCCACAATGTTATAATCATTTGAGTATCAGTTTAATCTTGCGTGATATTCAAACCTTTTAAAGACAGAAGAGTTAGCTGAATTCAGAGGCATTTTTATACTCTTATAACTGCAAGAAAAGAAAGACATCCAAATAAGTGACGATAGATTACCTGTTGCTTGTAGTGCAGAACTTTTTCTCTGAAGGGTCGGCAGAAATATAGCGCCTGCAGCACTGAGTTGCAATAACACGTATTGCCAAACTGTGGATGACAAAAAACATGGTTTTCTATGCACGAAAAACCTCTTGTTTCAACATTCAAGTCATACAATCAGCATCACATTTTGATTATTTTCACACTTACCTACAGAAGTATGGATACAGAATTTACATTTTTTGCCTTAAATTAAGCAAAAGGAAACTTTCATTGTTACAAAGCATTTTCATTTTTTTAACTACAAGTTGCCCAATGTTATCAAGTTCAATTAAAAGTTTGCATTGATTGTGACATAAGCTCTTATACAACATCTTGTATTATTTGCCTCTAAAACAGAGCTCACAATGTCATAAAAATGGTAACACAGTAAATAGTGGAGTCTTTTGAAATCAAGAATTGAGTTTAAAATACCAAACACTCTTTTTTTAATTGTGTATAAAAGTACTTACATCAAATGAAAAGAACATGTCAAAGAAGCAAAAACAAAACACTATAGATGTAGTCATTAATGGTTCATGGAGACTACTGATATCATGCTAAAAAAAAACTTGCTGATGTTGGTGATCACTGTTCAGTTGAGATGCCTTAAGAATAATAAATAAAAGTTCTATAAATAAATCTTTACTTAGTGTCTACAGATCTCAGATCCCAAGTCTTGAGTTCTTGTTTTAGTCCCAATTAACATAACAGTAATGTATACATTCATTTAAATTTGACTCAATTATCAAGAGTGAAAATGATCTAAATAGGCTGATGAAATTATACATTTCCGAACAAAAGGAACAGTTTGCAACACATTTTGTGAGTCAATTGCTCATTCTAATTTGTATGCAAGTGTCAGTGTGTTGAACTAACTGATTAAAAAAAAGTAGGAAATAAAATGGTATACTCACATTGACAAACCCAAAAAAATGCTCATTGGCTGGAAATTGTTCCAGACCAATTTCTTTCTCTAACTGGGAAGCATTTGCCCCCTTGAAGAGTAGAGAATAGGTGGAGGAGGGAGGAACAAAAAATTATGCACCGTTCAAAGTATTAAATAGAAATCTATCTTTTTTTTTTTCAATCATGTGGTTTAATACAATTTTTTTTCTGTTATTGTTAGATTGAAAACTTAGAAGACTGATATGAAACATCCATGTAGAATCTACATCATACAAATTTATATCATTTCAGTTTCCTTATATAATTATTAAATTTCTTATTACCATTAGATCTAGAAATCTAGATCTTATCACATTTGTATTTTGTTTACACTAGCTTTCTGTGAATAATAACCAACCTAACCTGCTCATCACTCACTGGTCAGCTAGAATGTATAAAGCTATATCTGTATTCTGCAGACTGTTGTTCTTAAGAAACTAATCTAGAATCATAGAATGTATATCTCTAGACAACTGGTATAGATCTAGATCTAGATAGACCCCTATGTACTAGAGATCTAAATCTAGATCTAGATTCTATTCTGAGAATTTTGCTTGAAGGGGATTTCAAGACAATATTCTATAGATAATCTTACCATCCCTCCAACAGCGCAACAGGCGCCAAACGTGGGCTTGAAACCTGATATGTTTGCGATTTATTGGGAGTCACACAAATAAAATATACTAGACTTTTATAATCGCGTTTACAGATCAGAACATCATTTGTTTGACAACATTAGCTGGAAAGTGCAAACGAAGGCAGCCATATTGTTTTGGCCGACGATTGTATGACCCGCGAGCGACGCACATACTGCGACCGAGTTAAAGCTTCCGTAAACCACAAGTCTCGGGTTGGCCCATAATCTGTGGATCGACCTCACCCGATGATGATGGGTGAGGTACATAATTTTGGAATTTTATAGTGAATGCGGTACATGTAGTAGTAGCAGTACAATGTAATAGCAGCAGGCGCAGTATCAGCATTAGTAGCGAGAAAAGCAATGAAAATAGCAGCAATTGTAGCAACAACAACAACAGCAGTAGCAGTGGGAGTACCGTAGTACATGTAGGGGCAAAAGTAACAGCAGTAGCAACCGCAGTAGCAACAGCAGTAGCAGTAGTAGCAGCAGCAGCACGAGTAGTAGTAGTAGTAGTAGTAGTAGTAGTAGTAGTAGTAGTAGTAGTAGTAGTAGTAGTAGTAGTAGTAGTAGTAGTAGTAGTAGTAGTAGTAGTAGTAGTAGTAGTAGCAGCAGCAGTTGTTATAGTAGCGGCGGCAGCATTAGTATAATCATTATGTGGTATTAAAGCCTAGCCGTTTTCGCTCGTTTTCATGTTAAGGTAGTAATCTACAGTGTACTGTTTTGTTTTGTTGGGGAAAGGGGGTGGGGGGTTAATCTGATCGAAGAAAACCCCTTTCCTATTTAAAACTCTCTCCAAGTTCACAGTGAGGTCTCAATACCGCCGCATGTCCCAGCCCAGCAGCGGCAGCAGCAGCAACAAGACATGCTGGTGTTTGTTTTTTGTTTGCTTGTGTGTGTGTTCTTGATGTTTTGTTTTGAGGGGGAGGCGGTTAATCTGATCGAAAAAAAAAAACCTTTCCTATTTAAACTCTCTCCAAGTTCACAATAAAGCCCTAATATTGCCACAGGTCCCAACCCAAAACTAACAATGTCGAACATTTCTTATGTGCTGCCAGACGTAAACAGAGCGGAGATATACTTGTCACAGCAACTCTTGTTTGGCTTTCAACCGTTAATGTAAAATATAAGATTACATCACTCCAAAAAATAGCGAACTGGTCGCCATGATTGAGGGCGAAAATTGGGACTTTTTAATTAGCAACTGCACACTACCAATTGCGCTACCTCACCCCAACGCAATAATTATAAATAATATGTACGATATGACCTTTTTTGTATCCGAATATGCCCGTTGAAAATAAAAACATATTAACCTGTATATACTCAACAAAGCGCCTTCACTGGTTATAGTGAGAAGAGGAGAGGGGATCCAACATACACATAACCTTTATTATAAATCTGGCCACAGAGAGTATAGTACGATAGCATAATCGAATCCCGATCGGGCAGCCTTTAATCCAATAATAGGGTTGGTGTCAGTATGCGTGTAATGTGATCGACTCCGCCAGAAGCCACTGTATCCCTGCCAAGCATCTGTATAACAATACTGAATAATGTTTATAGGGTTGGTGTCAGTATGCATGTAATGTGATCGACTCCGCCAGAAGCCACTGTATCCCTGCCAAGCATCTGTATAACAATACTGAATAATGTTTTGACGTCAGTCATGGGACCCGTCCTCGAGACAAGGTTAGTAGCCGCGTAGAAAATAAAATAAAAAAAAAAACTAACTTCACGCCCTGGATGATAATTTTGATTTTTCATTAACTAGAATAATCAATCGCTTTTTCATTCCTGAAATGCTGAAAGTGCACGCGTGCTACTCAGGATGCATGAATGGCCCTATTGTTGTCGCATTATTCTATCAATGTTGCCTGTTGACCTTTAGGACTACAGGAGACATTGAAGCAGAGGAGAGCATCTTTCTATTTATATTTACAATCTATAATATATATATATATATCTTAATGTTTCTTTCACATTTATTTGTTTGCACAAGTACCTATAATTAGTTTCACCATCTGTATGCCCGTATTTATTATCCGCGACGTAAAGTGCGGGGAGTTTATTTGTTAGGTTGTTGTTGTTGTTGTTGTTGTTGTTGTTGTTATTGTTGTGAGCCCGGAACCATAAAACATAGACAGCTTATGTTTATAACTATATTTTCCTTTTTACTGCGATATCAGTTTCTTGTTAAACAATAAATATTGATAATGATAGGAAAGCGGCAAACAAAATGATATAAGCCTTTAGATAGAGCATCAATTTTTGTAGACTGGGGTCAATTGTTTTCTATTTATATTTTTCTATATTACCTTCCTCGCCGCTTTTTAAACTGATTGTTTTCCCCTCCCCCTGCCTCTCTTTCTTCTCCTCTCCTCTTCACGTCGCTATATTGATAAAGCAGACAATGCAGATAGCCCAGTCGTAAGTACTCTGGACTCACAAACAAGCGGCCTGAGGTTCTGATCTCAACTGGTGCCCGATCTATGTAGTCCGTGATTTCCCTAGAAACACGCGAGGTACAATAATAACAACAACCAAAAACAATCAACTAATATGCTTACATTTTCTATCTCTCTCTTGTTATGTATGTCTACGTTACTCGTGGCATAGTCTCTTTTTATATTTTAGGTTCAAAACAAACAAAACAGGATTTGTTTACTTTTTTTTAATGGACCCAACGTGTACTTGCACATCTTAACTCGACTCAAATCGACTCGCTGAACAAAAAAAAAATATGAAAGTTTTGCGGCCTTCACATTTTCAAAACAATAGCCTTTGGAGCCGGATCGTAGCAAGAGAATTGAGTAATGTTAAAATGTGCGGCTTATTCTAAGACGAGAACATTTTAGGGAACATATAGTGCGCAAACGGAACAATTTATTAAAATTATAACATAAGATGACACTCAAGACTATCTATTTAGAGATAAGTTTCACAACAAGAGATCACAGTGGTTTTGATACGATGAGCTGGCGGGATTTTTAATGAAATTAAGGCGGTTGTACAATGTTTAGACTGAACTTTTACCGGTATTTGTAAAAGGAAGAAACCGCATTTGTTGTCTTGAGCCATACGAAAATTCCTCACCTTGAAATCTCACACTATTTCACATTCTTTGACGACGCTATCACGTCTGTGCTTGATTTTCTGAAACATGTACCTTCTAACGAAGTGGTACATTTTTGGGGCTAATTCCACGCCTAATAGCAGCGATATAACCATCCAATGCGATGCAATGTATTTCAATTTGCCTTTATGACGCATTGTCCCACATCAAAATGCCTTTATTTAATTAAAGAAAGAAATTCAAATAGTGCCGAAGAATATCCTAACTGAGTGTTTCTGAGGAGGAATATATAAAAAGGCATATAACGATTGTTTTCAAGAACCTTTTTCATTGTTCTAGACCCATCAGAAATACAAAATAAAACGTTTTCATTTCTAAAACTCTGCCCTTCAACTGTAGCATAATTACATTCCGTAACTCATGACTGAGGGGCTTGAATTGAGTTTACACCGGAAACTAAAGTTATCTTCTCTAAATTAGCGTAAGCCTAGAACGAAACTTCCTTTTTACTGGTTGTTACCTTGTGGAAGCACAGATCCAAGGAACGTGAGTGTTCTTTTTTCAATAGTTATATATATATATATTTATTTATAAGAATATTAAAAGGCATATAACGATTATTTTCAAGAACCTTTCTCATTGTTCTAGACCCATCAGAAATACAAAATAAAACGTTTTCATTTCTAAAACTCTGCCCTTCAACTGTAGCATAATTACATTCCGTAACTCATGACTGAGGGGCTTGAATTGAGTTTACACCGGAAACTAAAGTTATCTTCTCTAAATTAGCGTAAGCCTAGAACGAAACTTCCTTTTTACTGGTTGTTACCTTGTGGAAGCACAGATCCAAGGAACGTGAGTGTTCTTTTTTCAATAGTTCTAAACTTTACCGACACAATTTAGTAGTAGTGTTAGGATTGTAAAATTATATTAAAGTGTGTATATTTATAACGTCTTTGAAGTATGCTGTAGATGAAAAGGATAATAATTAACTTGATGTTATACTCGTAAAGACAAAACCACCTATTATCGAGCACGTGTGACATTCCTCAATCTACCCCTGTAGTGTAGCTTCATAAGTGCTGTAAATTACGATATTCTTAGAATTTGACGTAAATAAGCTATATCATCTAACATCTTCTACATTCACAATGAGGATCATATATGATGTAGAATCCTTGGACTGTCTCTGACAATTTAACTGCTACTCCGAGATAGTGGAATCTGACCCTACCAGGGGTTGGTTCGATTAGTGATTCTTTAGATTTTATTATGGTCTTACGTAGGTCTGTCTGTTACTCTCCCTCTCTCGTTTTGGTTTCTCCTCTTACTCTTTCTCTCAGAATTTTCAGCTGCTTAGCCTCTCTCTATCTCTCGCAGATAGAGGTGCTAGGCCTGGCTAGTGCTGGGCAAATAAAAAGTCTTTGCACAATACTTGTAATGATACTGTTGTATTTTGAAGCCGAGAGCACAAGTAGAAGCGGCAGTAGTAGTAGTAGATCTAGTAGTACTGCTAGAATGAAAGGTCTAGATCTATGCCCCATGAGCAGCCAAGGCAATCCCATATCCCAAGCAAGGTAGATGGTGATCCACTCAAGACAAAGGACTAGATATATACAGCCCTTGAAAAAATGTCACTCACAACCTAACTCACTGACATCACACTTCTCTAGGCTAAGACTGGAAACAAGAGTGGACCCACATTTCGTATAACTTCACAAGTTGGTTTCTCACCGGATGGGCACAAACGCTATAAATCTCAATACAGGGAACAGAGTGAAGCCTCAGAATTGCCGTTTGGCGGTTCACATGTGACCCTCATCTCCCACACACAGACATGCTGAACTTCGCTTTATTGCAGAAATAAGATTTCCTCCTCAGTCCAGCCTTGACACGACACATGTTGAGTGAATGCGGAGTGGGAATGGGGGTGGTGATTGGCTACACGGGCAGGATGTTACAAGTTGATAGTTGATTATAATTGTAAATCTAGATCTATAGCTAGCAACATGGATGACAAAACTTTTGTTGCTGCTGTTGATTAGTGAAAAATGTGAAGTGTATGACAAAAGCAACAATAATTATTCAAATTGAACATTTATTCAAAAACAGTGGGCTGAAGTCGGTTTTGAGGTTGGGGAAGAAATTTCTTTCTCTCTCTCTCTTTGGGTGTCACTAAGTACTTCGTCAAGAAGGTGGTGGTATTCTCCATATACCAATCTTCTCCTAAAAATGCTGTGCACCCAATATCTCCTTCTGTATTCTTGTTTTCACGCTTCAGCCGATCATCAATGGCAAACAACTGCTATCGACCTTATCTTGAACATAGATGAAAGGACAAGCTAAACCCTTCGTGCATGTCGGGCACACAGTCCAACCATAAAAAATGTGTGAAGCACTGTGAAGTTTTACAAAATGTGGATGTGGCCCACTCTGTTGCCAGCCCAAGGCATCTCACAACCTACTCATGACACTTTCACCCCAATACAGTCCCGCACATGCAGAAACTGCTTTTCCGTTTTCGACAATTTTGGTTTCCATTTTCAAGATATTACATTTACATTTACATCTGTAAATTTAGCCTATATTTTTAATTTTAACCCAAATCTACTAAGTTAGAACTTTTAAGTGCTGATAGCCACAGCTTTCAAAAAAAAAATTTATGGTATACACTTGAAAGTAACAAACTTTTTATAATCAACAGTAACCCAAGATGACGAACCCAAAAGGTTACCGCCGTGGTACACGGTACATGTTTGCAAGAAACTTCAGATCAAAAGGTGTGACCAAGCTCTCCCGTTATATGCAAGTCTTCAAGCGAGGAGATATTGTAGATATCAAGGTGAGTAATTTATTCATATTTCAACTTTTCCAATCAACCAAACATCCTTATTTGAAAAAGAAAGTTAAAAAATGAGCCACCCATTCAGATTTAAATCACCGCACAAAGTTTGTGACTCTTTATTTTCATTTTTTTTTTTTACTTTTTAAAGGATTTGAGTTAAGCCTTATAATTACGATCTAAAGTAAGCGAATAAAAAATTTTGGTTTCTGTCTACTTTGAAAAAAATTAAACATGCTATGAACAGTTACCTCTTGGATAATGTTTAATCAAGACTTGTGTGGTTTTGATTTGACAACCAATATTGCAATGCCCATTGCCTTCAATATTCATTAAATGAATACAGTGTTTGTAGTAAAATACGATCTTTTTGCTGGTAAGTCCTATTAGAAGAGTATTGAAAAGTGGCCTTTGTTAAAGAGGCTGCTATCATGTTAATGTAAATTTACTGAAAATAGTAGACCTGCCAGCATTACCATTACGGTTTGGGCGTAATTTATCAAAGTATAATTTTTCGAAATACATCAAATTACGACTTACAGACAGTAGGGATGCAGACGCCACCAATCTTCTTCTAAGGTTGCCTTTCTTGTTTTATCCATTGCTTGATAGCATGGCAGGTTGGACTTCACTCGTCCCTGTCCGTGTATGATATAGGCTAATACTTGTTATTGCTCTACCCTAGTTGCTGACGTATAGATCTAGACCTTTTCCTATTAAACCAAAGCTTTTCATGCAACTGTGATGTATGACTGAAAAAATTGTGCTATACTTTTGAGGAGTAATTCTGTTCTCACCATCATATTATTCCTTCAGTTTTTAGAAAATTATATTTGCTTCCTTTATAAACCTATGACCATTCTTTTCTCTTGTAATCAGTAGAACGTTCAATGTACCAGTCGAAAGTACAGTGTAGTGATTGTTAAAGCTAGCAACAAAAACTAGGGAGGAAGCAATGGGTTCTAGTGTCGATTGTTAGAATCAAAATAAAGCTCAAGTGATAAATTGTTCACATGAAATCAAATGCATACACATGTATATTTATAACTGTGCTTCTTCTTTAGAATCTAATGGAGAATTAACTTTCAAGACATTCTCAAGGCTTTTTCACGTAGCATGTACATTTTTTTCGTATTTAAAAAAAAAATTCTCCAAAACTCTTTGGACTTGGAGACATGTATATAATTTTGTTTCTTTATATCTTTGTGAAAAGCAGTGGTATTTTGTCAAGGAGACATCCTATTCAATTTCTTTTCAGGTTTTAAGTTGGTCAAGGAGTCTCACGACGATTTGAGTATTTCCGGCATTTTATTACTATGAACTTAGTGGCAGCTGATATTACTCTGAGACAAAATTTAGGTTGGCAGGTCTGAAATAGATTTAAGTTTAATACTGGTACATTGTATTGTATTTTGTTCATTTACTGCTCTTGTAGGGTGATGGTGCAATCCAAAAAGGTATGCCGTATAAATTCTACCATGGCAAGACTGGACGAATTTTCAATGTCACTCCCCATGCTGTGGGTGTTGAAGTAAACAAACAGGTTGGGTGAGTGAACCCTCTTTCTTTCTCTCTCTGTTTACTGGTAAGAGATGGCAGTTGCAAATCAAATGTTATGTGGCTTGAACTTGAAGTTAAATTGAGGGCTGTAAGGGCTTTTTAATTGGCTACCTTTTTGTGCCTTTTCTGTAGTTTATAGATTAATAAATTTCTTATCAAGTTAATGAATTTTGTTATGGCTTTGAGGTTTCTGAGTTTTGACTTGCATTTTATTTTTCTAAATTTTAAAATGCAATTTGGTGTCATCAATTAAAAAGGTAAGGCCCATTTTCATTTCGAATTTCTATTTTGACTTGAATTAAAAGATATTTTGTACGACACTGAAACTCTGTAATAACGAGATTTCTTATTTTTCCAAATAACTCGTAATAGCAAGGGTTTTCGTTATTCTCAAAACAAATGCCCCTATTATTTCCGTGATTATCCCCTCTTTTTATTTTTAAGTCCATTAGATAGAACTGTATCTAAGCTTATCCGCAAAAAAAACAACAAAGTACGGGTACCAACCATTACTTTCATTAAATTTATGACTTTGGTGAGAGGGTGATACTAGGAAATTGTCAGATAAAATTAATCCTTAACAAGAACAGAATTATTGTGTTAACATCTAGATGGTGAGTATGGCACAGCACTTAGGACAGACTTTAATGTTCCAAGGCTTAGATTTGCATCAGGCAGCTTTGTTTACAGTGATAATAGAGCAAGGGCTGCATGTAGGGTAGGGCGGATATGTCACTTTTGTTAGTATAGGTAGGAAAAGGTGCAGGATAAGGGACTGGACTATGGTAGACCTACTAGAAAATAACCTAAAAACGGCCCTCATGTGAAGCCTGAGGGGATGCTTTCGGCACCTTTCTCAATTTTAAAAAGTTTCGTTTAAAGTATATCTTCTCTTGAGATCTCGTTATTACTGGTATTTAACTATTAGCAGGATTAGCCGATTACAGTTCTCGTTATTTCCAAGATAATTTATAGGGCGCAAATGTAGAGATGTCTGGGACTTTCGAAGCTCTCATAATTCCTGCAATTCTCTGTATGTGAGATGTCTACTGTAATAAATTGTTACAATATTTTACCTGAAAAAGGTGTTCTAGCTTCTAGAAAGCTGGGTTATCTACCTCTGGGGTGTTTCACTTTTTCTTTTTTATTATTAATTTGTGCCATTTACAAGATAATTAAAAAACAACCATAGGAAAAAAGGGATCATTGGCGTAGTAAGGGTTCTTTTAGTTGTAGTCCCAACTCGTATAGTTCGTGTCGTTGACAGCAAACCTAAAAGAGTTTGCACACTTCTTCTTACTTCGTGACTTCTCTCTTCCTTTCCTCTTCCCACAGGTCCGGTTATGTTTGAGATATGTGAGTAAAGTTATGCTCTAAATTTGTCAATACGCCTGCACAAGTATAGTAATTTGGTGCAAAGCAGAGTATGTACTGGAGATGGGTTGGTTTATCTATAAATGTAAAACTAAAATATCAAAAAGAGCCGAGAAATGGTAGAAAATAAAATAATTTATTAGAAATTGATGCGACTTGAAAATAAGACTTATCATTTTATTGTTATGATCCATTTATATCTGTTGATGAGTAGGTTTTATGGGGGCCCAAACCAGATCAGACTATGTCCCTGGTGCTTTTGATCAGTGCATAAGGATGTGCATATTGAGCCCACATGCAAGCAATGAGATAGCTTGAAAGGGGTGATCCCGCCTCCGCTTTTGGAGGTGATCCTTTAATGCTCGCAATAATCTGAGGTAGGATTGCAGGAGCCACCAATCTGCATCGAAGGTTGCCTTACTTGTTTATCCATCATCGCTTGATGACACAAGGCAGGTTGGACTTCACACGTCACTGTCTGTGTGTAATATACTACATCTATAGTGCTCGCTATAGCCTAGTTGCTGGCGGGTAGATCTAGACCTTGTGCGAGAAAATTGTTTCATGGGAGAATTCTTGAAGAGATAGAGACAAGGGATGAGAAGGAAAATAGAAAATGGGAAACAAGAAGAGGCAAAAGAAGAAAAAGGAGGACAGCGGCGGGTTTCAAGTTTTCCCCAATTGTCCTTATTTTATTGTTTTGCTGGCCATCTTTTACATTCGAAGTTCAGCAATGAATGAAATGTCTAACTTCAAGAAACAGATTTTATACACACACCCAGCTACATCTATGCACTTTTTGGCAGCCTTATTAGACCAAACGAAACATGTTTGGTCCTTAAGCTGACCATGATGTTTGCACGTTTCTTGCTAGATAACATTGTAAGAACAAACACAGGTCCAGCCGACAACTACCTGATAAGCAATGATCCATTTACCCTACAGTCTAGCACTGACAGACACACATGAGGCAACACCAGATGACGACGATTTTCGCAAGATTTTAGTGACTGTCTTACTCTTGCTAGATTACCTGTGTAAAACAAATTAATACAGGTCTCGTCAATACTTACCTGAGATGTGGACTGTGTAGCCTATAGCCTGCCTGGCACTCACAGACACACCTGGTGCACCCCTTTCCCTAACATACGTGCGCCATAAGCAAATACTGTTACATGTTGCCAAGTCTAGGAACGGATTTGATGGACCATACATGCTTATTTATGGGTGACATGTTAGATGTGCACATTGTTTCAAGAAAAAACTGCCAATCTGCCCCAGACACATTCATTCAAAAGTGATGTGTGAAATATTTTTCTCGATTAAATTTTCTAATTTCATGATGACTTTATATAGCGAATATTCCAATCCCTGGGATCTCTTCGGATTTTGCAGGTGCGACTGGATTTATACATGCACATTTTTTCCTTTTGGAAATCTACTAAACTATTTGTTTTATTCATCTACAGCCTGCACAGCCTAGGAAATCCCACTTCGTGAGCACCAAGTTTGTCAAGCCAGAGTTCCTCTGTCCTATCCCATATGAGATCATTGCCTAAATAAAGTTATGGAATTATACTCTTTACTTTTGTTTTAATTTCGGAGAGTAGAGAAAGGTTTGGAAGGACAGAATGATGCTGGTTTGCTAAATATGACAATGTCAAAATCAAAAGCTTGACAATTAGTACACATTTACAATAGCTATTCATCAATCTGAGATGTCTCTCAATAAAAATAGTACAAAGTGATTTGAAAGTATCACAGATAATGACATCATTACTCAACAAATGAATTTTAAGATTTTCATCCCCAAAAACAGATTGAAAGTGAGGATAAAAAAAGTTCAGGGTTGAATAATAATTTCTTAAAATTTGAATGCATTTTCTGAACACACAAAATAAATGGACTTGAGAATAATTAATTTACAAGCTTCCAATATGGACCAGTGTCTTTTAAATAAAATGCAATAGCACAAACAAAACAGGACAAAATGTCCTGAACATCTAGACACACTTGGCACTTACATATTAATATCATCTCTCAGCACACCAGAAGTAAAAAAAGATGATGGATGGTGGTGGTAGCAGCTTCAAAAAAGCAATTAAAACGATTAGACTTTAAAAAAAGGAGTTGAGTTCTCACTATAAACAGTCCACTCAGCTCTACAACCATACTTCTGACCCCACCTTGGCCCAACAATCTCACATGTCATTCGTATCAATATAGCAGTCCCACCTTCACTCCCTTAGAAAAATGGAACTGCTTTGAAGATTTGTCTCCACCAGAGTACACTTGTTCAACATTAAGTAAAGACTGTTTACATGCACTGCTCAAACACAAAAGAAAAATTAAATGTGCATTGCAATGTAACAAATTTAATTTATGATTACATTCAAGTTCTTCTTGAAGGTGCTGTTCTACTTTATAGACCATACAATTTCATTGCAGCTGCCCTATCAGTCATAGGCTAGTAAGTTTAGAAATATTTTTTTTGTAAAACATCACAGCTCATGTTAGCGATATCTTCATAACTATGAGCCATAGTTTTTAGAACATCAAAGTCACTTCCACTAGAGTATTAAAATCTTCAGTGGCAACTGTTTGGTATCCCAGAAAATAATGACTACCAGAGTCTGCAAATAGGTGATGACCAACAATTTTCTTTTGATCTCTGGAAGTGCTGCCACTATGAATTGTAACATTAGAGATGATAAAACTGCCTATGTACACTAGACGTTACTTAAAACAAAACCTTTATCACAAATATTCAAAGCAGTTTGTTTCGAGGGCAAACTTTCTTTGCATTTATAACTAAAAATATTAGAAGCATCTATATCCATAGCTTTTCCAACATTAGCTGCTGAAACTCCAGCCTCAACTTGAAGTAATATTACTAATAAGATAGTTTTTCTTACATCATTATTAAATTATTCATTTTGGCACGCTTTAAACAAACATCAATATCATAGCTTTGTTGAGATTTGTTTAATAACACATTTTTCTCTTTGATAAGATCATTAAGTTCTCTCGCAATTAATCTTTTTCTTCTTTTTTAAATTAAAAAATCTCAACTGCAAATCAGAAATACATGTATTCTCTAAGGCTGAATCAATTCAACTTCTAAATTTTTACACTTAGAATTAGAAATCGTTCATTTTTTTTCTTCAAATTACAAATCTCCTTCCCCTTATTTCTGTCACTCTTCGATTGCAACAAATCATTCAATAAACACTCCACCTCTTTCAAACGTAAAATTTCTAGCTCACAATCTGAGTATCTAAATTCGTCTAATATGTCCTTAGGGTCATCTGTATGAATTTTGGTGCTTTTACCACAAATCTGACACACCATAAGGCAGCAATGGAACAAAGGCTGATGAATAGTCATTAGTACTAATAGTAGCTTTGAGATAAAAGGGTTATTGTGCTGATTTGGGACATTATGAGACTTAGAAGTCGTTGGGTGTAAGGACCAAAATAAAAATCACGAAACGCTTTCCACATGTTATACTATCAATCAAATGATAATATATGCATCACTTTGGAGCTTGGTAAACAAATTGCAAGGCATATAAGTATAATATATAAAACAACTCGTTATTAGTCATAGTACAGCTCCAAAATGTACAAAACGTAGGCTTTCTCCCTTTTATCTTCATCAAGCCAGTTACATTATGAGTTGACCCATAATTATTTTCCCACAAACAATCAAGACCAGTTTTGGATAAAATTATGGCTTTTAATATATAACTTGTATTTAGAAAACATGCTTTGGTACTTTTTAGAACATGGGGTTAAGTTCTTGAAATTTGAGTACAAAATAATATGAACTGCATTGATATCAAGCTGAAAAAAAAACAGAACGAATTGTACTTGTAGTTAACTATTTTGCCATGGTATCCTCGCACTGTTTCTATGTGTAGCTGGTAAAATTATTGTTAGACGTTAATCTTGGGACCCGTATATGTTTAGTGCTGACGTTGGACATTTTCTCTGAAATGAAAGTTGATGTCGTCATCTCCTTTAAAGAATCTTTGGGAACTGTAAAGGACATAAAGCTAGCATGCTTAAAGTCTTAGCAGCAGAAGCGGGGAGCGCGGTAGCTCTGGGGTAAAACAGCCCCCCTCTGGCGACTTCGTCCCATACTGGTTGGATCAAGGCGTTTTAGCAACAGAGCCGGACGACCAGCGCCCAAGTTAAATGTTCAGTGTCTAAAGGAGGAATAGAAGTCAGAGCAATTCAAAATCAAGCTTAGGAACACATTCAAAAAGCTCTCCTTACTAACAGAAGAGACGAAATTGAAGAACAATGGCGAAGCCTGCGACTGCGAGAGAAGGAGACGTGTTTAACAGTTTTGGGCAAGAAGACCAAGAAACACAAGGAGTGGATCTCAACCGACAACTGGACACTCATATTAGTCATAACGGAGAGAAAGAACCTGAAACACCAGACACAAGACATAGAGGAGAACGTGCACTACAAGCGCGTTACTGGGAGAAGGACAGAGATGTAAAGAAACATGCCAGGAGAGACAAAAGAGATAACATATAGGAGCTGACAACAGAAATATAAAGAGACTGTACGAGATCACCAGGATTATCAGATAGGAACAGAAACACCAGCCGTCCCGTGAAAAACACCATAGCTGGTGAGGAAGAACATATCTGCTCCACCGGCCCCACCGGATATCACGCCACGAACCGAGCTCCTTGATATTATTATCAATAACGCTTCCAACAGGGCAGAGATCGCCAAGACCATTAAACGCAAGGTCGGCCGCGCGAAGCCGACTTGGCGGCGAAGCACTGAGGTAGAGCTAAAAGCGACCAGCAACACGGGGGCCGAGCTGAAGAGGACCAGACAGAACCGAGTCCGGTGGAGGGGAGTTGTTGCGACCCTACGTACCACAGTGAATCAAGAGGCTTAAACTAAGATATGTTATTGTTTTTGTGTAGGGTGTTTTAATGTCAAAACATTTTGTTATCAAATTTTATTGATTCCAACTGAGCTGTCAAATTTGTTTTAATTCGTTTGTCCTTATTTTGATCAAATATTTTTTTTTCTTCTACTGTTTGACAACCAAGACTACATGGCAATAGAATTTGAAATAGAAAATCACGTCTTCAAAAAAAAAATGTTCATACATCTACTTGAAGTGTATCATAGCTTCATCAACGATTGTAAAACCATTCCAAGAAAGTTACGGAAGTCTTCAGGTTTGCTAATACTGTACGAGATTCTTTTATATGATTAGCATGTCCTTAACTTTCGCACTGTAATAATAATTAATTCTTGGACCGTTTCCATCGTTCACTAGGTATTTCATCCGATTCCAAGGCAATCACAGGACGTGCTATTAACACGCCCATCAATCTTCTTATGACCACTGATAGTAATGCGTCCATGACGATTTCGATAAAACTGATTTTTTTTTTATTAAAAAGAAAATAAGGTTAAAAAGCATGTGGGAAATTTTGATTAAAAAAAATCGTGTATAGCCCACTTAGTTTAAGATCCAGGAGTGAGAAAGCATAGCACTGTTCTCTCTCTCTTTGACTTTTTTTTTAGACTAATGAAATTTGGACAGTACATGTAATGTGTGTGTTTGTGATAGAGAAAAAGAAAGAGAGGAAAAAAACAGAGAGAGAGAGAAAGAGAGAGTGAGGGGGGGGGGGGGGGGGTCTTCGAGCTTGATACTGATGGTGAAGGGTTATTTTGATGTTCCTTTTTTTTTTCTCCATTTCGACCTTTTTTTCATTTGGGCGTGTGTGGGAGGGACAAAAAAAAAAGGAGGGAACGGGGAGGCTGAGAGAAGAGGTGTCAGTTTATAGGTAGCCTATAATTTAAATACTTGAGAAACAAAAGTCGCCACCTTGCTAATGGCCTATCTCACGGACTCAATTTGGCTGGGCCAACTTTTCTATATTTTAATTTGAAAACCTACATTTAAAAATATACATTTCATGCAATTTTTTCGTGTTTTTTTTTTCCTTCCTGAAAAGTACTAATTTTGAGATAGAACTTTATGTTATTTAACAACTGGACAAAGTGCAACATATTGACAGTGTCCCTTATAAATTCCCCTACCTTATGTTGATCATAGATCCGACTTCAGAACCTAATCGAGATTAGGCTATTTTTAATGACTACAACTCAATCTGATACACTTACCTCTCTTCCACCCACATGTTTCCTTACCTTCTAGTACATTTTACAGTTATGTCGTCATCTACCGCCTCCGATCCCCCCCCCCCCCCCTTCTCTCTTTCTCTCTCTCTCTCTCTCTCTCTCTCTCTCTCTCTCTTTCTCTCTCTTCCCCCCTCTCTCTCTCCCCCTCTCTCAACTTACAATGATCTTCCTTGTTGTATTGTATATAAGTTAATGACGGTATAAGGACTCTAATAACTTACACGCTAATTGCCTCTGATATGAAAAGCACCTACGACCAACATATATTTCTGTGTATTGTGTTGAATTCTAGCACAGGAGTGCCTTTCATTACTGTGCCCATAAAGTACACGTGTTCTCAATTGTCTGACTTTATTTTTTTGTACTCTTCCTCGAAAGACGTTTATAACCACAAGAACAAGAGAACCCATAATTACAAAAATACAACACACCACCACATGTTCAGCCTGAAAAGCGTGAGAGCGTGTGTTAAAAGCTCAACTAATCAACTATGCCACATGAAACTGAAAAAGAGCGTGCTACCTAGTACATTGTACGACAAACTTCTTGATTTTCGCTCAGCCAACATCGACTTTTGATCCACATTACTGATAATGGGCTCATTTGTGATTTTGGTAAATGTATGATGTAGGACTAGTTGGAACATCGCCTCTACTTGGGGCATTCCAGTTAATTTTCTACTTCTCGAATCATCAAAAAAGTGCAGATCTACACTGATCACTAAGTTTCAAACGTTGTCCCACAAAATCGAAAGGTATATGTTACACATTGTAATTGCATGTATAGGCAATAATATTGACAAGAACTTATTTTCAATATACATTTATTTTCAATCAAATCTGGAAAACCTTTTTAATGATAATTATCAAGAGAGTGGAGATCTAGATCTAGATCTAAACGAAGACATAATAATTATTATGCTTGATCGGTTTTACTGATGTACTAGTATACAGATTGAATTTTGAAAAAAAAGTACTTTTGCTTCAGCTGTTACTCTTAATTTTGGACTCGGAAAAAAAAATATTCTAGAACTAGATTCTTCTACCTAGAGTTTGATAAGACGTTTGAGACATAGGCCTAATTATAACGGTACCGTAACCACGCTGAAACTTAAATTCAGACAACTGATTACAGGAGTGCCACATGAGTCAGCAGCGAGATATATCGCTGACAAAGAATAAATGATCATCACAATCACGATTTTGGACAGGCTAGATCAGCAGGTTGCGCCCGGACATTGAACTGAAATTCTATAGTCGAGGCCCGGTAAGTGATTTAATGTCCTCTATGCATACTGCAAGTGATAGAAATAAATGAAAACCCACTCAGGTGCCTCCTGTTTACTTTGATTCTTGCAAATTTCCCTTCTCATGGCGTCTGTGTGATTCCACACCCCTGTCTCCCCCTCAGTCCTTTCTTTCTCTCTCTCTTCTCTCTCTCTCTCTCTCTCTCTCTCTCTCTCTCTCTTTTTTTAATACATACGATAGTTCGTCTCCACCACCCCACTCCCGCCTCTCGATAGTGGTGGACATTATGACCTGACGGGAACCGCCGTGCAGTTTGAAGCTGAGACATCAGGCTTAATACAACTGAGAAACTTTGGCTTTCCTTTGGTTTAAAGGTTTGAGTCGGCTGCATTTTATTTAAAACTTATATTAGACCCGGATGAAAAAAGGCAAATATTACTTTGCCCCCCAAAAATATTAGGACTTTTCTTGAAAACCCACAGAAGTCTCGGATGTTAGCTCTGTAGGCTTTTGATCATCTTTCCAAAAGCACCTACGACCAACATATATTTCTGTGTATTGTGTTGAATTCTAGCACAGGAGTGCCTTTCATTACTGTGCCCATAAAGTACACGTGTTCTCAATTGTCTGACTTTATTTTTTTGTACTCTTCCTCGAAAGACGTTTATAACCACAAGAACAAGAGAACCCATAATTACAAAAATACAACACACCACCACATGTTCAGCCTGAAAAGCGTGAGAGCGTGTGTTAAAAGCTCAACTAATCAACTATGCCACATGAAACTGAAAAAGAGCGTGCTACCTAGTACATTGTACGACAAACTTCTTGATTTTCGCTCAGCCAACATCGACTTTTATTCCACATTACTGATCATGGGCTCATTTGTGATTTTGGTAAATGTATGATGTAGGACTAGTTGGAACATCGCCTCTACTTGGGGCATTCCAGTTAATTTTCTACTTCTCGACCGTGCAGTTTGAAGCTGAGAATAGGCTTATATACAACTGAGAAACTGTTGAGCCCAGGTTTGTTTAAGGTTTTGAGTCGGCTGCATTTTATTTAAAACATTAGACCGCGGAGAAAAAAGGCAAATATTTTGCCCCAAAAATATTAGGACTCTTGAAAACCCACAGAAGTCTCGGATGCTTCACTCTGTAGATGACTTTTGATCATCTCTTCAAGTTGTAGACGATAGTTATTTCTTTACTATCGCATTTCATACGTTTCTTGTTTTCAGTGTAAACAGATCGTTTCCGCTCTCAACAGGTCCGTTAGGAAATTTGTGTGTAGAAACTCATGGGGGAGCTAGATGAGTCTTCAGGGAAGAAGCCCCACTTATAGCAAGTCTTTCGGCCCTTAACTCCTGACACTCTAAGGGGGTCGGGCCACACGCAGGTCATGACTCCCGGGTGTCTCTCTGCCATCTTTTTTACCGCACAGGATTCAAACCCATACTCTTATCTTGGTAGAGTTACTAATCCAATCACTTATCCACTCAGCCAACTCGGCTCCCGATAGTTAGAGCATTTTTAATCTTTATGTAAGACCATCTCATTCCTTCTGCTCCAGATCCATTGGGAACTGTTCTCGGCTATCTCGGCCATCTCGGCCAGTAGCTTTAGAGCTTTTGTTCTTCCGCTGCCACATATTGAGAGCTTAGTCAGAAGGTCATAGGCTGATGACCCTATGAACCCTCTGGCACCAATCTCTACTGGCATTATCACAGCTTTGTAACCGGCATCTCGCAGCTCTTTTGTCAGGTTCAGGATATTTTTCTCTTTTGTTTATATATGGGCCTCTTCCATTCTGCTTTCGTATGGAATTGTTAGTTCTACCATGATCTGACGCGTCGAAGCTAAATGGATTACGATATCAGGCCTTAGTCCAGTTTCTTTGATTACACTAGGGTGACCATCCCAATCTGGAAGGTCTGCTGAAACTTCCCAGTCGTTACACCCGTCCAGTAAGCATTTCCTTTGGTTTGTTGACTTGGTCGACCTTCCCTGACATGACCTGGCGCCTCCCTCTGTTTGGAATATTACTGTACCTGTTTCAGGGACGGAGGTCTCTCCTTTTGCCGTACTTAACACTGAGGCAAGTTCCCGAAGGACCCTGTTATGCCTCCATGTATATCGCCCCTGCGAGAGGGCGATTTTGCAGGAGCTCAAGACGTGCTGTGTAGTCTGTCTGCCTTGGCAAAGCGGGCAAGCGGGGTCCTCTTTCTTTCCCCATCGCACCAGATTTGCATTGGAGGGTAGGAGATCGTAGACTGATCTAATGAGGAAGCTGATCCGAAGTGGCGCCATATGCCAGATGTCATTCCATGAGAGGGTTTTTGCAGGACATTATCCCAATTAGTCCATTGTCCTTGCTGCGGTTGTTTTCCTGTGCAGTTTGAAGCTGAGACATCAGGCTTAATACAACTAAGAAACTTTGGCTTTCCTTTGGTTTAAAGGTTTGAGTCGGCTGCATATTTTTATTTAAAACTTATATTAGACCCGGATGAAAAAAGGCAAATATTACTTTGCCCCCCAAAAATATTAGGACTTTTCTTGAAAACCCACAGAAGTCTCGGATGTTAGCTCTGTAGGCTCTTGATAGTCTTTCCAAAGTTGTCGATAGTTTATCTTAACGTCAACATACGCATGTGTGAACAATCTTTCCGCTCTCAAGAGGCCCGTTAGGATATTTGTGATTTAGGCCCGGAAACTACAAGTATCCACGTTACTTTGGAGTGTGCCAGTTTGGTTATTTTCAGATACAAGCCTTGAACGTAGAGCGTTTCCTGGCTCAACTAGTATTTCTTACATCCTGCTTTTTGAATTTTTTTGCTTAATATTTAATAGATATTCATTAACAATCTCCGATCTAGGTTTAGAATACGAGTTCGTCGGTTAGAAAGGTGTGACAACTCACTGGTGTCATCTCTGTGGCTTCTTGGTTATGTATTTTTTGCTATAGTCTAACACTTGAACGCCTACAAATAAATAAAAATGTCTTTGCTTAAGCCTTTCATCGTCTAAGCTGACACAATTCTGGATCTTCTTCTGGCACGACTTGATCCAATAGAACTGTAGGATTTTCTTTCTTATCAGTTTTCTGGTACGTGTACTACCCTTTTACCTTTGTGCCTTTTATACACAGTGTGAAAATAAGCCGCTAAAGTCTCTAGCGGCCCGTTAAGACATTTTTGAGAGATTAGGCCTAGAAACGGCAAGTATCCACATTACTGTGGGGTTTTCTTGGAACATGTTGTCATCTTAGAAAGAACTGATAAAGTGGAACCCATGACTATGGTCCGTGATGTAGACAGGGCCTTTTTTTTTTAAAGCTGGAGTGGTAGGAGTAATTTTTTGTAACTACTCCACAGCATATGATCACCCACACAAAAAGATGCAGATGGTCGGTCAAAACGTATGTGTCTACTTATGTGCCGTTGGTGAAACCAGGTGTACATAAGGCAGGGCATTCCATCTCCACCCCCCTCCCCCCGCCTCTCGGCAGTGGTGGACATTATGGCTTGACAACGAGAACCGCCGTTTTCCTGTGCAGTTTGAAGCGGAGATATGAGGCTTTTTTATAACACTGAGAAACTGTAGTGTTACCAGGTGCTTAGTTTGAAGGTTTTGAGTCGGTTGCATTTTATTTACAACTATTAGACCCGGGTAAAAAAAAAAGGCAAATATTATTTTGCCAAAAAATATTAGCACTCTTGAAAACCCACAGAATGTTGATGTGGAGTGCTTCACTGTATGTAGATCCGACAAACTTTTGGATCGTCTTCTGTCGTTGAATAGAAAGATATTAATTTCCTTTACTATCCTTTTTCTGATTCGTTCCTTTTCCTGTGTCTTTTATACAGTTTAAAACACTTGTTCCGCTCTCAAGAGGCCCGTCAGGATATTTGTGAGCTAAGGCCTGAAAACTGCAAGTATCCACATTACTATAGGGTTTTCTTGGAACATGCTGTCATCTGAGGAGGAGCTGATAACGTGGAACCCATGATTATGATTGATGATATAAGCAGGGACTGTTTTTGTTTAGTTGAAGTGTTATGGGCAATGTTTGTTTTTCAGTTTCTACAGAGCATCAGTGCGCTGGATCAAACCGCCTGCTTGTGTGTAGGATGCTGTGATATGGTCGAGCATGGCCGTATCCTTGGTGTAAGAGCTGGGGGACTTTTGATCATCCAGACAAAAAGATGATTTTCGTTCCATTTTTCTCCTCGAGCGTTGATTGAACCAGATAGACTCTTATAGGTATCTCATTTCCACCACCCTCTCCTCTAACCACGAGGTGGACATAATGGCCGACAACAATGAAGAATCTCGGGTGTCAACTGAGCTCTTTAAAACTGGAACATATTGGTCAACACAAATATTTAAAATTGCTGCCTATTTTGCTGACATTGGACCATGCATAAACATGATGCGCATTGCATACGAAAGTCAGCTTTTGATAGTGAGGTGTGCAAGTTTGGTTATTTTCAGATTAAGCGTTTGAGTGTAATTGAGTCAGTTTCCTGATTCATCTACTTCCGTTTTTCATACACCCACAGATTGATTCTGCTCATGTTTTACTAAACAAAGACGCCATTGAGTAGATTCCAATGATATATCCACTGATAGTACCAGCTTTAGGTTCGGAATATGAGTACCACATCTAAATATTAGTTCTGTGGCTTTTTGATCTGTATTAACTTTTCATAGTTTCATTGAAACTAACACCTTCAAATAAATACAAATGTCTTTTGCTCAAGGCTTACGCCGTCTGCTGAGCCGACAAATTGCTACATCGTCTTCTAACATATCTAGGTCCGATTGTACTATATGGATTCTTTATCAATTTCCAGATTGTACCCTTCCAGCGGGGACTGTTTTTTAAGCTGGAGTGGTAGTAGCAAAGTTTATTTAACTTCTCCACAGCATCTGATCATCAACACAAAAAGATGCAGATACTAGTTTCAAACTTCTGTACCGTTGGTGGAACCAGGTGGACATAAGGTACCCCATTTTCATACACCCACTGAATAATTCTGCTCATGTTTTGCTAAACAAAGACGCCATTTTTGTAGTTGATTCCAAAGATATATCCACTGATAGTACCAGCTTTAGGTTCGGAATATCTAAATATTAGTTCTGTGGCGTTTTGATCTGTATTCATTTTTCATAGTTTCATTGCATTGAAACTGACACCTTCAAATAATTACAAATGTCTTTTGCTCAAGGCTTACGCCGTCTGCTGAGCCGACAAATTGCTAGATCGTCTCCTAATGTATCGAGGTCCGATTGTATGGATTCTTTATCAAGTTCCTGATTGTACCCTTCCAGCGGGGACTGTTCTTTAAGCTGGAGTGGTAGTAGCAAAGTTGATTTAACTTCTCCACAGCATCTGATCATCAACACAAAAAGATGCAGATACTAGTTTCAAACTTCTGTACCGCTGGTGGAACCAGGTGGACATAAGGTAGTCCATTTTCCCCCTTCAAGTAGTTTTTTTTCGAAATTGAACAGGGTGTTGTCCCACTCATTTGTGACAATTGAACATAATGACCTGAGTGCCACCGATTTCCCTGTGCGATTGGAAGCTGATAATATTGGCCCTGTTATAGCTATGAGGAACTGTTAGAATCTCGGGTGTCAAATGACCTATTTATTACTGGGAAATATTGGTCACCGCAAATAGATTTTAAATTCCTGCCTACTTTGCTGACATTGGACCATGCATAAACATGATGCGCATTGCATGCGAAAATCAGCTTTGGATAGTGAGGTGTGCGAGTTTGGTTATTTTCAGATTAAACGTTTGAGTGTAATTGAGGGAGTTTCCTGATTCATCTACTTCCGTTTTTCATACACCCACAGAATAATTCTGCTCATGTTTTGCTAAACAAGGACACCATTATTTAGTAGATTCCAATTATATCCACTGATAGTACCAGCTTTAGGTTCGGAATATGGGTTTATCTGTTATAAAGGTGCAAAAACCCACGTCTTAATGTTAGTTCTGTGGCGTTGGTCTGTATTAATTTTTCATAGTTTCATTGAAACTGTAACACCTTCAAATAAATACAAATGCCTTTTGCTCAAGGCTTACGCCGTCTGCTGAGCCGACAAATTGCTAGATCGTCTCCTAACATATCTAGGTCTGATTGTACTATATGGATTCTTTATCCATTTCCTGATTGTACCCTTCCATCTTTGTCTTTCGCACACATTGTGAAACTTAGTCGCTTATTGCTGGATAAGCATGTTAGGATAATTATTATGTGAAATGAGCACTGTTAACTGCAAGTATGTGGCTTCTTGGTCTGTATTGATTTTTCATAGTTTCATTGAAACTGCAACAGCTTCAAATAAATACAACTGTAAGCTTTGTAGGCTCTTGATCATCTTTCCAAAGTTGTTCTTAGTTTTTCCTCTCAAAGTCGACATACGCATGTCTGAATGTTGATGTGGAGTGCATCATTGTATGTTGATTGACAAACTTGTGGATCGCATTGGACCGTTGAATAAACTAAAAGAGAGGTATGAATTTTTCTACTATTTATTTTCTGATTCGTTCCTTTTCTTATGTCCTTTATATTCAGTTTAAAACAGTCGTTCCGCTCTCAAGAGGCCCGTTAGGATATTTGTGAAATAGGCCCGGAAACTACAAGTATCCACGTTACTTTGGAGTGTGCATGTTTGGTTATTTTCAGATACAAGCCTTGAATATAGAGCATTTCCTGGCTCGTCTACTATTTCTTACATCCTGCTCTTTGAATTTTTTTTTTTGCTAAAGATTTAATAGATATTCATTGACAGTCTCAGATTTAGGTACAGAGTATGGGTTCGTCTGATAGAAAGGTGTGCAAACCTTGGTCTCGACGTTATCTCTGTGGCTTCTTTATGTTAGCACCTGGCTTCCAAGCCACTAACAGAACAAATCCAAATAGGAAACACGAAACAGTTATGAGCAGATTACGCATCGGCCATACTTGGCTCACACATGTCTATTTATTAAAAAATGAGGATGCTCCTTTTTGCTATGCTTGTGACAGCCCTTACACTGTCCGGCATATTTTAATTGAATGCGCAGATTTTGCTGATATCAGGAAAAAACACTATGTCGCAAA